>CM022303.1:47435253-47728399 GCA_011799875.1 Thinopyrum elongatum | reverse complement strand
TAAAGAGAGAACAAAGGAAAACTGATGCAAACAACACATAGAAAACAAAAAAAAATCAATCAAAAAGGTTCTACAACCGATGGAAAACCATAAAGAAAAAAATTAATCAAAAAGGTTCTCTTTCCCGTCTCATTCTCTGGACATTGATGTATTTCCGTTATGTCACAGTACTGGAAAGGGGTAATGCCCGGTTCAAAAAAAAAAAAAAGAGCTCTTGCGATTTGGCCGGGCCTAGATGGATAACAAAACAAGACCGATGGTTCGCTGCAAACAATATTAATTATTTCCTATCTATCTTGTATTGTATTTTGAACTTTTGAATTGGATTTTTGCTATTGAATCAATCCAATTCTATTTTGAAAAATAAAATCTACAAAAATCCAAATAGAACTAAAATAATATTTAGAGCTTAGGACAAGTATTTCCAGCCCAAATATTAAATGAAATACGTACAATTATTTCATTAATTCTATTTGGAGGCATTATAAATATTTCCTAAAATTGAATTTAGGGTCCTAAAAAAATTCCCAAAATATTTTCAACTCGAAATAAATGTCTAGTTAATATTTAAAACATTTTCACAACTCGTTTTATGTTGAAGGAGTCATATTACTTTCTCTCAGTTGAGTTAATTGCACAAAACCAGCACATTTGCGGCTAGGTTTGCGGAAAACCACCAAGTCGGTAATCCGTTGCAGAAAACACCGCGATTTCAATAATCTTGTTGCAAAAAGCACTGATCGGGTGATTTGGCTCATTTAATCACTTGCTGTCAGGTGGGTGTAACATTCCCAGATGTTAACCCTATCATCAAGCTAATTAATGTGCCATGTCATCATATTTCACTAAGTCAAGATGCCACTTGTCCCAAATCCAACTTCAAATTCATACTTGAAATAAAGTCAAATATTTATTTCTTCAAACTGCAAAACTAAAATGTTTATAGTATTGCAAATAATGCTAGAACGATTATAAAAATAAAACTAACATTAAGTAAATTCCCAAGTTGACCCTAGCAACCAAAACAGTGGACCAATAGCACCTTTTCTTTCCATTTAAATTAAATTCAAATTTAAATAAAATCATTTTGGCTTCAAACCATTTTCTGGCAGTGGTAAATATTACACTATAATTATTGAGCTAAGTCACATATTTTTACAGAACTCAAATGGTGGCTAAACAATTTGCAAAATAGAAATAAAAACAGAAAACAGAAAAGAAGTAAAGAAAAAAAAAAAGGACCACTGTTGGCTGGGCCTTAGTGCACAGTGTGCAGGCCCAGCCCAACAGAGCCAACGTCATCTCCCTCCTCCCCGTGTCAGCGCGCGCGCGCACCCGAGCCGGCGATAGCCAGCTGTTGGCCATTCCCCGGCGCCGCTGCCGCCGCGCTGAGGATAAGAGCGACGCCGCGCCACCCCCTCCGAACCCTAGCGCCTACTCTTCCCTTCCCCCTCTTCCTCGAGCTCGCCCGTTCCTCTCTCTCTCTCTCTGTCCCGAACGCCATCGCCGTCGTCTTCCGTCGTTCGCACGGCCACCGGCGACCCCATGCCCACCAATCATGTCCACCAGCTCCGCCATGGTCCGCCACGTCTCCTGGTGGCCCTAGGTGGAGCCGGAGGGCCCTGCAGCACTGGATCTTCCTCGCCCCCTTCTGCATCGGCCACCGGCGAACTCCGGCGACCTCGAGCCCCCTGCTGCTCCTAAGCTTCCACCGGCCTTTCGTGCGCCGCTAGGTGAGCTCCGCCTTCTTCTTCCCCTGTCCCCGCTGTCGATTGAGCCCCCTAGCTCAAGCTTCACCGACGCCCGAGCGCGCCTCCGCCTGAGCTCGTCGCCGACAGCCGTCCGTTGACCTTTGGTCACGGGCTATTGCCCAACGTGCTCACCACATCGCGTATGTTCCGCCTAGCCTTTTAGTTCACGCGTTATCGCTCTGCCTCGCCGTTGCCATACCTCACCCGAGCGCCTCGCCGCCGGCGATGTCGCAGCGCTCGTTTCCGGCCACCTCAGCTCCGGCCACCGCCACCAATCGATGCGGCGTTCGATGCCCGTTCGAACGCACCCACGCACGCACGAAACCGAGCCCCGTAGCGCGATTCCGGCCAAGTCCGGCCATCGCCGCCGCGTTTTCGTGCTCGCCGACGTTCAGCCACCGGCCGGCTGACGTGGCAAGGCCAGGCCCACCTCTGGGTGGCTGATAGCGGGCCCCACGGGCCCAATTGACCCAGTTGACCTCGGTCAACGATGACTAGGCCGGCTTCTGTCACTGACATGCGGGCCCTGCGAATTTAAACTTTAAAATAAATAAATAAAACACTAATTAATCTGTTAATCCTAATTAAGTTAATTAGTTAACTAATATGACACTGACAGTAGGCCCCACTAACTAATTAACCCGAATATTTAATTTTATCCCCTCTGTTATGGCCACTGTGTATGACATGTGGGCCCCACATGTCAGGTTTGACCTGGTCAGCTGTCCTGTTGACTGCTGACGCCACCATTATGTCATGCTGACATCATCAGACACTGTTCTGGATAATGTTGAATTAGATAAATAAAATAAATTTCAGAAAATGTCTAAAACCTTTGAAAATTCATAGAAAATAATCCGTAGCTCGGATGGAAAAACTTTATACATGAAAGTTGCTCAAAACGACGAGACGAATCCAACCGTGCCATCTGTTTCCGTGCCGGGACCCTCTATGGAGGTGAATCCGTAACTTTTAGCCTGTTTCCGGTAGGTGAATAGTGCATATATACCGGTTAATAAATTCAACTTTAATCCTAAAATAACTAATATGACTCAGACATGCTTTTAGGCAACCCTGCACTGCACGTTAGCATAGAATGCTCTGTGTTGCATAAGTTTGCTGTGTATTTATCTGTTTCCTCCCCCTCTTCTCTCTCGGTAGATCCCGGTACCGACGTAGTCCCCGAGACCGACGCAGCTCCAGAGATTGACGACCCCACTGACGACCCTGCCTTTTCCACCGAGCAACCAGGCAAGCACCCCCCCTTTGAACATGCCTATATCGCCTATTCTTTCTCCCTCCTGCTTGCATTAGATTTGCTACTGCTTTGAGTTATCCTATTCTGATGCATAGCCTGTTTATTGTAACCTGCTATTGATACCTTACCTGCTTATCCTAAACTGCTTAGTATAGGCTGGGTAGAGAACCACTAGAGACCCCACTTTGTCCCAGTTGCCCCGCTGGATTATCAGATGACTCGATCAACGTGATCGACAACCAGGCCCCGGCACCGCACATCACCCCCTTAGTTGTATGACACTGCAGCATTACCATCGAGTGCCGAGGGTGATACCTCGTTTAGCACTTCTGATGTTAACTCTGTAGAGTAGCTATTCGGTCGTGGTCATCGAGGGTGATTCCTCCTTCACCACTTCCGATAACGACGCCGTCATGCAACACCTCAAGTGTGAACCTCGAGGGTGATTCCTCCTAAGTTCACCTTGATGGATACATCGAGTAGGAATCCAACGAGGGTGATACCTTGGATTCCCTGATGTTATGGACACACGGATACTTGGACTTTACAACTGTTACTTGGAAAGGCGGGTCGACCCTGAGGGGTACCCGCGAGTGATGTGGAGACGGGTTGACCTGGAGGGTACCTGAGAGATAAATACGAGGCGTGGCCGGGCATTCTTAGCCCTTGCCGCAAGTCCTCGAGACGGGGCGACGGGGTCACATCGATCGTGAGCCTCTGCTCGTTACCGCACTACCAAAACACTAATGATTTGGATATTTGATTCGAGTGGGCCTCTCGCCCGATAGCACTAACCATCACGCGGGAATAGTTATGGGCACTCTGCATCATGGTATCAGCCGAAAGCTCTGTCAGACGTCCAGTTCAACATTGTGGCACGGTCAGATCGTGCCGGTCATCCGAGGCGGTGCTGGTATCCACCCTGCACACAACGACCCGGAGTGCAACGGGCGATGGGCCCAAGACCCCGGAGTGCTTAGGATGTAGACCGGCGGGGACCTCTCTGCTGAGCTCTAGGTAGGGATGCGGTGTGTCGTTTGGCCGAGGCCGGGCATGACCCAGAAAAGTGTGTCCGTCCGGAGTTAAGCGAGCGTGGTGGGTAAGTTGGTGCACCCCTGCAGGGAAGAACTAATCTATGCATAGCCGGATCCTTGGTAACGGACGCTCGGAGTTGTATCCCGATCGATACAACTAGAACTGGATACTTGTGATGAGAAATTGATAGTATGGCTCTGGGATTGCTTTCTCGCAGGGAGTCGAGAAAGGATCTCTGGCCGAGGTTGATACTTAATACTGCTACTACTTTACACTATACTAATCTACACTCTTCTAATGTTGCAAGACCGCTAAAGATGCTAGTCTTCGATAGGACTAGGGCTTCTCTCTATTCTGGCATTTCTGCAGCCCAGTCCACATATATAGCCTTTCTTTGATAATGTTGCATATGTAGTGTAGATCCTTGCTTGCTGAGTACTTCAGATGAGTACTCACGGTTGCTTTGCTTCCTCTTTTTCCCCATATTCATTTGATGCAACCAGATGACGGAGCCCCGGAGCCAGCTGCCCTGTCGACGATCACTACTACTACCCCGAGGGTGGTTACTGCTACGAGCTTGTCGACGACCAGGAGTAGGTTCGGAGGGTCCTAGGCAGGAGGCCTGCACCTTTTCGATTATAGCTTTTGTTTTGCACCGCCTTTTTAAAGGCTTGTCTATTTCTCTTTTATATCTGTACTCAGATATCTAACGCTTCCGCTAATGCTTGTTGACATCAAGCTTATGTATTCGAGCCTTCGAGGCCCTGGCTTGTAATATAATGCTTGTATGCCTTTATTTATGTTTTAGAGTTGTGTTGTGATTCCTTCAAGTGAGTCCTTAGGCTTGATCGTGTGCATTTGCGTGTATGATTAGTGCATGATTAAGCCGGGGGCATCACAGTGGGGCCAGATTGTCAGGAGCTGAATTGACAAAAAAAGAACACACACACACCCCTCAATTCTAAAACAAAACGCAATCCAATCCCTCCTTGGGGAAAATTGTCAGCGAGGCGCAACCACGGCGCCCTGGCCCTGCCGTCCGCCGGGATGCCTCTTCCACCAGCGCGTCCTCGGCGCTCGCCTGCAAACCACGTTACCGCAAAGGGCACACCGGCGCCGGCGGCCGTGCTACTTCAACACATCAAGGCATCAACGAGCTCCTCGCCCTCGATCTCTTCTGCCGGTAAGCGCCGGCTTTCCTCTGCAGAGATCCTAGAGGATGGATGCGGACCACTCAGCTGGCCCACCTCCGCTTCCGCGTCTACTGCGTCATGCTCCTCCTCTCCTCCCATGGACGCCTGTGTTATGGGGCGGCAGCATGCGTCGGGAAGGAAAGGGAAGCGACGAAGGGTTGCAGGGGCGGGCTCCCGGCGGCAGCGCGGGCTCAGGGACGGGCTCCCTGCGGCGGCCACCATTCCTGTTGGTTCTCGTCGGAGAGACCATGCTGGTGGACCTCCAAGATCCATCCACGGCGGACGCCGCCATGCTCCACATAGCCTACCTGGCCGCCACCGTCGACGTGCTCTCCGCCGGCAGCCTCCTTCGTTCCGTAGCTGTCCGCGGCGGCGAGGTCCGCCTCACCGCGCGACGCCTCTTCGCCGAAGCCGCGGGAGCATCGGAGGCGAGCTCCAGCCCCGCGGGCTGGACTTGCGATCTGTCGCCGCCACAAAAGTAGCTGGCCCAGATGGGGAGGGACTGGATTGCGTTTTTTAAAGATCTGTAGGGGGGTGTGTGTGTGTTTTTGCTAAGTTAGATCCTGACAATCTGGCCCCACCTGACAACAAGTGATTAAACGAGCCAAATCACCCGATCAATGCTCTTTGCAACAAGATTATTGAGACCGCGGTGTTTTTTGCAGCGGATTACCGACTTGGTGGTTTTCTGCAAACCTAGCCGCGCAAATGTGGTGGTTTTGTGCAATGAACTCCTCTCAGTTGGTTTTATTTTTTTGTTGATGCGAATAAGATCGAAATGAATATTTGGGAAAGTGCTTTTATTCCCTCTCATTTGAATGTTCAATAAACTTCAATAGTTTCAAACCCTACTCAATATTAACTAAAAGCAAGCAGCACAAGCAAGTTTTAATTAATTTTATTTAAATAATTAACACTCGAGAATTTAGAATATTGGGATGTTACAATTTAGTTGTACATTTACCTGACCAAATAATCATCAACGAATGCTTCGCTGCTTCCGTAAAGGATATCTCTCACTTAAAAAGCCCCAAAGTTTGAAATTTGAGCCATGTAAAACAAAGAGGGGATCAAACTGATCTAGTGCCAGACTACCAGCCAGTATGAATACTCTTGTTTTTTAGTACTACTAGGAGAAAATAGAAAGCCTACAGTGTATTATTAGCATTTCCCTACCACAAACAGTATGTTCTTCCCATGATCAGCTTAGCTGAACTCCACAAAATATTGCAAACAGCCCAAAATTTCTCTAGCAGAAATGTGCAGCGGACGATACAACAACGACAGTTATACATCAGATACTACAGCTTGTATTCTTAGTTGAGGCTCAAAAAAAAAAAAAAACGACAGTTATACATGTTCAGGATTGAACGCAGCACCGCCAAGTTGTTGTGTCATCTGTATCCACTGATGACTGCACCGAAGACATGCGACTCCAGCAATCTTCTGTACCGGCCTTGTTCAAGCTCCGCCTCGTTCGCGCCATGCAACAACAGGAGCTCCATCACACAATCCTCCCAGTCAATAGCAACACCATCACAGCATGGGCCTGATCTTTTCCGTTTCTTCTTCATCCCAGAGTCGTCAGGAGCATCGATTCGACGGCGCTTGGCGGCTTCGATCCGCGCCCTCCTCTGCTTCTGCAGCTCAAGGCCGGAGTGCACCAGTGAACGACGGAGGAGGGATGCCGGCATCTGCTACCTCCTCGACAAGCCCCATCGTCCAGCGAATCCATCCATGGCTCCAGCTCCAGCCATGCCCTCCACCGCTTCCTCCGGCTGGCAGCTTTACCAACCTCCGCGAGTTGCTTGAGCTGAGAGAGCCTCTTGAAGACGGTGTTCTTGAGATCCAGATCATCGGCATCGACATCCGGGGGAACAATCTCATCGGCGGATTGCACAGTGCCGCCGGCGTGAAGCTCTCGAGAAACTGGTCGGACTGGATGAGCCGGAGCAGCATGGGCGCGTCTCGGAGGAGGTTTCCGGCGTGGACTTCGGCGCCCCACGGAAGCAATGCCCGGGCCACACGGACCAGCGCGTCGACGAGCTCATCGTACCGGCGACGGCTGGTGCGCGCGGGCACGGCCGCGGACATGTCCCGTGCGACGTCCTCCGCGGAAACGTGGGTGACCCCGTTCAGCTCGGCGGCCAAGGCGACCGCGGCGGCGATGAGCGGGAGAGGGTGCTGCACCCGGCCGGCGGCAAGCGACCACCTGGAGGCGCAGCGGAGGAGGAACCGGGCCTGGTAGAGGATCGCCTCCGTCTCCCCGGTGGTGGAGAGCGGGCAGGAGCAGCGCACAGCGCGCTCTAGCGCGGCGGAGTAGTTGAAGGGCGGGAGGGGAGGGAGGGCGACGCGGGCCGCGAGGTCGGCGAGCGCGGCCTCGGCCGCCTCGGCGAGGGAGAGCGGCAGGCGGTGGGACTGCGCGACGAGGAAGGCGCATGCGGCGGCGAGGGCCGGGAGGGTGGCGGGGTTCCCGGCGGTGGCGGACTCGGCCATGCGGACGGCCTCGTCGGTGCGGGCGGGCGAGAGGCCGAGGCGGACGGGCGTGGAGGTGAAGGCGAAGGCGGTGTAGTAGTCCTGGACGCACGTCGAATCCATCCTCTCCCACTCGAGGCGAAGAAACGGTGTGGGGATTCGATTAATTGGAAGCAGCCCACGTTACGAATTCAAATCGGGCGACTTTGTGTCCCGGTGCGATTGGGTCGTCAACCGACTCACTTCCGTTTCCTTTCCGTCACCGATCGACTCAACCTAGCAGCCTCACCGACTTTGTGTCCCGGTGCCATTGGGTCATGGGATCAGTTTTGATTCAACCGACCATACCGCATCTCACTCAGGTCCACATACCTCCCATCTCCCCCTCGTCTCTTCACATATGATGCAAGCTCCTCCGCGGCTGCCATGGTTGTTACCTCCGGCGCGAGGCCATGCATGGCCGAGCCCACCTGCTCGCACGCGCACAACACCCTGTGCCTGATGCGGTTGGGGAGGCGGTCGGTGTCGGGGCGGGAGGACCGCGAGTTGCATCCTCGCTTGTCACTGGGGATGGCGAGCTGTGGCATCGGCAACACAGCAATGCTACAACCGGCGGCGGCGGGAGCTCGGACCTGGATGGACGGAGCTGCAAACCGGTGCTCAAGAGAGCTGTGATCATGGACGGCGGCGCTGCTTTGAGTAACACCCGACGTCGCGGTTTTTTGCTACATGCTACAACTCGCGTCATAAATTGCTACAACCGGTTCCCATGCGGCTGCAACCGGCATCACGTTTTGCTACATCGCATAGATGCGTCCTCTGTTTTGCTACAACCAGCATAGCCAAATGCTACAGCCGGCGTCACGGCAAGCTGCAACCCGAAGTGTGGCGAGTAGGAAGCTGTGGCCAGCGACGGTGAGCATCGGTGGCTACGAAAGTGGGCGGTGGGGAGTGAAAGCTGCGACCTCATGTGCCAGAGCTGCAACCAGCAGGAGACTTTTTTTGCTAGCGGCGACGTTTTTGCTACAACTGTGATCGTGGATGCTACAACCGGTGACAGTTTTTGCTGGATCCAGTACATGCAGATGATGGAGACGAGGAGCACGGGGTGCTACAATCAGCATCGACCGGCGCCGGAGAAGACACGCACCCTTTGCTGCTGCGAGCAGCCTCGGCAGATGAGGCTGTGGCGAGGCATCACCCTGCGGCTAGCCAGAGGTGGACGCAGGTGTTGTGTGTGGATGTGCTGCGAGGGGGCTTTTTCCCCAAGGCTCCGAGCAGCGTTGCGAGTGATGGAAATATGCCCTAGAGGCAATAATAAAGTGGTTATTATTATATTTCCTTAATCATGATAAAGGTTTATTATTCATGCTAGAATTGTATTGACCGAAAACTTAAATACATGTGTGGATACATAAACAAATACCGTGTCCCTAGTAAGCCTCTACTAGACTAGCTCGTTGATCAAGAGATGGTTAAGGTTTCCTAACCATAGGCATGTGTTGTCACCTGATAACGGGATCACATCATTAGTAGAATGATGTGATGGACAAGACCCATCCGTTAGCATAGCATATGATCATTCAGTTTATTGCTACCGCTTTCTTAATGTCAAATACATATTCCTTCGATCATGAAATCATGCAACTCCCGGATATCGGAGGAATACATTGTGTGCTGTCAAACGTCACAACGTAACTGGGTGATCATAAAGATGCTCTACAGGTATCTCCGAAGGTGTCTGTTGAGTTGGCATGGATCGAGATTGGGATTTGTCACTCCATGTGACGGAGAGGTATCTCTGGACCCTCTCGGTAATACAGCATCACAAGAAGCTTGCAAGCAAAGTGACTAAGGAGTTAGTTACGAGATGATGTATTACGGAACGAGTAAAGAGACTTGCCGGTAACGAGATTGAACTAGGTATGGAGATACCGACGATCGAATCTCGGGCAAGTAACATACCGACAGACAAAGAGAATTACGTATGTTGTCATAAAGGTTCGACCGATAAAGATCTTCGTAGAATATGTAGGAACCAATATGAGCATCCAGGTCCCGCTATTGGTTATTGACCGGAGAGGTGTCTCGGTCATGTCTACATCGTTCTCGAACCAGTAGGGTCCGCACGCTTAACGTTCGTTGACGATATAGTATTTTACGAGTTATGTGAGTTGGTGACTGAATGTTGTTCGGAGTCCCGAATGAGATCACGGACATGACAAGGAGCTCCGGAATGGTCCGGAGGTAAACAGTGATATATAGGACGATGCTATTTGGTCACCGGAAAGGTTTCGGAAAGTACCGGGTATTTATCGGAGTGCCGGAAGGGGTTCCGGGAGGCCACCGGTAAGTGGTGGGCCTCATGGGCCAAAGAGGGGGGGGGGGAGGGAAGCACACCAGCCCACAAAGGGGCTGGCGCGCCCCTCCACCCCTTGCCCACGCACCAAGGAGGGAGGGAAGGAAGGGGGAGGCGCCCTAAGGCAGCCAGCCCCCCTTTCCTTCCCCCCATGCACAAATATGGACGCGCGGGGGGGGGGGGGGGGGGGGGGGGTGGGGGGGGGGGGGGGGGGGGGGGGGGGGGGGGGGGGGGCAGGGCAGGCGCCCTAGGGCAGCCACCGGCTCCTTGGGGGCGCGCCTAGGGCTGCCTCCCCTCCCCCTCCACCTATATATATGTGAGGAGGGAGAGGGGCAACATACACCACGATCCCCAAGCCGTGTGCGGCACCCCTCTCCCTCTAGTTCGTCCTCGGTCATAATTTTCATAGTGCTCGGCGAAGCCCTGTGGAGATAGTTGTGTAGGGTAACGCAGTAGAAAACAAAAATTTTCCGACCTACGCACCAGCCCAGGACCACTATGGAGACTGCATACAAGGTTTGATCATTTTCGTTACCGACTCGTAGCGCAGCGGAAGTTGAGTCGATGACGATCGTCGGTGCAGATCCCCGCAGCTAGGATTTACAACCTCCCAACCGCGAGGATGTACTCCCTCATCCGCCACTCGGACAGCCCTCCGGGAGGCGGTCGGACAGTCCCCCGGACGGTGTCGTGGACAGCCCTTCGGGAGGACTCACAGAACTCGGACCGTCACTCGGACAGCCCTTCGGGAGGACACTCGAACAGCCCCTCGGGCAAAAGGACGAAACTACGACCTCTCTATGGGGTTGCACACATACGGTGCCATCTATCCGGCAGGGCTTCGCCGTCCAGAACTAGTTCCCACCGGAACCCAGACAGCCTTTCGGCACTACGAAACTATTTCGTGGGAGGGAGAGAGAATGCCAGATCATGCATGGCTTGTGTGAGAGAGTTGGAGTGGAGTTGGAGAGCACCTCTCCTCCTCCTTATATAGTGGTGGAAGGGGTGGAGGGGGCTGAAAATTCAGCCCACTAAACATGGGGAAAACATGTTCCCACAAAACAAGGAGAACATGTTCCCACCAAACAAGGGAAAAACATGTTCCCTTGTCCATGGTGTTCCCCCATGGGGCCCCACCTTAATCCCAACACTCTCCACCATTTGTGGGGGCTGCCCCCCACCATGGGGGCCCCCCCCAACATTTTGTCCAGCCACAAGGGGGCTGCTCCCAAAGGGGGCCCCCCCAAAAACAGCCCAAAAACAGCCCCCACGATCCGTGGGATCTTGTCCCCTCACGCTGGGACAAGATGTTTTCCGCGACTATTATTTCTGAAAAATTCCAGAAGGTCCCAGAACATTTCCGGCACCCTCTAAAATTATCTGGACGTGCTCTGGAACATTTCCAGTATGGTGGTTTAATTTAAAACCATCTTTGTTTACTCGGTAAACAACTCCGGCAGCTCCGAAACTTTTTTTTTCGGTTTTTTCTCCAGAAAAATTCCAGAAATTACCAGACCAATCTGGCAACCTCCAAAACATTCCCGGTGCTTGCCAAAACCTTTTTGGATCAATGGTTTTATCCGAAACAACTTTTCGGTTTTACCGAAACTTTTTCAGTGTTCTCTCTCCGGAACTCTTCCGTTGTCTCCGAAACTTTTCGGTGATTTTCTCTCAGACTCCCTGTCTAGTATTCAGCAGATAGATGACCCTTAAGCGTGTGACCCTATAGGTTCGGTGAAGTATAGACATGACACGGAACACCTTCCGATCAATGATCAACATCGGAGCCGTGGACACCCATATTGACCCCTATACCCACACGAATGAATATTCGAGTGAACCTCCAGTTGCCGTGTGCTATTCCTGTTGCTTCACGATATGTTACAAATACCCGAGGTTAGACATGTAGGCATTTCCGTGGATCAACAACATGTCCACTATGCCAGTTACCTCGTTACCGGTATTGTTCTCTTTTCTCGTTACCGTGTTCCGGCATCCCTGTGATCAAATCACAAAGTGTCTGGCCAGACGATGATGGATACCGTAACACCGAGAGGGCCCAGAGATATCTCTCCATCGTCGGAGGAGCAAATCCCAATCTCGAGCTATCAAGTTACTTGACACACTTTTCCATGAACCCGTAAGCCGCCGTAATAGCCACCCATTTACGGATGACGTTTAACAAACCCCAAAGTTCATGAAGCAAGTATGAAGAAACTCGACACTCTCATGGTCTAAGGAATTTTGCAAACATTAACCATCTCTGTGTTATTAACCATTAATATGTGACGAATGTAACTCATAGCATAACATCAATTTGGGTCGATTCAACACAAATGTTCTTCTAACCCTGTGCCCTCAAAATTGCTGGCATAGACATGCCCATGATCAGGAAAACAGAACCATCATGCAATACTTGAGCTAGTCTTAGAGGCCAGACTAGGAATACATATTACCGTTTATTATTCCACACGTGCATATGAGTCTTCCTCCAAGCCTCGTTTTATTTGCAGACTCGAGAACCATAGCAGTTATAGCATGGAACATAAACCTAATTATGAACAGGGAGATAATCAATAACATTTATTATTGCCTCTAGGGCATATCTCCTACAGAAGATACTGTTTATCTTGTCGAGTTGCACTATTCTCCCACTCACCTTTTGAAAGAACCATTTTCTTCAAAAAGCATACCGTTCTTTGTGGCAAACCTATTTGCCTCGGTATAGTGAGGGAGGAATACCCAATTACTTGGGATAACCTACAAAGTAGCACTTGTCTGATTTGGAATAGGTTTGTAACCTTTTACACAAGCCCCATATTCCAAATGTTAAGAAAAGATATAGCATGGTTGGGCGTACCATACCATGGCGTCATTTCAACAGACCTAATGGAGCTCTTTTCAGTGTAAAATCCGCAGTCTCTAAAGCATCACTTTAAAAGGGATAATGGCAAATTTATTTATGTCATCTTTGATCTTACCATGTCATAAATGGTTCGATTACATCTTCACAGACTTTCCACTCACAGTGGTGTTCCAGGAGGTGTAAGTTATGAAACTCTTTTCACAACTCATCAGACTTTCGCTAAACTTGTAACTCAATTATTTCTTTCTGCAATCGAATTGTAGAAACATAATTTTCTTGTTACAATAACTTCTACTTCATTTTGAAAACCTTTCAAATGATTTCAAAAGATCCAGACTTACGTCTCATCAAGTAAATATCCATATATCTACTTGAGTCATTTCTGAAGATAGATAAATCCACTACTTGCAACAACATTTATCGGACTACATACATCAAAATGTATGATCACCAATAAGTTCTTTGCTCGTTCCTTATGGCCTGTGAACGGTATTTCAGTCACTTCACTTTTCGGAGGAAAGTTGCAAGTGTCAGGTGATTCAAAATCAAACGACTTCAAAATCCATCATAATGGAATTTTCCATGCGGGTTTCTCCAATGTGACCAAATGCAGTGCCACACTTGTGTGGTATTCTTTTAGTCTTATGACATTTAGCGTCAGTGTTATGGATGTATCATATTACCATCAATATTCATAACATATGTCCCATCGATGATGGAAGTATGGCCCTCATGTTATTCATAATACTGAACAGCAATTGTTCTTCTATGAACAACCCTTTTGCAACAAACATTGTGCAATGGGCTAGAGTGTGTAAAACTCTAAAATGAATTATCAAAGTTAATACTGAGGTAATGTATTATTATCAATATTCATAACATACATCTCACTCATAATGAAAGTATGGCCCTTATGTTATTCATAACACCGAACATCAAAAGTTCTCTTATGAACAACCTTCTTGCAAGATAACTTATGCAATGGGCTAGAGTGTGTAAAACTCTAATTGAATTAGGAAAATAAACACAGACGGTAATACACCGATGGAAGGTACAGTAACATTTACTATGTTCTCTGTGTATACCTAAACCTCATTCCTGGCTAGTCTTTCAGGCCATAGTAGTTCTTACATCGAGTTGCAACAGAATGCAATCGAGTGGGTATCATTGTGATTAACTCACAATACCCAAGAATCAGTGATTAACAATTTAATCATAATTCCCAAGAACTATATCTTTGACCAGCCTTCTATACATCAAAAACTTGTATGACATTCATACATGAGCTGGATATTCCAGTCTTCTTTCTCATTGCCTTTATACTTCTAACAGTTTAACTTTTAGTATTTCTCCTACTCTCAGAAGAAGCACACAACTTAAGAGTGGCATCAGCCCTGGACTTCCTAGGCGTGAAAGTTTCACTGACACCCTTCGGACACTTCCTTTCTCTTTAGGTTGTTGTTTTATTCACCTTTCATCATATGACAGGCGTTCTTCTGGATCCCTCTCTTATCAGTCTAATGCATAGTAAACTCCTTTACTAATAGTTTGCAAACAAACATTTCTTTGGATATCTCATATCTTTTAGCCTTTGTCTGTCTCTGAAAATGATTTTCAGATTCCATGAATATCACATAACTATCCAAACTTTCGAAGTTCGGGTCTCATGGAAGCAAACATATTGCACTTGACTGAAATGGAATTCCAGCTTTTGGATCGAAGGACGAGAGTCACATGATCCATAGCATAAGCGAGAGAATACCGAAAGTATGCGATAGGACAAAGTCCTTCTCGGCACTCTTGAGGACAATCCTCACATTACGTTGCCAACCGTAAAGTTTTAACCAGATATTTAACAGCTATTCAATTTTAATAGGGAAGGTGGAAACGCGAGCCATTATTCTACAACTATTTTGCAAATCACACTTAGACAGTGTTCAAAATTAATTGCACTGAGAATTAAACAAGTTAATTCAACAGTGCGCTCCCACTCAAATCAATATCTCTCATAATTGATTGTGAGTGATACAAGATCCACATTTCAATTCAACGCCATTGATGTGGACATCACTGATGACGAGAATTTCAATTTGGTGGGCAAACATGCCGATCACATCTCTATGTGACTCCTGTTCCCTTGTCCATGGTGTTCCCCCATGGGGCCCCACCTTCCTCCCAACACTCTCCACCATTTGTGGGGGCTGCCCCCCACCATGGGGGCCCCCCCCAACATTTTGTCCAGCCACAAGGGGGCTGCTCCCAAAGGGGGCCCCCCCAAAAACAGCCCAAAAACAGCCCCCACGATCCGTGGGATCTTGTCCCCTCACGCTGGGACAAGATGTTTTCCGCGACTATTATTTCTGAAAAATTCCAGAAGGTCCCAGAACATTTCCGGCACCCTCTAAAATTATCTGGACGCGCTCTGGAACATTTCCAGTATGGTGGTTTAATTTAAAACCATCTTTGTTTACCCGGTAAACAACTCCGGCAGCTCCGAAACTTTTTTTTCGGTTTTTTCTCCAGAAAAATTCCAGAAATTACCAGACCAATCTGGCAACCTCCAAAACATTCCCAGTGCTTGCCGAAACCTTTTTGGATCAATGGTTTTATCCGAAACAACTTTTCGGTTTTACCGAAACTTTTTCAGTGTTCTCTCTCCGGAACTCTTCCGTTGTCTCCGAAACTTTTCGGTGATTTTCTCTCAGACTCCCTGTCTAGTATTCAGCAGATAGATGACCCTTAAGCGTGTGACCCTATAGGTTCGGTGAAGTATAGACATGACACGGAACACCTTCCGATCAATGATCAACATCGGAGCCGTGGACACCCATATTGACCCCTATACCCACACGAATGAATATTCGAGTGAACCTCCAGTTGCCGTGTGCTATTCCTGTTGCTTCACGATATGTTACAAATACCCGAGGTTAGACATGTAGGCATTTCCATGGATCAACAACTTGTCCACTATGCCAGTTACCTCGTTACCGGTATTGTTCTCTTTTCTCGTTACCGTGTTCTGGCATCCCTGTGATCAAATCACAAAGTGTCTGGCCAGACGATGATGGATACCGTAACACCGAGAGGGCCCAGAGATATCTCTCCATCGTCGGAGGAGCAAATCCCAATCTCGAGCTATCAAGTTACTTGACACACTTTTCCATGAACCCGTAAGCCGCCGTAATAGCCACCCATTTACGGATGACGTTTAACAAACCCCAAAGTTCATGAAGCAAGTATGAAGAAACTCGACACTCTCATGGTCTAAGGAATTTTGCAAACATTAACCATCTCTGTGTTATTAACCATTAATATGTGACGAATGTAACTCATAGCATAACATCAATTTGGGTCGATTCAACACAAATGTTCTTCTAACACTGTGCCCTCAAAATTGCTGGCATAGACATGCCCATGATCAGGAAAACAGAACCATCATGCAATACTTGAGCTAGTCTTAGAGGCCAGACTAGGAATACATATTACCGTTTATTATTCCACACGTGCATATGAGTCTTCCTCCGAGCCTCGTTTTATTTGCAGACTCGAGAACCATAGCAGTTATAGCATGGAACATAAACCTAATTATGAACAGGGAGATAATCAATAACATTTATTATTGCCTCTAGGGCATATCTCCTACAAGTTGCACCACCACCGTCATCATGCCGTCGTGCTGCAGGAACTCATCTACTACTTCGCCTCTCTTGCTGGATCGAGAAGGCGAGGACGTCATCGAGCTGAACGTGTGCTGAACGCGGAGGTGCCGTACGTTCGGTACTTGATCGGGCGGATCGTGAAGGTGTACGATTACATCAAACACATTGATTAACACTTCCGCTTTACGGTCTACGAGGGTACGTAGACATACTCTCCCCTCTCGTAGCTATGCATCTCCATGGATAGATCTTGCGTGGGCATAGAATTTTTTTTGTTTTCCATGCAACGTTCACCAACAGTGGCATCATGAGCCAGGTCTATGCGTAGATGATATGCACGAGTAGAACACAAAAGAGTTGTGGGCAGTGATGTTCATATTGCTTACCACCAACGTCTTATTTTGATTCGGCGGTATTGTGGGATGAAGCGGCCCGGACCAACCTTACATGTCCACGCACATGAGACCGGTTCCACCGACTGACATGCAACTTGTTTTGCATAAAAGTGGCTGGCGAGTGTCTGTTTCTCCTATTTTAGTTGAATCGAATTTGACTACGGCCGGTCCTTGAAGAAGGTTAAAACAGCAAACTTGATAATCACCGTTGTGGTTTTTTGTAGGTAAGAACGGTTCTTGCTAGTTGCCCATAGCAGCCACGTAAAACTTGCAACAACAAAGTAGAGGACGTCTAACTTGTTTTTGCAGGGCATGTTGTGATGCGATATGGTCAAGATATGATATGATATATGTTGATGTATGAGATGATCATGTTTTGTAATAAGTTCACGACTTGCATGTCGATGAGTACGACAACCGGCAGGAGCCTTAGGGTTGTCTTTAATTATTGTATGACCAGCGTGTCAATCACTAAGCGCCATGTAATTGCTTTACTTTATCGCTATGCGTTAGCAATAGTTGTAGAAGCAATAGTTGGCGAGACGACCCCGACGCTACGATGGAGATCAAGGTGTCGAGCCGGTGACGATGGAGATCATGCCGATGCTTTGGAGATGGAGATCAAAAGCACAAGATGGTGATGGCCATATCATGTCACATATTTTGATTGCATGTGATGTTTAACCTTTATGCATCTTATTTTGCTTAGAACGACGGTAGCATTATAAGATGATCCCTTCACTTAATTTCAAGATAAAAGTGTTCTCCCTGAGTATGCACCATTGCCAAAGTTTGTCGTTTCGAAGCACTTCGTGATGATCGGGTGTGATAGACTCTACGTTCACATACAACGGGTGTAAGATAGTTTTGCACATGCAGAATACTTGGGTTAAACTTGACGAGCCTAGCATGTATAGACATGGTCTCGGAACACTGGAGACCGAAAGGTCGAACGTGAGTCATATAGTAGATATGATCAACATAGAGATGTTCACCATTGAAGATTACCACATCTCACGTGATGATCGGACATGGGTTAGTTGATTTGGATCACGTATCACTTAGACAACTTGAGGGATGTTGATTTAAGTGGGAGTTCATTAGTAATTTGATTATTTGAACTAAAATTTATCATGAAGTTAGCTTAATAGTTTTTGCATATCTATGTTGTAGGTTAATGGCCCGTGCTACCATTCCCTTGAATTTTAATGCGTTTCTAGAGAAAGCTAAGTTGAAAGATGATGGTAGCAACTACACAGACTGGGTCCGTAACTTGAGGATTATCCTCATTGCTGCATAGAAGAATTATGTCCTTGATGCACCGCTAGGTGACAGACCTGCTGCGGGAGCTACTGCAGATGTTATGAACATCTGGCAGGCTCGATATGATGACTACTCAATAGTTCAGTGTGCCATGCTTTACGGCCTAGAACCGGGACTTCAAAGACATTTTGAACGCCACGAAGCATATGAGATGTTCCAAGAACTGAAGTTAATATTTCAAGAAAATTCCCGGGTTGAGAGATATGAAGTCTCCAACAAGTTCTATAGCTGTAAGATGGAGGAGAACAGTTCTGTCAGTGAACACATACTCAAAATGTCTGGGTATCATAACCACTTGACTCAGCTGGGAATTGATCTTCCAGTTGAGAGTGTTATTGACAGAGTTCTTCAGTCACTGCCACCAAGCTACAAAGGCTTCGTGATGAACTATAATATGCAAGGGATGACGAAAACGATTCTCGAGCTCTTCACGATGCTGAAATCGGCGGAGGTAGAAATCAAGAAGGAACATCAAGTGTTGATGGTTAACAAGACCACTAGTTTCAAGAAAAAGGGCAAGAGAAAGAAAGGGAACTGCAAGAAGAATGGCAAGCAAGTTGCCGCTCCCGTGAAGAAGCCCAAAGCTGGACCCAAGCCTGAAACTGAGTGCTTCTACTGCAAAGGAAATGGTCACTGGAAGCGGAACTGCCCCAAATACTTGGTGGATAAGAAGGATGGCAAAGTGAACAAAGGTATATTTGATATACATGTTATTGATATGTACCTTACTAATGCTCGTAGCAGCGCCTGGGTATTTGATACTGATTCGGTTGCTCATATTTGTAACTCAAAATAGGAGCTGCAGAATAAATGAAGACTGGCTAAGGACGAGGTGACGATGCGCGTCGGGAATGGTTCCAAGGTCGATGTGATCGCCGTCGGCATGCTACCTCTACATCTACATTCGGGATTAGTTTTAGACCTCAATAATTGTTATTTGGTGCCAGCGTTGAGCATGAACATTATATCTGGATCTTGTTTAATGCGAGATGGTTATTCATTTAAGTCAGAGAATAATGGTTGTTCTATTTATATGAGTAATATCTTTTATGGTCATGCACCTTTGATGAATGGTCTATTCTTGTTGAATCTCGATCGTAGTGATACACATATTCATAATATTGATGCCAAAAGATGCAAAGTTGATAATGATAGTGCAACATACTCGTGGCACTGCCGTTTAGGTCATATTGGTGTAAAGTGCATGAAGAAACTCCATGCGGATGGACTTTTGGAATCACTTGATTATGAATCATTTGATACTTGCGAACCATGCCTCATGGGTAAGATGACTAAAACTCCGTTCTCCTGAACAATGGAGCGAGCTAATTGCTACTTCTTGAGCTTGCGTTGGTTTTTCCCTTGAAGAGGAAAGGGTGATGCAGCAAAGTAGAGTAAGTATTTCCCTCAGTTTTGAGAACCAAGGTATCAATCCAGTAGGAGACAACACGCAAGTCATCGAATACCTGCACAAACAAACACCAAACTTGCACCCAACGCGGTAAGGGGTTGTCAATCCCTTCACGGTTATTTGCAAAAGTGAGGTCTGATAGAGATAGATAAACGGTAAAGTAAATATTTTTGGTATTTTTGTTTTATAGATCGGAAAGTAAAAGATTGCAAAATAGTAGATCGGAAAGTAATATGATGGAAAATAGACCCGGGGGCCATAGGTTTCACTAGAGGCTTCTCTCAAGATAGAAAATATTACAGTGGGTGAACAAATTACTGCCGAGCAATTGATAGAAAAGCGCAAAGTTATGATGATATCTAAGGCAATGATCATGAATATAGGCATCACGTCCATGTCAAGTAGACCGAAACGATTCTGCATCTACTACTATTACTCCACACATCGACCGACTCCTGCCTGCATCTAGAGTATTAAGTTCATGAAGAACAGAGTAACGCATTAAGAAAGATGACATGATGTAGAGGAATTAACTCAAGCAATATGATGAAAACCCCATCTTTTTATCCTCGATGGCAACAATACAATACGTGCCTTGCTGCCCCTACTGTCACTGGGAAAGGACACTGCAAGATTGAACCCAAAGCTAAGCACTTCTCCCATTGCAAGAAAAACCAATCTAATTGGCTAAACCAAATCGATAGTTCGAAGAGACTTGCAAAGATATCAAATCATGCATAAAAGAATTCAAAGAAGATTCAGATAATATTCATAGATAAGCTGATCATAAATCCACAATTCATCGGATCTCGGCAAACACACCGCAAAAAAGTATTACATCGAATAGATCTCCAAGAACTTCGAGGAGAACGTGGTATTGAGAATCAAAGAGAGAGAAGAAGCCATCTAGCTACTAGCTATGGACCCGTAGGTCTGAGGTAAACTACTCACGCTTCATCGGAAGGGCAATGGTGTTGATGCAGAAGCCCTCCGTGATCGAATCCCCCTCCGGCAGGACGCCGGAAAAGGCCCCTAGATGGGATCTCACGGGTACAGAAGGTTGCGGCGGTGGAAAAGTCTTTTCGTGGATATATCTGGTGGTTTGGGCATATAAGAGTATATATAGGCGAAAGAATTAGGTCAGGAGACGCACGAGGGGCCCACAAGGGTGGGGGGCGCGCCCTACCCCCCTGGGCGCGCCCTCCGTCCTTGTGGCCGCCTCGTGGCTTCTCTGACTTGCACTCCAAGTCCTCTGGTTTCCTTTTGGTCCAAGAAAGATCATCGCGAAAGTTTTATTCCGTTTGGACTCCGTTTGGTATTCCTTTTATGCGAAACTCAAAAATAGGGGAAAAACAGGAACTGGCACTGGGCTCTAGGTTAATAGGTTAGTCCCAAAAATAATATAAAATAGCATATTAATGCATATAAAACATCCAAAACAGATAATATAATAGCATGGAATAATAAAAAATTATAGATACGTTGGAGATGTATCAAGCATCCCCAAGCTTAATTCCTGCTCGTCCTCGAGTAGGTAAATGATAAAAACAGAATTTTTGATGTGGAATGCTACCTAACATATTTATCCATGTAATTTCTTTATTGTGGCATGAATGTTCAGATCCGTATGATTCAAAACAAAAGTTTAATATTGACATAAAAACAATAATACTTCAAGCATACTAACAAGATAATTATGTCTTCTCAAAATAACATGGCCAAAGAAAGCTTATCCCTACAAAATCATATAGTCTGGCTATGCTCCATCTTCATCACACAAAATACTCAAATCATGCACAACCCCGGTTTTAGCCAAGCAATTGTTTCATACTTTAGTATTCTCAAACTTTTTCAACTTTCACGCAATACATGAGTGTGAGCCATGGACATAGCACTATAGGTGGAATAGAAGGTGGTTGTGGAGAAGAAAAAAAGAGGGAGATAGTCTCACATTAACTAGGCGTATCAACGGGCTATGGAGATGGCCATCAATAGATATCAATGTGAGTGAGTAGGGATTGCCATGCAACGGATGCACTAGAGCTATAAGTTTATGAAAGCTCAAAAAAAGAAAAGAAAACTAAGTGGGTGTGCATCCAACTTGCTTGCTCATGAAGACCTAGGGCAATTTGAGGAAGCCCATCGTTGGAATATACAAGCCAAGTTCTATAATGAAAAATTCCCACTAGTATATGAAAGTGACAACATGAGAGACTCTCTATCATGAAGATCATGGTGCTACTTTGAAGCGCAAGTATGGAAAAAGGATAGTAACATTGCCCCTTCTCTCTTTTTCTCTCATTTTTTTCTTTTTTTTTCTTTTTTTTCTTTCTTTCTTTCTTTCTTTTCTTTCTTTCTTTCTTTTCTCTTTTTTTCGTTCTTTTCTCTTTTTTTTCTCACTATAGGTAAATGATAAAAATAGAATTTTTGATGTGGAATGCTACCTAACATATTTATCCATGTAATTTTCATTATTGTGGCATGAATGTTCAGATCCATAAGATTCAAAACAAAAGTTTAATATTGACATAAAAACGATAATACTTCAAGCATACTAATAAAGGAATCATGTCTTCTCAAAATAACATGGCCAAAGAAAGTTATCCCTACAAAATCATATAGTCTGGCTATGCTTCATCTTCATCACACAAAATATTCAAATCATGCACAACCCTGATGACAAGCCAAGCAATTGTTTCATACTTTTGATATTCTCAAACCTTTTCAACTTTCACGCAATACATGAGCATGAGCCATGGACATAGCACTATAGGTGGAATAGAATATGGTGGTTGTGGAGAAGATAAAAAGAAGGAGATAGTCTCACATCAACTAGGCGTATCAACGGGCTATGGAGATGCCTATCAATAGATATCAATGTGAGTGAGTAGGGATTGCCATGCAATGGATGCACTAGAGCTATAAGTTTATGAAAGCTCAAAAAAGAAACTAAGTGGGTGTGCATCCAACTTGCTTGCTCATGAAGACCTAGGGCAATTTGAGGAAGCCCATTGTTGGAATATACAAGCCAAGTTCTATGATGAAAAATTCCCACTAGTATATGAAAGTGACAAAATAGAAGACTCTCTATCATGAAGATCATGGTGCTACTTTGAAGCACAAGTGTGGAAAAAGGATAGTAACATTGCCCCTTCTCTCTTTTCTCTTTTTTTTTCTTTTTTATTATTTTTTCTCCTTTTTTTTCTTCTCTTTTTTTTGATTGCCTTTTTTTTTTTGCCTTTTTATTTTTCCTCACATGGGGCAATGCTCTAATAATGAAGATCATCACACTTTTATTTACTTACAACTCAAAAATTACAACTCGATACTAGAACAAAATATGACTCTATATGAATGCCTCCGGCGGTGTACCAGGATGTGCAATGACTCAAGAGTGACATGTATGAAAGAATTATGAACGGTGGCTTTGCCACAAATACTATGTCAACTACATGATCATGCAAAGCAATATGACAATGATGAAGCGTGTCATAATAAACGGAATGGTGGAAAGTTGCATGGCAATATATCTCGGAATGGCTATGGAAATGCCATAATAGGTAGGTATGGTGGCTGTTTTGAGGAAGGTATATGGTGGGTGTATGGTACCGGTGAAAGTTGCGCGGTACTAGAGAGGCTAGCAATGGTGGAAGGGTGAGAGTGCGTATAATCCATGGACTCAACATTAGTCATAAAGAACTCACATACTTAGTGCAAAAGTCTATTAGCTATCAAAACAAAGTACTACGCACATGCTCCTAGTGGGGTAGATTGGTAGGAAAAGACTATTGCTCGTCCCCGACCGCCACTCATAAGGAAGACAATCAATAAATAAATCATGCTCCAACTTCGTTACATAACGGTTCACCATACGTGCATGCTACGGGAATCACAAACCTCAACACAAGTATTTCTACAGTCCACAATTACTCACTAGCATGACTCTAATATCACCATCCTCATATCTCAAAACAATCATAAGGAATCAAACTTCTCATAGTATTCAATGCACTTTATATGAAAGTTTTTATTATATCCCTCTTGGATGCCCATCATATTAGGATTAAATTCATAACCTAAGCAAATTACCATGCTGTTTAAGACTCTCAAAATGATATAAGTGAAGCATGAGAGTTCATCAATTTCTTCAAAAATAAAACCACCGTCATGCTCTAAAAAGATATAAGTGAAGCACTAGAGCAACTGACAAACTACTCCAAAAAGATATAAGTGAAGATCAATGAGTAGTCGAATAATTGTGTAACTATGTGAAGACTCTCTAAAATTTAAGAATTTAAGATCTTGGGATATTATCCAAACAGCAAGCAAAACAAAATAAAATAAAATGACGCTCCAAGCAAAACACATACCATGTGGTGAATAAAAATATAGCTGCAAGTAAGGTTACCGATGAACGAATACGAAAGAGGGGATGCCATCCGGGGCATCCCCAAGCTTAGTTGCTTGGATATTCCTTGAATATTACCTTGGGGTGCCTTGGGAATCCCCAAGCTTAGGCTCTTGTCACTCCTTATTCTCCTCATATCGATATCTCACCCAAAACTTGAAAACTTCAATCACACAAAACTTAACAAAACCTTCGTGAGATGGGTTAGTATGATAAAACAAATCATTCACTTTAGTACTGTCAAGACAAGATTCAAAGTTTTTATCACCTGATACCTACTGTACCCTATCATTTATACAATTTATATTGAGCAATATAAGCCATAGAAACTAGGAAACAAGAAAACTATGCATCGAAAACATAATCTGTCAAAAACAGAACAGTCTGTAAAGATCTGAATTAAGCTCATACTTATGTTACTCCAAAAATTCTAAAAAATTAGGAAAACGTAGAAAATTTGTATAAGAATCAACTGTAAAAAATTGAGAAGTTTTCCACGTTCCATTAAAAGATAGGAAGTTCTGTACTGGACACAAAAGTTTCTGCTTTTGCACAGAATCAAATCAACTATCAACCACACTATCCCAAAGGCTTTACTTGGCACTTTATTCAAACAAAAGCTATAAAACATGATTACTACAGTATCTTAATCATGTGAACACACAAAAACAGTAGGTATAAATAATGGGTTGTCTCCCAACAAGCGCTTTTCTTTAATGCCTTTTTAGCTAGGCATGATGATTTCAATGATGCTCACATAAAAGATAAGAATTGAAACATAACGGGAGCATCATGAAGCATATAACTAGCACATTTAAGTCTAACCCACTTCCTATGCATAGGGATTTTGTGAGCAAACAATTTATGGGAGCAAGAATCAACTAGCATAGGAAGGCAAAACAAGCATAGCTTCAAGATTTTCAACACATAGAGAGGAAACTTGATATTATTGCAATTCCTACAAGCATATATTCCTCCCTCATAATAATTTTCAGTAGCATCATGAATGAATTCAACAATATAACCACCACATAAAGCATTCTTTTCATGATCTACATGCATAGAAATTTTACTACTCTCCACATAAGCAAATTTATTCTCATGAATAGTAGTGGGAGCATCATATGAAACTTGAATACTATAAATTGTTTCCACATTAAAAGAGTAATGTTCAGTAAAAGGATATTCAAAATTATGACAATAATTATCACTACTTTTTATAACATAAGTATCCTCATAATAATCATCATAAGTAGCAACTTTGTTCTCATCATAGTCAATTGAAACCTCTTCCGAAATAGTGGAATCATTACTAAATAAAGTCATGACCTCTCCAAATCCACTTTTATCATTATAATAAGATTCAACACCCTCCAAAATAGTGGGATCATTACTTCCTAAAGTTGACACTCTTCCAAACCCACTTTCATCAATATAATCATTGTAAATAGGAGGCATGCTATCATCATGATAAATTTGCACATCAAAACTTGGGGGACTAAAAATATCATCTTCATTAAACATAGCATCCTCAAGCTTGGGACAAACATTAATTGCAGCAAATAAATTCTCAAACATGTCATTCTCATCAAACATAGCATCCCCAAGCTAGTGGTTTTGCATATCATAAGCATAATCACTCTCATCATTAATAGTATGAATAACACCAATAGTATAGCAATTATTATCATCACAATTTTCTAAGTTGGTGCCAAAAAGATTCTCAAAATTATAACAAGTATCATTACTTTCCCAATCATAATCATCACAATGAGTAATAGGCATAACAATAATAGGAGCAACATTATTCGGGAGATATACCTTTTTACCTTTGCTTCTCTATCTTTTTTTTTTCGTCTCCACATCATGTGTGGGTTTAATCACCTTTTTGGAGCTCCTTATTGATGAGATTGGTTGAATAAAACGCTCCTCCTCGTTACCTGATTCATCATAAGAAAAAATAGGAGGATATTGGGAAACCTCTTCCCCTTCATTAGTATTATCTTCATCTTTTATTTGTTTTGTTGACTTTAAGTAATTGGCAATATAAAGATTTTCAATGCAATTTACCGCACAATACATATAAATTTCCTCTAGATCAAAATCAAGAAATCTCTTAAGGTTATATTCTGGAATACCCTTAGTTATACGTTTCATTTCTTCATATCCCAGAAGCAAACTAAGTTCATTATGATGCGCAAGGGAAATCAAGTCATCATAATTTTTGGACACAATTCGATCATGAAACAATTTGCATTGGAGATTTAAATGACCACGTTCATTGCAAAGTTCATAAGGATGGCGAGAAAAATTAAATTTTTTAGCACAAACATCTAGCCTCTCTTGCAACCATTTAGTTTCTAAATACTTATGCCTCTTGCAAAATCTATCTTCCCTTTTTGGTATGTAACTGCACACTCTATGCACTCCACAAAAATTGACATGTTATAAGAAACATTTTTATCATGACTAGTGCAATCATCATTAGTACTATGGATATTCAAAGAATTCATACTAACAACATTGCAATCATGCTCATCATACAAATATTTAGTGCCAAACATTTTATTGCATTCTTCTTCTAACACTTTGGCACAATTTTCCTTTCCATCATTTTCACGAAAGACATTATAAAGATGGATAATATGTGGCAACCTCAATTCCATTTTTTTGTAGGTTTCTTTTATACACTAAACTAGTGATAAAACAAGAAACTAAAAGATTCGATTGCAAGATCTAAAGATATACCTTCAAGCACTAACCTCCCCGGCAATGGCGCCAGAAAAGAGCTTGATGTCTACTACGCAACCTTCTTCTTGTAGACTCGTGTTGGACCTCCAAGCGCAGAGTTTTGTAGGACAGTAGCAAATTTCCCTCAAGTGGATGACCTAAGGTTTATCAATCCGTGGGAGGCGTAGGATGAAGATGGTCTCTCTCAAACAACCCTGCAACCAAATAACAAAGAGTCTCTTGTGTCCCCAACACACCCAATACAATGGTAAATTGTATAGGTGCACTAGTTCGGTGAAGAGATGGTGATACAAGTGTAATATGGATAGTAGATATAGGTTTTTGTAATCTGAAAATATAAAAACAGCAAGGTAACTAGTAGTAAAACGGAGCAAAAATGGTATTGCAATGCTTGGAAACAAGGCCTAGGGTTCATACTTTCACTAGTGCAAATTCTCTCAACAATGATAACATAATTGGATCACATAACAATCCCTCAACGTGCAACAAAGAATCTGTAGGAGATATGCCCTAGAGGCAATAATAAATGTTATTATTTATCTCCATGCTCATAATTAGGTTTATGTTCCATGCTATAACTGCTATGGTTCTCGAGTCTACAATAACCACGAGGCTTGGAGGAAGACTCATATGCACGTGTGGAATAATAAACGGAAAAATGTATTCCTAAGTCTAGCCTCTAAGACTAGCTCAAGTGTTGCATGATGGTCCTATTTTCCTGATCATGGGCATGTCTATGCCAGCAACTTTGAGGGCACAATGTTAGAAGAACATTTGTGTTGAATCGACCCGAATTGATGTTATGCTATGAGATACATTCGTCATGAGTTAATGGTTAATAACACAGAGATAGTTAACGTTTGCATGATTCCTTAGACCATGAGAGTGTCGAGTTTCTTCATGCTTGCTTCATGAACTTTGGGGTTTGTTAAACGTCATCCGTAAATGGGTGGCTATTACGGCGGCTTACGGGTTCATGGAAAAGTATGTCAAGTAACTTGATAGCTCAAGATTGGGATTTGCTCCTCCGACGATGGAGAGATATCTCTGGGCCCTCTCGGTGTTACGGTATACATCATCGTCTGGCCAGACACTTTGTGATTTGATCACGGGGATGCCGGAACACGGTAACGAGAAAAGAGAACAATACCGGTAACGAGGTAACTGGCTTAATGGACAAGTTGTTGATCCACGGGAATGCCAACATGTCTCACCTCGGGTATTTGTAACATATCGCGAAGCAACAGGAATAGCACACGGCAACTGGAGGTTCACTCGAATATTCATTCGTGTGGGTATAGGGGTCAATATGGGTGTCCACGGCTCCGATGTTGATCATTGATCGGAAAGTGTTCCGGTCATGTCTATACTTCACCGAACCTATAGGGTCACACGCTTAAGGGTCATCTATCTGCTGAATACTAGACAGGGAGTCTGAGAGAAAGTCACCGAAAATGTTTCGGAGACAACGGAAGAGTTCCGGAGAGAGAGAACACCAAAAGAGTTTCGGTAAAACCGAAAAGGTGTTTCGGAATATATTATTAGGTCAAATAGGGTTTCGGCATCGCATGGAAATTTTCAGAGGATGTCAGAATTGGTCTGGGAACTTCTGGGAATTTTCAGAGAGAAAAAACCGGAAATGTTCCGAAACTGCCGTAACCGCTGTTGATGCTTTCCGCTGATAAAAACCACCGCACCGAAAATGTTTCGGATCATGCCCAGAATAATTTTAGAGGGTGCCAGAAATGTTCTGGGACATTCTGGAATTTTTTAGCAAAATGTTTCGCGGAAAACATCTTGTCCCAGCGCGAGGGGACAAGATCCCACGAATCGGGGGTTGCATGTTTGGTGGCGTTTTGTCTAGGGAGCATGCATGTTTCATGGAGACATGTTGGTGGCTTGTTGGGGGGGCCCCCCCATGGGGGGAGACAAGGTGTGGGCCGGCCCAAGGGCTGCCATGGTGGTGTCCCCTTGGTGCCCCCCCTTGTGTTACCATTATGCCCTTTCATGTGTGACATGAAGCTTGGGTATTTTGGTATTTCAACATCCCACCCCACCCCTTGCCTTGGCCTATAAAAGGAGGAGTTGGGGCTGCCATCTCCTTCATCCCCTTGCTCTCATACTCATGCCATGCAATTATCTGGCTTCTCTCTCCCTCCCACGAAAAGAGTTTCGTAGAGCCGAAAGGCCGTCTGGGTTCCGGTGGGAACTAGTTCTGGACGGCGAAGCCCTGCCGGATAGATGACACCGTATGTGTGCAACTCTGTAGAGAGGTCGTAGTTTCGATCTTAGTGCCCGTGGGGCTGTTCGTGAGTGCCTCCCGAAGGGCTGTCCAAGTGACGGTCCGAGTTCTGTGAGTCCTCCCGAAGGGCTGTCCGCGACACCATCCGGGGGACTATCCGACCGCCTCCCGGAGGGCTGTCCGGGTGGCGGATGAGGGTATACATCCTCGCGGTTGGGAGGTTGTAAATCCTAGCTGCGGGGATCTGCACCGACGATCGTCATCGACTCTACTTCCGCTGCGCTACGAGTCGGTAACGAAAATGATCAAACCTTGTATGCAGTCTCCATAGTGGTCCTGGGCTGGTGCGTAGGGCGGAAAATTTTTGTTTTCTGCTGCGTTCCCCTACAGTGGCATCATGAGCCGTGCTATGTGTAGATGCAGGTTGCGATCTAGAATACATGAGATGTATGGGTGTTGCACAATATAATTAGGTAGTAGATGAGTTCTATTACTGAAAATTATTTGTGCGGGTAGCAGATGAAATCTGTTACCCGATGTTCTTGTTGCTTCCCTGGAATTTGCGTATTTCTGATCTTGATAACAGTATGGTGGAGTTTCAATGTTCTGGCAATCCGCAATCCTGATTGATCAACGAAGTGCTAACAGTTCATTGAATTCCACCGTAGTTAAAAAGAAAGATGAAATTTCGCAAACGAAAGGGCAATGCAGATATGATCTGCACGGGGGTCATGCGTATGACGAAGTTTAGTATGGGGCTCGAGATTTTATTATCTCGGTTTTCATACACCCTGGAAAGTTAATCTAGCAACTTGAATTATCATACTTGATGATGGACATTGGTAGCTTCGGTTTGTTTCGAAACCTTAGAAGCCACGTAAAACAAGTTTTTGCATGAACCGATTAGAGACGTCTAACTTGGTTTTGCAGGAGGGTTTGCATGTGCATATGATGTGGTATAGCAGTGCTCATAATAATTTGATTATGTATGAGATGACTATATGATGTAAATTGATTAACATGACCTGCGTGTCATGATTCGGCATGATGGCTGGAGCCATATGATTGCACTTTAATGACCAGCGTGTCAACCTTATGTAATGCACTTATTTCATTAGCTATAGAGATAGCAATATTATCTGGTGCATCGACAAGGTGGTGGCAATCTTCGCGAAGGTGAACACCGATGCGAATGCCGAAGACGAAGAAATACAAGACTTCTCCGTCGGAAAGGGCTATACCATATCATGCTATTATGAATTGCCTGAGATGTTTATCCCTTATGATGCACCCTTCTTGATTGCGTGGTAGTCGCTTTTTATTAGGGTGATCTCTCACAAAAATATCAAGTAGTTAGTGTTCACCCAAGTGTAGCACCGTCACGGCACCTTTACTTTCGGGGTGCGCCAGGATCTACCTGGGTACGAACGATTGTACGGGTGTGAGGCGGGTGAGGTCAGACCTCGCAGCAAGATCACTTGGTTGTCTTGACGTTCATGGCAGGATCGTCCTGAGCTCGGAACACACGCATTGAAAGATGAACAAGAGTCACATAGAGATGTGATCGGCAAGTTTGCCTACCGATTGAAGTTGGCGCCATCAGTGTTCATCTCGAACAATGGCGTTGAATGGAAATGCGGATCTTGAATCACTCACGATCAATTATGAGAGATATTGATTTGAGTGGGAGCGCACTGTTGAATTAACTTGTTTAATTCTCAGTGCAATTAATTATGAACACTGTCTAAGTGTGGTTATGCATAATAGTTGTAGAATAATGGCTCGCGTTTCCACCTTCCCTATTAAAATTGAATAGTTGCTTAATATCTGGTTATAACTTTACGGTTGGTAACGTAATGTGAGGATTGCCCTCTAGAGTGCCGAGAAGGACTTTGTCCTATCGCATACTTTCGGTATTCTCTCGCTTATGCTATGGATCATGTGACTCTCGTCCTTCGATCCAAAAGCTAGAATTCCATTTCAGTCAAGTGCAGTATGTTTGCTTCCATGAGACCCGAACTTCGAAAGTTTGGATAGTTATGTGATATTCATGGAATCTGAAAATCATTTTCAGGGACAAACAAAGGCTAAAAGATATGAGATATCCAAAGCAGTGTTTGTTTGCAAACTATTAGTAAAGGAGTTTACTATGCATTAGACTGATAAGAGAGGGATCCAGGAGAACGCCTGTCATATGATGAAAGGTGAATAAAACAACAACTTAAAGAGAAAGGAAGTGTCCGAAGGGTGTTAGTGAAACTTTCACGCCTAGGAAGTCCAGGGCTAAACGCCACTCTTAAGTTGGGTGCTTCTTCTGAGAGTAGGAGAAATACTAAAAGTTAAACTGTTAGAAGTATAAAGGCAATAAGAAAGAAGACTGGAATATCCAGCTCATGTATGAATGTCATACAAGTTTTTGATGTATAGAAGGCTGGTCAAAGATATAGTTCTTGGGAATTATGATTAAATTGGTAATCACTGATTCTTGGGTATTGTGAGTTAATCACAAAGATACCCGCTCGATTGCTTTCTGTTGCAACTCGATGTAAGAACTACTATGACCTGAAAGAATTGCCAGGAATGAGGTTTAGGTATACACAGGGAACATAGTAAATGTTACTATACCTTCCATCGGTGTATTACCGTCTGTATTTACTTTCTTAATTCATTTTAGAGTTTTACACTCTAGCCCTATGCATAAGGTATCTTGCAAGAAGGTTGTTCATAAGAGAACTTTTTATGTTCGATGTTATGAATAACATAAGGGCCATACTTTCATTATGAATGAGATGTATGTTATGAATATTGATAAAAATACATTACCTCTGGGTTTACTTTCATAATTCATTTTAGAGTTTCATACACTCTAGCCATTGCACAATGTTTGTTGCAAAAGAGTTGTTCATAAAAACAACAATTGTTGTTCAGTATTATGAATAACATGAAGGGCCATGCTTCCATCCAAAATGGGACGTATGTTATGAATATTGATGGTAATATGATACATCCGTAACACTGACGCTAAATGTCGTAAGACTAAGAGAATACCACACAAGTGTGGCACTACATTTGGTCACATTGGAGAAACCCGCATGGATAAATTCCATTATGATGGATTTTTTGAAGTCCTTTGATTTTGAATCATCTGACACTTGCAACTTTCCTCCGAAAAGTGAAGTGACTGAAATACCGTTCACAGGCCATAAGGAACGGACAACAAAGTTATCGGTGATCATACATTTGATGTGTGTAGTCCGATAAATGTTGTTAGTAGTGGATTTATCTATCTTCAGAAATGACTCAAGTAGATATGTGGATATTTACTTGATGAGACGTAAGTCTGGATCTTTTGAATTTATTCGAAAGGTTTTCAAAAATGAAGTAGAAGTTATTGTAACAAGAAAATTCTGTTTCTACAATTCAATTGCAGAAAGGAATAATTGAGTTACAAGTTTAGCGAATGTCTGATGAGTTGTGAAAAGAGTTTCATAACTTACACCTCCCGGAACACCACTGTGAGTGAAACGTCCGTGAAGGTGTAATCGAACCATTTATGACATGGTAAGATCAAAGATGACATAAATAAATTTGCCATTATCCCTTTTAAAGAGTGATGCTTTAGAGACTGCGGCTTTTACACTGAAAAGAGCTCCATCGGGTCTGTTGAAATGACACCATGGTATGGTACGCCCAACCATGTTATATCTTTTCTTAACATTTGGAATATGGGGCTTGTGTAAAAGGTTACAAACCTATTCCAAATCAGACAAGTGCTACTTTGTAGGTTATCCCAAGTCATTGGGTATTCCTCCCTCACTATACCGAGGCAAATAGGTTTGCCACAAAGAACGGTATGCTTTTTGAAGAAAATGGTTCTTTAAAAAAGGTGAGTGGGAGAATAGTGCAACTCAACAAGATAAACAGTATCTTCGTCATCAGATCAAAGGAAAGAGACCTTGGAAGTAATTCCAGGTTTCCTACTGCGACTGATACGGAAGTCTCTACAATAAAATGTATGGACTTCGGTCGAACTTGCAGCTGAACCACGTAGGCAAGGCTCGTGCAAACCTCTCAGGTGCGCAGACGAGATATTGTTGTTAGACAACAGTATACCTACGATACACAAGGAAGCGTTGATGGGCCCTGACTCCGGAATTGGCTAAATGCCAATACAATCTGAGATAGTTTCCATATAAATGTTTCAAGATTAAAATCTTGATACGCCTTTCGAAAGACTTAGAGTCTAACGAATTTTATGGAACTTAAAACTGATACGGATAAAAATGTTTTATCCATAAAGCTCGACTTGTTGCAATAACAAGTTCAAGGAGTTGACTACGATGAGGTTGTTTCACCGTAGCGATGCTTAAAGTCGGTTTGGGTTGAACTAGCAATTAATACATATTTCAGTCATGAGATATGAAACATGGATGACAATAGGATTTCCATATGATGGAAATGAAACCAAGGACTTGCATGTGTTACAGTCCAAGGTATTTTGTCATTCCAGAGGATGCTAGTAAGTATGCAAACTTCAGAGTTCCAGCAATGGACAGAAGAGAGCAAAGTGGAGTTGGAATCTTCGTGATTTGATGAAATGGTCAAAAGGGTTTTTGACTTCATCAATGGGTAACGAAGATGCTTGTGATTCAAGAAAGTAAGTGGGAGCATAATAATATTTCTAAAAACGCTGTGTGCTTGACACATTGTTAATTGGAAATAAATTTCTTGACATGAATTAGGACTTCATTTGAAAATAGTTTTTCGATGAAGTGCTTGGGCTAAATCGCCTTTATATTAGGCATGATAATCTATGGAGATAGATTTACCTAATGGGGCTGAGCAAAGATACATATTGACAAGATGCTAAAACTTTTTAGCATTTAAAACGCCAAGGAGTGGTTCTTGCCAAAGTCACATGGAAAGAGTTTTTGCAAGACTCGGTGTCCCTAAAACACTGATGAGCAAAATACATGATGGAGATTCCACACACCTTTGTGTTTGGATTAATCATGTATTCCATGGTATGTGAAACAACCAGATATGTCCGATACTCCCAAGGTGTTGCGAGTATAGATACCAAAGTGATCAAAAGTACTGATCATAGGACAACAGTGAAAAGTGTCATTGAGTGCAAGAGTAGCTCTAATGACATGTTTTCTCACAAGCGGAGATCATGAAGAGTTCGTTGTAAAAGGTTACATCGATACAGTCTTCATCCATGCTCCAAGCGATTTTCGATTTAAATTGAGGGTTTTTGTGTAACACACAATATGGTGGCACGGTAGTTGGAAATTGTTCCAAACAAGTTACTGTGGCGAATTCTATAACAGAGGCGAAGTATGTTGCCGCTTTTAAAAGCGACAAAGAAGATGTTGAATCATATAGTTCATTCATGAACTTAGTATGGTTCCAAGATGGCTTTTGTCAATGGGACACTACTGCAGGTAGTTGCTCCATAACTCAGTCTGAGGAATCCAGGTTTGACCTGTGATTCACATACATACACAACCAAGTCCACACAAAATATGAATTTTGTGAAAGCGTGAAAACGCGAGGATATGCAAAGATACACACAGAGCTGAAATCGTCAGATCCGTTGGACATCAGGCTATACCACAAGCGAAGCATATTTACACCGGTATGCCACAGGTGTGAAGTGCATTAGCATTAAGTAGATTATTGACTCTAGTGCAAGTGGGAGTCTGTAGGAGATATGCCCTAGAGGCAATAATAAATGTTATTATTTATCTCCATGCTCATAATTAGGTTTATGTTCCATGCTATAACTGCTATGGTTCTCGAGTCTACAATAACCACGAGGCTTGGAGGAAGACTCATATGCACGTGTGGAATAATAAACGGAAAAATGTATTCCTAAGTCTAGCCTCTAAGACTAGCTCAAGTGTTGCATGATGGTCCTGTTTTCCTGATCATGGGCATGTCTATGCCAGCAACTTTGAGGGCACAATGTTAGAAGAACATTTGTGTTGAATCGACCCGAATTGATGTTATGCTATGAGATACATTCATCATGAGTTAATGGTTAATAACACAGAGATAGTTAACGTTTGCATGATTCCTTAGACCATGAGAATGTCGAGTTTCTTCATGCTTGCTTCATGAACTTTGGGGTTTGTTAAACGTCATCCGTAAATGGGTGGCTATTACGGCGGCTTACGGGTTCATGGAAAAGTATGTCAAGTAACTTGATAGCTCAAGATTGGGATTTGCTCCTCCGACGATGGAGAGATATCTCTGGGCCCTCTCGGTGTTACGGTATCCATCATCGTCTGGCCAGACACTTTGTGATTTGATCACGGGGATGCTGGAACACGGTAACGAGAAAAGAGAACAATACCGGTAACGAGGTAACTGGCTTAATGGACAAGTTGTTGATCCACGGGAATGCCAACATGTCTCACCTCGGGTATTTGTAACATATCGCGAAGCAACAGGAATAGCACACGGCAACTGGAGGTTCACTCGAATATTCATTCGTGTGGGTATAGGGGTCAATATGGGTGTCCACGGCTCCGATGTTGATCATTGATCGGAAAGTGTTCCGGTCATGTCTATACTTCACCGAACCTATAGGGTCACACGCTTAAGGGTCATCTATCTGCTGAATACTAGACAGGGAGTCTGAGAGAAAGTCGCCGAAAATGTTTCGGAGACAACGGAAGAGTTCCGGAGAGAGAGAACACCGAAAGAGTTTCGGTAAAACCGAAAAGGTGTTTCGGAATATATTATTAGGTCAAATAGGGTTTCGGCATCGCATGGAAATTTTTAGAGGATGTCAGAATTGGTCTGGGAACTTCTGGGAATTTTCAGAGAGAAAAAACCGGAAATGTTCCGAAACTGCCGTAACCGCTGTTGATGCTTTCCGCTGATAAAAACCACCGCACCGAAAATGTTTCGGATCATGCCCAGAATAATTTTAGAGGGTGCCAGAAATGTTCTGGGACCTTCTGGAATTTTTCAGAAAAATGTTTCGCGGAAAACATCTTGTCCCAGCACGAGGGGACAAGATCCCACGAATCGGGGGTTGCATGTTTGGTGGCTTTTTGTCTAGGGAGCATGCATGTTTCATGGAGACATGTTGGTGGCTTGTTGGGGGGGCCCCCCCATGGGGGGAGACAAGGTGTGGGCCGGCCCAAGGGCTGCCATGGTGGTGTCCCCTTGGTGCCCCCCTTGTGTTACCATTATGCCCTTTCATGTGTGACATGAAGCTTGGGTATTTTGGTATTTCAACATCCCACCCCACCCCTTGCCTTGGCCTATAAAAGGAGGAGTTGGGGCTGCCATCTCCTTCATCCCCTTGCTCTCATACTCATGCCATGCAATTATCTGGCTTCTCTCTCCCTCCCACGAAAAGAGTTTCGTAGAGCCGAAAGGCTGTCTGGGTTCCGGTGGGAACTAGTTCTGGACGGCGAAGCCCTGCCGGATAGATGACACCGTATGTGTGCAACTCTGTAGAGAGGTCGTAGTTTCGATCTTAGTGCCCGTGGGGCTGTTCGTGAGTGCCTCCCGAAGGGCTATCCAAGTGACGGTCGGAGTTCTGTGAGTCCTCCCGAAGGGCTATCCGCGACACCATCCGGGGGACTATCCGACCGCCTCCCGGAGGGCTGTCCGGGTGGCGGATGAGGGTATACATCCTCGCGGTTGGGAGGTTGTAAATCCTAGCTGCGGGGATCTGCACCGACGATCGTCATCGACTCTACTTCCGCTGCGCTACGAGTCGGTAACGAAAATGATCAAACCTTGTATGCAGTCTCCATAGTGGTCCTGGGCTGGTGCGTAGGGCGGAAAATTTTTGTTTTCTGCTGCGTTCCCCTACAGAATCACTCCAAAGTTTCTATCGAAGAACGTAGGACGAAAACGTGCATCAACCCCTATGCATAGATTACCCCAATGTCACCTCGGGAATCCGCGAGTTGAGTGACAAAACATACATCAAGTGAATCAATAGAACATCCCATTGTCACCACAGATATCCCATCGCAAGACATGCATCAAGTGTTCTCAAATCCAATACTCAATCCAACATAACGAAACCTCAAAGAGCAAGCCTCAACTCATCACAACAAGATATAGAGAGGGAAGAAACACCATATGATCCAACTATAATAACAAAGCTCGCGGTACATCAAGATCGTGCCAAATCAAGAACACGAGAGAGAGATCAAACACATAGCTACTGGTACATACCCTCAGCCTCGAGGGTGAACTACTCCCTCCTCATCATGGAGACCGCCGGGATGATGAAGATGGCCACCGGTGATGGTTTCCCCCTTCGGCAGGGTGCCGGAACGGGCTCCCGATTGGTTTTTGGTGGCTACAGAGGCTTGCGGCGGTGGAACTCCCGATCTAGGTTTCTTTCTGGGGGTTTCTGGATTTATAGGAATTTTTGGTGTCGGTTTCACATCAGGGGGGGGGGGGGGTCCACGAGTCAGCGACAAGGCAGGGGGGCGCGCCCTAGGGGGGTGGGCGCACCCTCCACCCTTGTCGTTGACTCGGGACTCTTCTGGCCCAACTCTTGTGCTACGGGGGCTTCTTCTGGTCCATAAAAAATCACCGTAAATTTTCAGCTCGTTTGGACTCCGTTTGATATTCCTTTTCTGCAAAACTCAAAAAACAAGGACAAAATAGAAACTGGCACTGGGCTCTAGGTTAATAGGTTAGTCCCAAAAAATAATATAAAATGGCGTATAAATGCTTATAAAACATCCAAAACAGATAATATAATAGCATGGAACAATAAAAAATTATAGATACGTTGGAGACGTATCACCATCATATAGTCTTCTATGATTGCTAACACTCACCGCATACACATGAGCAAAACGTTTCAACCGGACACATAGAAAGATAGGGGTTTATAGTTTCGCCTCCCAACATACTCACCTCGAGGGTGATGTCAACTATAATAACTCATGCTATTCATATCCAACTGGATATATGTGCCTAGATCTTTCCTCACCACATGATGCTTGCCAAAAGAGAAAATAAAAAGGAATAGAGAGAAGAACTTTGACTCTTGCATAAAAGTAAATACATAAAAGTAAAAGATAGGCCCTTCGCAGAGGGAAGCGGAGGTTACCATGCGCTTATTTGTTTGTATGCTCAATCCCTTAATGCAAAAGAACATCACGTTATATTGCCCCTTATGATAGCAACCTTTATTATGCAGTCTGTCGCTTTTATTCTTTGCCATCACAAGTTCGTACAACGCCCAATTTTCTCTTACACTAAATGATCCAACACTTTTAGAAGCAATTTTTATTGCCTTTTTGCACCGATGACAACTTACTTGAAGGATCTTACTCAATCCATAGGTAGGTATGGTGGACTCTCAAAATAAGATTTGGGTTTAAAGGTTTTTGGATGCACAAGTAGTAACTCTACTTAGTGCGGAATTTTTGGCTAGCAAAGATGGGGGCAAGCACCACATGTTAAAGGATCTATGACAATATAACTTCTATGTGAATATGAACACACATGAATCATTACATTGTCTTCCTTGTCCAACGTCAACAATTTTGGCATATAATATTTTGATGGGGGCTCACAATCACAAAAGATGTCCAAGATAGTATATTTGCATGTGAATCTTCTCTTCCCTTATTAATTCTTTCATGAATTGCATTATTGACCAATGCTATGTTTGTAAATCTCCAATAAAATTTTCTACTTATACTCGTCCTTATGTGATGTCATTACTTACCATAAAATTAGCATATGATCTTTTTTATTTATTTCCTTTCTTTTTATTGAACATGAAAGTAAAGAAAACAAAACTCAAACTAAACTTTATTATATATCTCGCACACGATTACAAAGATAGATCACTAAGCAAACACTCGAAAAGAAAGGATCGAACTAAACTTTTATTCATCTAAAGCAAAAGATAACTATGGATCGAACTAAGATAAGTAAAGGCAAAAGATAGTGAAGGTGATACGATACCGGGGCACCTCCCACAAGCTTGGCACAAGCCAAGGGGAGTGCCCATACCCGATTTCTCAATTTTCTTTTGTTGTTGAAGAAGGAGGTGGTGGTGATGAAGCAGTGGCAATCTTATCCTCGGGTTTCCATGGCAAGGGCTCACCATCATAAGAGGAGGAGTGAGTCTCACGGGTCCTGCAACTGGCAGCCAAACTCATACCTTTAAACCTCGCCTCATATTCAAAGACTTGGTTTTGGAGATCATAGATCTGGCTTTGGAGGAAGTTGATTTGCTCGTTGAAGGTGAAGATGATGTCCTTCATGGACTTGCCATCCACCTTGAGATCACGGGTGTAGTCCGCGATCATGAGGTGATTGGCATTGAGTCCACGTTCTACCATCCCCTTGCACCGGAAGACTTCCTGCTCCATAGCTTGAAGCCTAGCCTCCACGGATCCCGTCCCCTTGGGGCCTTGCACATCGCGGATCTGCAGCACCCCCTCATGCATCTGGATAGCCTGAGGGTGCTGCATCACCTCCCGCAAATATGGGTTGATGACGTTCTCGAAGAACTTGTCCTTGGAGGAGCTTGAAGCGGCCATGGTGGATTGGATCTGTCAGAAAATAGCAAGGAAAAGAAAACAGAAGATTTATCTATGATATGGTGGTCAATAGGTCCGGGGGGTATATAAAGATTTTTTATCTTGGGAAACAAGCAAACGGAAGAAAAACGGAGTTCGGAAGGTACCCGAGGTGGGCACAACCCACCTGGGCGCGCCTGGCAAGCCAGGCGCGCCCTGGTGTCTTGTGCCCACCAGGGGTGCCTTCCTGGTTGTTTTTTATTTTCCTAATTTTTGTTATATTCCAAAATGGACAGAAAATATTTTTGCGGATTTTTCGGAGTTCGTTTACTTACCGTATCACGTAGCTCCTTTTTTTCACAATTCTGGAGTGTTCCGGAAGGTTTCCTTTATGTGTTCTTCCGGTGTCTTGGTTTGGATAATATTGCTTTCAACATTAATGGGCATACCTGAGATATAATGTTTTATTCTTTGCCCATTGACAACCTTCGGGTTAGTACCTTCGGCATTATTTATCTTGATGGCTCCGGATCGATAAACCTCCTCAATAACATAAGGTCCTTCCCATTTGGAGAGGAGTTTTCCTGCAAAGAATCTGAAACGAGAGTTGTTCAAAAGAACATATTCTCCAACTTTGAACTCAGGCTTTTGGATTCTTTTGTCATGCCATCTTTTAACTTTTTCTTTAAATAACTTGGCATTTTCATAGGCTTGGGTTCTCCATTCATCTAGTGAGATAATATCAAATAACCTCTTTTCACCGGCAAGCTTGAAATCATAGTTGAGTTCTTTAATTGCCCAATATGCTTTATGTTCTAACTCAAGAGGCAAATGACAAGCTTTTCCATAAACCATTTTATACGGAGAAATACCCATAGGATTTTTATATGCTGTTCTATAAGCCCAAAGTGCATCATCTAACTTCTTAGACCAATTCTTTCGAGACCTATTGACAGTTTTTTGTAATATTAATTTTATTTCTCTATTGCTAAGTTCAACTTGACCACTAGACTAAGGACGATAAGGTGATGCAATTCTATGGTTAACATCATATTTAGCAAGCATTTTACGGAAAGCACCATGAATAAAATGTGAACCACCATCAGTCATTAAATATCTAGGGACTCCAAACCTTGGGAAAATGACTTCCTTAAGCATTTTAATAGAGGTGTTGTGATCAGCACTACTAGTTGGAATAGCTTCTACCCACTTATTAACATAATCTACAGCAACCAAAATATGTGAATACCCATTAGAGGAAGGAAAAGGTCCCATGTAATCAAATCCCCAAATATTAAATGGTTCAATAGCAAGAGAATAATTCATAGGCATTTCCTGACGCTTACCAATATTACCAATTCTTTGACATTCATCACAAGATAAAACAAACTTACGGGCATCCTTGAAGAGAGTAGGCCAATAAAAACCAGATTGCAATACCTTGTGAGCAGTTCTATCTCCCGCATGATGTCCTCCATAAGCTTCGGAGTGACATTTCCGTAGGATTTGTCCCTGTTCATGCTCAGGTACACAACGTCTAATAATACCATCTACTCCTTCTTTATAAAGATGTGGGTCATCCCAAAAGTAATGTCTTAAATCATAGAAGAATTTTTTCTTTTGTTGGTAAGTGAAGCTAGGTGGTATATATTTAGCAACAATATAATTGGCATAGTCAGCTGATAACTGACAAGTATAGGGATCACAACAGTTTTCGATGGTAGAGTATTCAACCCAAATTTATTGATTCGACACAAGGGGAGCCAAAGAATATTTGCAAGTATTAGCAGTTGAGTTGTCAATTCAACCACACCTGGAGATTAATTATCTGTAGCAAAGTGATCAGTAGCAAAGTAGTATGATAGTTTTGATAGTAGTAGCAATAGCAATAGTAACGGTAACAGTGATAGCAATGATTTTGTAGCAAGTGCAAGAGTAATAATAGAAGTGGTAACTTAGCAAGAACAATATGAGAGAAATTCATATGCATTGGATCGGTGAATTCATTGGATGATGTTCATATCATATAATAGTCATAACCTAGGGCGATACGGCACTAGCTCCAGTTCATAAAAATAATGTAGGCATGTATTCCGTAAATAGTCATACATGCTTATGGAAAGAACTTGCATGACATCTTTTGTCCTACCCTCCCGTGGCAGCACGGTCCTATTGGAAACTAAGGGATATTAAGGCCTCCTTTTAATAGAGAACCGGAACAAAGCATTAACATATAGTGAATACATGAACTCCTCAAACTACGGTCATCACCGGAAAGTGTCCCGACTATTGTCACTCCGGGGTTGCCGGATCATAACACGTAGTAGGTGACTATAACTTGCAAGATCAGATCTAGAACATAGATATAATGGTGATAACATAAACGGTTCAGATCTGAAATCATGGCACCCGGGCCCAAAGTGACAAGCATTAAGCATGGCAAAGTCATAGCAACATCAATCTCAGAACATAATGGATACTAGGGATCAAGCCCTAACAAAACTAACTCGATTACAAGATGAATCTCATCCAACTCCTCACCGACCAGCGAGCCTACAAAGGAATTACTCACTCCAGGTGGGGAGCATCATGGAATTGGCGATGGAGAAGGGTTGGTGATGACAAAGATTGAAGATCCCCCTCTTCGGAGCCCCAAACGGACTCCAGATCTGGCCTCCCGATGAAGAACAGGAGGTGGCGGCGGTTCCGTCTCGTGAAACGCGATAATTCTTTCTCCCTAATTTTTTCTCCAAATATGTGATTTTATAGTATCAGGGTTGAAGTCTGCGGGGCCACCAGGTGGGGACAACCCACCTGGGCGCGCCTGGAGGGGGGGGGGGGCGCCCTGGTGGGTTGTGCCCACCCAGGTGCCCCCTCCGGTGGTTCTTGGCTCCAGAAATTCTTATTTATTGAATAAAAAATCCTCGCAAAGTTTCTTTCCAATCCGAGAACTTTTATTTCTGCACAAAAACAACACCATGGTAGTTCTGCTGAAAACAGAATCAGTCCGGGTTAGTTTCATTCAAATCGTGCAAATTAGAGTCCAAAACAAGAGGAAAAGTGTTAGGAAAATTAGATACGATGGAGACGTATCAACTCCCCCAAGCTTAAACCTTTGCTTGTCCTCAAGCAATTCAGTTGATAAACTAAAAGCGAAAAAGAAAAACTTTTACGAACTCTTTTGCTCTTGTTTACATAAATAAGTTTAAGTAGCACCCAGGTTTTCAGCAAGGATTATAACTAACCATGTCGACAATAACTCTTAAAAATTATATTAACTCATAACAATGGCATAATCAACTAGCGAGCAATAATAAGATATCTCAAACAATCAACACTTTGTCAGAGCAACCATGATATAATATGACAATAGTGGTATCTCGCTAGCCCTTTCTGAGACCGCAAAACATAAATGCAGAACACCTCCAAAGTCCGAGTAGCGACTAAACATTGTAATTCATGGTAGAAAAGATCCAGTCATGATGCACCCAACATTAGCTATACACAATGCATGAGGATGACAATAGTGCTCTCAGGTTCTGGCGCTTATTTGAGAAGGTGATGACACAACATAAAAGTAAATAGATAGTCCCTTCACAGAGGGAAGCAGTGATTTGCAGAGGTGCCAGAGCTCAAGTTTTAAAATAGAGGTAAATGAAATTTTGAGAAATGCACCCTTCTTATTTACTTTGTGACAGTTAGTTATCGGTATCTTCCATGCTAAACACATTAGTGGCGGTTCCCAAGGGATAAAAGTAAAGGTTTACCCCCCCTCCACCAACAATCACACTCCACGGCTTGTCTGAAACAACGGGTGCCGTCCATACCAACAACACTCCTGGGGGAGTTTTGTTTAATTATTTGCAATGTGAATTCGGGACTGGAAATCCCTATTACCGCCCCTCTCGTGCAAGGACGACTGAATAAACACTCATCATGAGAATAACCCGCTTAACATGGAAGATACTGACTACCTCCTGTTGCTCTATGAACAATCCAGGCACACAAAAAAGGATATTTATTTGAAGTTTTTTAGAGGCGGCACATGCAAATTTACTTAGGACGGCAGGGTAATACCGCATATAGGTAAGTATGGTGGACTCATCTGGAATAACTTGGGTTTTAGGGTTTTGATGCACAAGCAGAATTCCCACTTAGTACAGGCGAAGGCTAGCAATTAGGTTGAGAAGCGGCCAACTAGAGAGCAAAAATGGTCATGAACATGCATTATGCATAAGTAACATTGGATACTAGCATGAGTAGGATATGAACACCATGAACATAAATATCATAGAGGCTATGTTGGTTTTGATTCAACTACATGCATGAACATGTGCCAAGTCAAGCCACCCGAACATTCAGAGGAGGATACCATATCATCATACTACATCACAATTATTTTAACGCAATGTTGACATCCAAGATAAAACATTATCCAGTCCTAGCTACTTAAGCATGGCATGAGAAACTATAATCTCTAAGGGTCATTGCAAACATGTTTGATCATAATGAGCTGAATCATGGATACTAGGTTAAACATATTTACAAAAAGAGAACAAGTTGAGTTCATACCTGTTTCTCTCTGCCACAACCAGTTCATCAAATATCGTCATTATTGCCTTTCACTTGCACGACCGAACGATATGAAAATAATAATAATAGTGCAAGAGTGCCGTGGACTAAGCTGGAATCTGCGAACATTTTATTCAAAAAGAAGAAAACAAGGTAATACGGGCTCTCTGTTAGATCAACAACAATGCATATGAGAGCCACTCAACATTTTCATCGTGGTCTTCTCCTCGGTATGACTCAATAAAAAGAAATTCGGAGAAACACACTGAAATATTTTTGGAGTTTTTGGTTTTCTGAAAGAAAGCAAATTTAAGAAAGGAAAAACAAAAATGAGAAAAACTATTTACACGGGAGAGCTCCCAACAAGCAACAGAAGAACAAGGAAATCTTTTTGGGTTTTCTTTTTAAATACTACAACTAGTTATACTAGAAAGAAGCAGGAAATATTTTTGTATTTTCTCAAAGTTTTTTTTAACACACAAGAAGAAGGCAAGAAAATAAATCTAGCATGGATAATACAATGAAAACATGTGGACACCGACAACTGGAATGAAATGTGTGAACATGAATGTAATGTCGGTGGAAATACGTACTCCCCCAAGCTTAGGCTTTTGGCCTAACTTGGTAATCTTCATCAGTAGCCTGCATAATGGTCGGAGTGATAGCTCATGGAGGCTCTAGGTGCAGATGTCTCAGCCCGTCGTGCAGCCACAACTGCCGCGTTATGTGCTCGGGCCTCGCTCTCATGAACATAATATCTTCCCTTGCTGTGAACATCATAGAGAGCAGGTGCAGGCAAAAAGGTGTCCACGACGGACCTTTTATTAACAACAGGTTATAAGTAAAATTATGGGGTTCACCACTAAGGATCTTATGACGTTTCATAGCATCGAAGTCAAGGTATTGCGTGGGTAAGATGGGATCATAAGGCCAAGGAGAAACACCTAGCTCTCTTGCTAAGCGCATGGCGTAAATCCCACCATAAAAATATCCACTACCAGCATTGTGTTGCAATCTACGTGCCACTATCGCTCCAAGGTTATAACTTCTGTCACCGGTGAGAGCGGTGTGGATAAGGCTCAAGTCTGGGGCACAAAGTGTACACAATCTTGTTTCCCTACAATGCATTTTCCATTAAATAGTGCAAAGTATTGGATTGAGGGAAAATGAATGCTCTTTATTCTACCTTGAGTCACTCCTCTAGTCTCACCATAGCATAAGCTAGTCAAGAGTATCTCAAACTCCGACCTTGGTGGCTCGTCTAATGAACCCCAAAATGGAATTTTGCAGTGATTAGAAAATGTCTCTAGAGGTATAGTAAATGAATTGTCATATAGTTTAAATGATACTCTGGACTCACGAGGATGGAATTTAAATTCTTTGGTAAATGATTCGGTGAGGCTGAGGTGTTGGTTGCACTTATCTGCAATGTAGGGACCGAGCTCGGCATTGTGAACATATTGCTCAAATTCTTCTTTAATGCCCACACGCACCATATAATCGTTGCATGGCCATAAACATGATTTGGTGGCGGCATCTCGAATGGAATTTTCACTTGGTTCAACATAAGACTGGCGAACGGAGCTGCTACTAGAAGATGCCTCCGAGGACCTCCGCCTCGAAGAACTCCTTCCAAAGAGGTTCATCATATTCGCGTACAAGTTTCTGAAATTTTTTTGGGTCACAAATTTTTATCAACAAAACTGTACAAGATTGATAGCAACTACTCATAGGGATGCATAGAGGCCATATCAAGCATTCGAACTACTTAGAATTCTAAGAATTTAGCATGCAAGCTCATCTACAGCAGCACCAAGAGTCACTAATTATTCTAAATATAAACCACTAGAGCAAAAACTAATTGGACCAATGGAGGAGTCACATATCAAGCAACAACCCCCCAAAACAGTTTCGGAAACGGAGCTTCGAGCAAAGAGATCGAAATCCGTGGGTTTGAGAGCAAGAACACGAGAGAGAGCGCAATGGTGATTTTTTTCTGGAGGTAGGTGATGATATGGAGTGAAGGGATAAGTGAGGGGGCCCACGTGGGGACCACAACCCACCAGGGCGCGCCTGGGGGAGCTGGCGCGCCCAGGTGGGTTGTGCCCACCTGGAGCACCTCCCTCTGATGTTATTTGCACCAAAAATTCTTAAATATTCAGAAAAAAATCGTATTAAATTTTCAGAGCATTCTGAGAACTTTTATTTTTGGGTCATTTTTTTATTGCACGGAAAATTCAGGAAACAGGCAAGTCATGGCATTTTATTTTATTTTATTTAACTAATAAAAACAGAAAACAAAAGGTAGGAACAGAAGGTAGTGCTCACTAAATTCATCAACTTCATACCTCTCAAAAATGATTTATTAATAAGGTTGATCAAGTCTTATTAACAACCACTTCCGATTAGCATGAAACCGAAGAATTTTCGTAAAACACTAAGTTACCTCAATGGGGATATGGATGTCCCTGACAATAAGCATTTCGTATTTCTTTTTGGCAGTAGGTAGAGGTAGTTGAAAACTTCCAATAGTGATTGTCGGAGATTTTTCAATAACATTAATACCATTCACTTGGAATTGTTTCTTCGGAAAGTGCACTGTATGCTCATTACCATTGATATGAAAAGTGACCTTGCTTTTATTGCAATCAATAACAACCCCTGCAGTATTCAAGAAGGGTCTACCGAGGATAATCGACATGTTGTCGTCCTCGGGCATCTCAAGTATAACAAAGTCAGTTAAGATAGTAACATTAGCAACAACAACGGGCACATCCTCACAAATACCGATAGGTATAGCAGTTGATTTATCAGCCATTTGCAAAGATATTTCACTAGGTGTGAGTTTTTTCAAATCAAGTCTTTTATATAAAGAGAAAGGCATAACACTAACACCAGCTCCTAAATCACATAAAGCAGTTTTCACATAATTTCCTTTGATGGAGCAAGGTATAGTTGGTATTCCCGAATCTCCAAGTTTTTTAGGTACTCCATCCTTAAAAGTATAATTAGCAAGCATGGTGGAAATTTCAGCTTCCGGTATTTTTCTCTTATTGGTGATGATGTCTTTCATGTACTTTGCATAAGGAGGCATTTTCAAGATATCGGTCAAGCGAGTACGCAAAAATACTGGCCTTAGCATTTCAGCAAAGCGTTTGAATTCTTCATCATCTTTCTTTTTGGTTGACTTAGGTGGAAAGGGCATAGGTTTTTGAACCCACGGTTCTCTTTCCTTACCACGTTTTCTAGCAACAAAGTCTCTTTTATCATATCTTTTATTCTTGGTTTGTGGGTTATCAAGATCAGCTACTGGTTCTATCTCAACATCATTATCTGGTTCTTTATTATTTGTTTGAGTATCTTCATGAACCTCATCATTGTCTTTTTCATTTTCAGAAGGTGGGTGTTCACTACCAGATTGAGTTTCAGCATCAGAGATAGAGACTTCATTATCATTATCAGGAGGTTTTTCAACTTCAGGTTCACTAGAGGCATGCAAAGTCCTATCATTTTTCTTCTTCTTTTTCCTTTTAGAAGGACTAGGGACATCAGTGTCAACTCTTTGAGAGTCTTGTTCAATTCTTTTTGGGTGTCCCTCAGGATAAAGTGGTTCCTGAGTCATTCTACCTCCTCTAGTCATTACTCTAACAGCATGATCATTGATATTTTTATTCATTTCATCAAGCAACTCTCTTTGAGATTTAGCAACTTGTTCTAATTGAGCTTGAACCATAGAAGCATGTTTTCCCAAACCTCTAACATCATTTGAGATTCTAAATAACAAGTCACTTAAGCGAGCAATCATAACAGAATTGTATTTCAATTGTTTCATAACATTTGCATTGAAGTGATCTTGGTTTCTAATGTAATTATCAAACTCATAAAGGCATTGACTAGGATGTTTATTATAAGGAATATCACCTTCATCGAACTTTAGTAAATAATTTACCTCTACCACTTAGGTGGTGGTGGTGTTTCAAGCCCATGTATTTCTTCTATAGGTGGTAAATTTTTAACATCCTCTGCTTTAATACCTTTTTCCTTCATGGATTTCTTTGCCTCTTGCATATCTTCAGGACTGAGATATAAGATACCCCTCTTCTTCGGAGTAGGTTTGAGTGGTGGTTCAGGAAGAGTCCAATCATCATAATTTTTCAATATGTTATTCAATAATTCTTCAGCTTGTTCAACAGTTCGCTCCCTGAAAACACAACCAGCACAACTGTCTAGGAAGTCCCTAGAAGCATCGGTTAGTCCATTATAGAAGATATCAAGTATTTCATTTTTCTTAAGAGGATGATCAGGTAAAGCATTAAGCAATTGGAGAAGCCTCCCCCAAGCTTGTGGGAGACTCTCTTCTTCAATTTGCGTAAAGTTAAATATTTCCTGTAAAGCAGCTTGTTTCTTATGAGCAGGAAAATATTTCTCAGAGAAGTAATAAATCATATCCTGGGGACTACGCACACAACCAGGAGCAAGAGTATTGTACCAAGCCTTAGCATCACCCTTTAATGAGAACGGAAATAATTTGAGAATATAATAGTAGCGAATTTTCTCATCATGAGCAAATAGGGTGGCTATGTCATTCAACTTAGTAAGATGTGCCACAATAGTTTCAGTTTCATAACCATGGAAAGGATCAGATTCAACCAAAGTAATTACCTCTGGGTCGACAAAGAATTCATAATCCTTATCATCAACAAAGATAGGTGAAGTAGCAAACTTGGGATCACATTTCATTCTAGCATTCAAAATCTTTTCTTTATACTTGCATAATAATTTTTCCAGATCATCTCTATCCTTACAAGCAAGAATGTCTCTAGTTGTCTCCTCATCCATAACATAACCTTCCGGTACCTTTGGCAATTCATATCTAGGAGAACTAGGTCTAATAGGTGTTTCAAGATTTTCAGTTTCAAGCTCTTCATCAGTTTCAACAATTTCATCAGTTTCAGCATTCTCAAAAGCCTTAGTTCTAGCAAGTTGTTCATCAAGAAATTCACCTAGTGGCACATTATCATCAAGCAAGGTACTAGCATAATCATGAGTAGCATTCATAGCAGAAGTAGCATCATCAATAACTTGCGACATATCAGAATTGATAGCATGTGGTGGTGTTGCAAGTCTACTTATAATAGAAGGTGAATCTAAAGCAGAGCTGGATGGCAGTTCCTTACCTCCCCTCGTCTTAGAGGGAAAAATCTTAGTCTTAGCATCCTTCAGATTCTTCATAGTGATAATTTGATAATAATCCCAAGTGACTCAACAAATATAGCTATGCTCCCCGGCAACGGCGCCAGAAAAAGGTCTTGATAACCCACAAGTATAGGGGATCGCAACAGTTTTCGAGGGTAGAGTATTCAACCCAAATTTATTGATTCGACACAAGGGGAGCCAAAGAATATTTGCAAGTATTAGCAGCTGAGTTGTCAATTCAACCACACCTGGAGATTAATTATCTGCAGCAAAGTGATCAGTAGCAAAGTAGTATGATAGTTTTGATAGTAGTAGCAACAGCAATAGTAACGGTAACAGTGATAGCAATGATTTTGTAGCAAGTGCAAGAGTAACAATAGCAGTGGTAACTTAGCAAGAACAATATGAGAGAAATTCGTAGGCATTGGATCGGTGAATTCGTTGGATGATATTCATCATATAACAGTCATAACCTAGGGCGATACGGCACTAGCTCCAGTTCATAAATAGAATGTAGGCATGTATTCCGTAAATAGTCATACATGCTTATGGAAAGAACTTGCATGACATCTTTTTTCCTACCCTCCCGTGGTAGCGGGGTCCTATTGGAAACTAAGGGATATTAAGGCCTCCTTTTAATAGAGAACCGAAACAAAGCATTAACATATAGTGAATACATGAACTCCTCAAACTACGGTCATCACCGGGAAGTGTCCCGACTATTGTCACTCCGGGGTTGCCGGATCATTACACGTAGTAGGTGACTATAACTTGCAAGATCGGATCTAGAACATAGATATAATGGTGATAACATAAACGGTTCAGATCTGAAATCATGGCACCCGGGCCCAAAGTGACAAGCATTAAGCATGGCAAAGTCATAGCAACATCAATTTCAGAACATAATGGATACTAGGGATCAAGCCCTAACAAAACTAACTCGATTACATGATGAATCTCATCCAACTCCTCTCCGACCAGCGAGCCTAGAAAGAAATTACTCACTCCCGGTGGGGAGCATCATGGAATTGGTGATGGAGAAGGGTTGGTGATGACGAAGATCGAAGACCCCCCCTCTTCGGAGCCCCAAATGGACTCCAGATCTGGCCTCCCGATGAAGAACAGGAGGTGGCGGCGGCTCTTTCTCGTGAAATGTGATAATTCTTTCTCCCTAATTTTTTTCTCCAAATATGTGATTTTATAGTATCAGGGTTGAAGTCTGCGGGGCCACCAGGTGGGGACAACCCACCTGGGCGCGCCTGGAGGGGGGGCGCGCCCTGGTGGGTTGTGCCCACCCAGGTGCCCCCTCCGGTGGTTCTTGGCTCCAGTAATTCTTATTTATTGAATAAAAAATCCTTCCAAAGTTTCGTTCCAATCCGAGAACTTTTATTTCTGCACAAAAACCACACCATGGTAGTTCTGCTGAAAACAGCGTCAGTCCGGGTTGGTTTCATTCAAATCGTGCAAATTAGAGTCCAAAACAAGAGGAAAAGCGTTAGGAAAAGTAGATACGATGGAGACGTATCATCAGCATACCAAGGAGTGTTATGAGAAACATTTATTGCAGCTAATTGTTCATCAGGAAAACTATCATTAATAGGTTGTGGGTCATCAAGAATATTTTCTAACCTAGACAAGTTATCAGCCACGGGGTTCTCAGCTCCGTTTCTATTAGTGATATGTAAATCAAATTCTTGTAGCAAAAGAACCCACCTAATGAGTCTAGGTTTAGCATCCTTCTTTTCCGTAAGATATTTTATAGTAGCATGATCGGTGTGAACAGTCACTTTAGAATCAACAAGGTAAGATCTAAATTTATCACAAGCAAACACCACTGCTAAGAATTCCTTTTTAGTAGTAGCATAATTTCATAGAGCACTGTCCAGAGTTTTACTAGCATAATGAATAACATTTAATTTCTTATTGACTCTTTGTCCTAGAACATCACCAACAGCATAATCACTAGCATCACACATAATTTCAAAAGGCAAGTTCCAATCAGGTGGTTGAACAATAGGTGCAGAAATCAAGGCTTTCTTAAGTGTTTCAAAGGCTTCTACACAATCATCATAAAAAACAAATGGAACATCCTTTTGCAAAAGATTTGTAAGAGGCCTAGAAATTTTAGAGAATTCTTTAATAAACCTCCTATAGAAACCAGCATGACCGAGGAAACTACGAATACCTTTGATATCTTTAGGGCATGGCATTTTCTCAATTGCATCAACTTTAGCTTTATCCACCTCAATACCTTGTTCAGAAATTTATGTCCCAAGACAATACCTTCATTAACCATAAAGTGGCACTTCTCCCAATTCAAGACGAGATTAGTTTGCACACATCTCTGCAAAACTCGATCAAGGTTGCTCAAGCAATCATCAAAAGAAGTTCCGTAAATGGAAAAATCATCCATGAAAACCTCAACAATCTTTTCACAAAAGTCAGAGAATATAGCAGTCATACATATTTGAAAGGTAGCAGGTGCAATGCATAAACCAAAAGGCATACGCCTATAAGCATAAGTTCCAAAAGGGCAAGTAAAGGTGGTTTTCTCTTGATCAGGTTGTGAGACAGGTATTTGAGAAAAACCGAAATATCCATCAAGAAAGCAAAAATGTGTGTGCTTTGATAGTCTTTCTAACATTTGATCAATAAAAAGGCAGAGGGTAATGATCTTTTCTAGTAGCTTTATTTAGTTTTCTAAAATCAATTACCATTCTGTAGCCAGTGACAATTCTTTGTGGAATAAGTTCATTCTTATCATTAGGAACAACGGTAATACCTCCCTTTTTAGGGACACAATGAACGGGACTTACCCATCTACTATCAGCTATGGGATAGATTATACCTGCTTCCAGAAGCTTCAATATTTATGTTCTTACCACTTCTTTCATTTTAGGATTTAAACGTCATTGGTGATCAACAACGGGTTTAGCATCAGGCTCCATATTAATTTTATGCTGACAGAGAGTGGGACTAATGCCCTTTAAATCATCAAGAGTATATCCAATGGCAGCTCGGTGCTTCTTCAGAACCTTCAATAATCTTTCTTCTTCATGTTCTGAAATTTCATCTAGTCACTTTCATCATGTTGGTTTGATTTGTGTTCGCTACTTTGATAATTTGATATGTGGGTGGACCGGTGCTTAGGTGCTGTTCTTACTTGAACAAACCTCCTACTTATGATTAACCCCCTCCCAAGCATCCGCAACTACGAGAAAAGTATTAAGAATAAATCTAACCATAGCATTAAACTTTTGGATCCAAATCAGTCCCTTACGGAATAGCGCATAAACTAGGGTTTAAGCTTCTGTCACTCTCGCAACCCATCATCTAATAACTACTCCACAATGCATTCCCTTAGGCCCAAATATTGTGAAGTGTCATGTAGTCGACGTTCACATGACACCACTAAGGGAATCACAACATACATATCATCAAAATATCGAACACATATCAAGTTCACATGATTACTTGCAACAAGAGTTCTCCCGTGACCTCAAGAACAAAAGTAACTACTCACTAATGATAATCATGCTCAAGATCAGAGGGGTATTAAATAGCATAATGGATCTGAACATATAATCTTCCACCAAATAAACCATATAGTAATCAACTACAAGATGTAATCAACACTACTAGTCACCCACAAGTACCAATCTATAGTTCCGGTACAAAGATTGAACACAAGAGATGAACTAGGGTTTGAGAGGAGATGGTGCTGTTGAAGATGTTGATGGAGATTGCCCTCCCCAAGATGGGAGAGTTGTTGGTGATGATGATGACGATGATTTCCCTCTCCGGGAGGGAAGTTCCCCCAGCGGAATCGCTCCGCCGGAGGGCAAAAGTGCTCCTGCCCAAGTTCCGCCTCGAGACGGCGGCGCTTCGTCCTGAAAGTCCTCCCCTATTTTTTCTAGGTCAAAATGACTTATATACCAGAAGAGGGGCACCGGAGGTGGGCCGAGGAGGGCACAACCCACCAGGGCGCGCATGGGCTCCCTGCCGCGCCCAGGTGGGTTGTGCCCACCTGGTGGGCCCCCTCTGGTAGTTATTTGCTCCAATAATTATTATTTATTCCATAAAAATTCCTCATGAAGTTTCAGCTCATTTGGAGTTGTGCAGAATAGGTAGCCTGACGTAGCTTTTTCAGGTCCAGATTTCCAACTGCCGGAATTCTCCCTCTTTGTGTGAACCTTGCATATTATGAGAGAAAAGGCATTAGAATTACTCCAAAAAGCATTATTATGCATAAAAACATCATAAATAACAGTAGGAAAATGTAGGAGATATGCCCTAGAGGCAATAATAAATGTTATTGATTATCTCCCTGTTCATAATTAGGTTTATGTTCCATGCTATAACTGCTATGGTTCTCGAGTCTACAATAACCACGAGGCTCGGAGGAAGACTCATATGCACGTGTGGAATAATAAACGGTAAAATGTATTCCTAGTCTGGCCTCTGAGAATAGCTCAAGTGTTGCATGATGGTTCTGTTTTCCTGATCATGGGCATGACTATGCCGGCAATTTTGAGGGCACAATGTTAGAAGAACATTTGTGTTGAATCGACCCGAATTGATGTTATGCTATGGGATACTTTCGTCACAAGTTAATGGTTAATAACACAGAGATGGTTAACGTTTGCATGATTCCTTAGACCATGAGAGTATCGAGTTTCTTCATGCTTGATTCATGAACTTTGGGGTTTGTTAAACGTCATCCGTAAATGGGTGGCTATTACGGCGGCTTACGGGTTCATGGAAAAGTGTGTCAAGTAACTTGATAGCACGAGATTGGGATTTGCTCCTCCGACGATGGAGAGATATCTCTGGGCCCTCTTGGTGTTACGGTATCCATCATCGTCTGGCCAGACACTTTGTGATTTGATCACGGGGATGCCAGAACACGGGAACGAGAAAAGAGAACAAATACCGGTAACGAGGTAACTGGCATAGTGGACAAGTTGTTGACCCACGGGGATGCCATCATGTCTCACCTCGAGTATTTGTAACATATCGCGAAGCAACAGGAATAGCACACGGCAACTGGAGGTTCACTCGAATATTCATTCGTGTGGGTATAAGGGTCAATATGGGTGTCCACGGCTCCGATGTTGATCATTGATCGGAAGGGGTTCCGTGTCATGTCTATACTTCACCGAACCTATAGGGTCACACGCTTAAGGGTCATCTATCTGTTGAATACTAGACAGGGAGTCTGAGAGAAAATCACCGAAAAAGTTTTGGACACCGAAAAAGTTTCGGACAGCGGAAAAGTTCCGCAGAGAGAACACCGGATGAGTTTCGGTGAAACTGAAAAGTTGTTTTGGGGTATTCCATTAAGTCAAATTGTTTTCGGCACATGCCTGATAATTCTTGGAGGGTGCCAGAATCATTCTGGAAACTTCTGGGAATTTTCTGAGATGCAAACCGGAAATGTTCCGGAGCTGCCGGAACCGCTTCAGATGCTTTTCGCAGATGAAATCACTAAACTGGAATTGTTCCAGAACGCATTGAAAATTATTTTAGTGGATACTGGAAATGTTCTAAGCCCACATAAATATTTTCAGTTTGAACGGACGCTGAAAAATGTCATCATGAATAGTGAAAGTGCTTTTTGGGTTACTTTTTGGAAAGCCATTATTTTGGGTTTTGTCCCAAGATATTTTTTGGGGGTGACATGGATGGATGAGGCTCCCTTGGGGGGGCCCCTCCTAGGTGTGGCCGGCCACATGGGGGCTCCTCCTTGGAGCTCCCTCTTGTGCCTTGGTTTCACATTTGGGTCCTTGTGGAAGGACTTCATTCATGTGCTTTTGGGTTTTCTTGTAAAACCACCCTACCCCTTGGGATTTCCTATAAATAGAGGTGGAGGGGCAGCCCTCCACACTCACTCCTTCTCACATACAAGTGCCATTGCAATGATCTGGCTTCTCTCTCCCTCCCCGCGAAATAGTTTCGTAGAGCCGAAAGGCTGTTTGGGTTCCGGTGGGAACTAGTTCTGGACGGCGAAGCCCTGCCGCATAGATGACACCGTATGTGTGCAACTCTGTAGAGAGGTCGTAGTTTGGATCTTAGTGCCCGAGGGGCTGTTCGAGAGTGCCTCCCGAAGGGCTGTCCAAGTGACGGTCCGAGTTCTGTGAGTCCTCCCGAAGGGCTGTCCGAGTGACCGTCTGAGTTTCGAAGGTCCTCCCGAAGGGCTGTCCGCGACATCGTCCGGGGGACTGTTCGACCGCCTCCCGGAGGGCTGTCCGAAGGGAAGACGAGGGTATACATCCTCGTGGTTGGGAGGTTGTAAATCCTAGCTGCGGGGATCTGCATCGCCGATCGTCATCGACTCTACTTCCGCTGCGCTACGAGTCGGTAACGAAAATGATCAAACCTTGTATGCAGTCTCCATAGTGGTCCTGGGCTGGTGCGTAGGTCAAATTTTTTTTGTTTTCTACTGCGTTACCCTACAGTGGCATCATGAGCCGTGCTATGCGTAGATGCAGGTTGTGATCTAGAATACATGAGATGTATGGGTGTTGCACAATATAATTAGGTAGTAGATGAGTTCTATTACTGAAAATTATTTGTGCGGGTAGCAGATGAAATCTGTTACCCGATGTTCTTGTTGCTTCCCTGGAATTTGCATATTTCTGATCTTGATAACAGCATGGTGGAGTTTCAATGTTCTGGCAATCCGCGATCTTGATTGATCAATGAAGTGCTAACAGTTCATTGAATTCCACCGTAGTTAAAAAGAAAGATGAAATTTCGCAGACAAAAGGGCAATGCAGATATGATCTGCACGGGGGTCATGCATATGACGAAGTTTAGTATGGGGTTCAAGATTTTATTATCTCGTGCTTCATACACCCCGCGATGTTAATCTAGCGACTTGGCTTATCATACTTGATGATGGACGTTGGTAGCTTCGGTTTGTTTCGAAACCTTAGAAGCCACGTAAAACAAGTTTTTGCTGAACCGATTAGAGGCATCTAACTTGGTTTTGCAGGAGGGTTTGCATGTGCATGTGATGTGGTATAGCAGTGCTCATAATAATTTGATTATGTATGAGATGACTATATAATGTAAATTTATTAACATGACCTGCGTGTCATGATTCGGCATGATGGCTGGAGCCATATGATTGCACTTTAATGACCTGCGTGTCAACCTTGTTGTAATGCATTATTTTATTAGCTATAGAGATAGCAATATTATCTGGTGCATCGACAAGGTGGTGGCAATCTTCGCGAAGGTGAACACCGACGCGAATGCCGAAGACGAAGAAATACAAGACTTCTCCGTCAGAAAGGGCTATACCATATCATGCTATTATGAATTGCCTGAGATGTTTATGCCTTATGATGCACCCTTCTTGATTGCGCGGTAGTCGCTTTTATTAGGGTGATCTCTCACACAAAATTATCAAGTAGTTAGTGTTCTCCCAAGTGTAGCACCGTCACGGCACCTAACTTTTCGGGGTGCGCCATGGATGCATGGGTACGAACGATTAGGGAAGTGTGAGGCGGGTGAGTTGAGACCTCGCAGCGTGATCACTTGGTTGTCTTGACTTTCAGGCATGAAAGTCATGAGCTCGGAACACACGCATCGAAAGATGAACAAGAGTCACATAGAGATGTGATCGGCAAGTTGGCCTACCGATTAAAATTCCCATCATGAGATGATGATTCTATGGCGATGAATTGAAGTCTGGATCTTGTATCACTCAAAATCAATTATGAGAGATATTGATTTGAGTGGGAGCGCACTATTGAATTAACTTGTTTAATTCTCAGTGCAATTAATTATGAACACTGTCTAAGTGTGGTTTGCATAATAGTTGTAGAATAATGGCTCGCGTTTCCACCTTCCCTATTAATTTTGAATAGCTGTTATATATCTGCTTAAAACTTTACGGTTGGTAACATAATGTGAGGATTGTCCTCAAGAGTGCCAAGAAGGACTTTGTCCCATCGCATACTTTCGGTATTCTCTCGCTTATGCTATGGATCATGTGACTCTCGTCCTTCGATCCAAAAGCTAGAATTCCGTTTCAGTCAAGTGCAATATGTTTGCTTCCATGAGACCCGAACTTCGAAAGTTTGGATAGTTATGTGATATTCATGGAATCTGAAAATCATTTTCAGAGACAGACAAAGGCTAAAAGATATGAGATATCCAAAGCAATGTTTGTTTGCAAACTATTAGTAAAAGAGTTTACTATGCACTAGACTGATAAGAGAGGGATCCAGAAGAACGCCTGTCATATGATGAAAGGTGAATAAAACAACAACTTAAAGAGAAAGGAAGTGTCCGAAGGGTGTTAGTGAAACTTTCACGCCTAGGAAGTCCGGGGCTAACGCCACTCTTAAGTTGGGTGCTTCTTCTGAGAGTAGGAGAAATACTAAAAGTTAAACTGTTAGAAGTATAATGGCAGAAAGAAAGAAGACTGGAATATCCAGCTCATGTATGAATGTCATACAAGTTTTTGATGTATAGAAGGCTAGTCAAAGATATAGTTCTTGGGAATTATGATTAATTTGTTAATCACTGATTCTTGGGTATTGTGAGTTAATCATAGAGATACCCGCTCGATTGCATTCTGTTGCAACTTGATGTAAGAACTACTATGGCCTGAAAGACTAGCCAGGAATGAGGTTTAGGTATACACAGGGAACATAGTAAATGTTACTATACCTTCCATCGGTGTATTACCGTCTGTATTTATTTTCATAATTCATTTAGAGTTTTACAAACTCTAGCCTTTGCATAAAGTAATCTTGCAAGAAGGTTGTTCATAAGAGAACTTTTTATGTTCGATGTTATGAATAACATAAGGGCCATACTTTCATTGAGAATGAGATGCATGTTATGAATAATGATAATAATATATTACCTCTGGATTTACTTTCATAATTCATTTTAGAGTTTTACACACTCTAGCCCATTGCACAATGTTTGTTGCAAAAGAGTTGTTCATAAAAGAACAATTGTTGTTCAGTATTATGAATAACATAAAGGGCCATGCTTCCATCCGAGATTGGACGTATGTTATGAATATTGATGGTAATATGATACATCTATAACACTGACACTAATTGTCGCAAGACTAAAAGAATACCACACAAGTGTGGCACTGCATTTGGTCACATTGGAGAAACCCGCATGGAAAACTCCATTATGATGGATTTTGAAGTCGTTTGATTTTGAATCATCTGACACTTGCAAATTTCCTCCGAAAAGTGAAGTGATTGAAATACCGTTCATAGGCCATAAGGAATGAGCAACAAACTTATTGGTGATCATACATTTTGATGTGTGTAGTTCAATAAATGTTGTTGCAAGTAGTGGATTTATCTATCTTCAGAAATGACTCAAGGAGATATATGGATATTTACTTGATGAGACGAAAGTCTGGATCTTTTGAAATCATTCGAAAGGTTTTCAAATATGAAGTAGAAGTTATTGTAACAAGAAAATTATGTTTCTACAATTCGATTGCAGAAAGGAATATTTGAGTTACAAGTTTAGCGAATGTCTGATCAGTTGTGAAAGGGGTTTCATAACTTGCACCTCCCGGAGCACCACTGCAAGTGGAAAGTCCGTGAACATGTAATCGAACCAGTTATGACATGGTAAGATCAAAGATGACATAAATAAATTTGCAATTATCCCTTTTAAAGAGTGATGCTTTAGAGACTGCGGCTTTTACACTGAAAAGAGCTCCATCTGGTCTGTTGAAATGACACCATGGTATGGTACGCCCAACCATGTTATACCTTTTCTTAAACATTTGGAATATGGGGCTTGTGTAAAAGGTTACAAACCTATTCCAAATCAGACAAGTGCTACTTTGTAGGTTATCCCAAAATGTTGGGTATTCCTCCCTCACTATGCCGAGGCAAATAGGTTTGCCACTAAGAACGGTATGCTTTTTGAAGAAAATGGTTCTTTCAAAAAGGTGAGTGGGAGAATAGTGCAACTCGACGAGATAAATAGTATCTTCGTCATCAGATCAAAGGAAAGAGACCTTGGAAGTAATTCCAGGTTTTCCTACTGCGACTAATACGGAAGTCTCTACAATAAAATGTATGGACTTCGGTCAAACTTGCAGCTGAACCACGTAGGCAAGGCTCGTGCAAACCTCTCAGGTGCGCAATCGAGATATTGTTGTTAGACAACAGTATACCTACGATACACAAGGAAGCGTTGATGGGCCCTGACTCCGGAATTGGCTAAATGCCAATACAACCTGAGTTAGTTTCCATATAAGTGATTCAAGATTAAAACCTTGATACACCTTTCGGAAGACTTAGAGTCTAACGAATATTTATGGAACTTAAAACTGATATGGATAAAATGTTTTATCCATAAAGCTCGACTTGTTACAAAAACAAGTTCAAGGAGTTGACTACGATGAGATTGTCTCACTGTAGCGATGCTTAAAGTCGGTTCGGGTTGAACTAGCAATTAATACATATTTCAATCATGAGATATAAAACAAGGATGACAAAAGGATTTCCATCTGATGGAAATGAAACAAAGGACTTGCATGTGTTACAGTCCAAGGTATTTTGTCTATCCAGAGGATGCTAGTAAGGGTGCAAACTTCAGAGTTCCAGCAATGGACAGAAGAGAGCAAAATGGAGTTGGAATCTTCGTGTTTTGATGAAATGGTCAAAGGGGTTTGACTTCATCAATGGGTCACGAAGATGCTTGTAATTCAAGAAAGTAAGTGAGAGCATAATAAAATTTCTAAAAAACATTGTGTGCTTGACACATTGTTAATTGGAAATAAATTTCTTGACACGAATTAGGACTTCATTTGAAAATAGTTTTTCGATGAAGTTCTTGGGCTAAATAGCCTTGATATTAGGCATGATGATCTATGGAGATAGATTTACCTGATGGGGCTGAGAAAAGATACATATTGACAAAATGCTAAAACCTTTTAGCATTAAAAACGTCAAGGAGTGATTCTTGCCGAAGTCACATGGAAAGAGTTTTTGCAAGACTCGGTGTCCCAAAACACTGATGAGCAAAATACATGATGGAGATTCCACACACTCTTGTGTTTGGATTAATCATGTATTCCATGGTATGTAAAAACAAACCAGATATGTCCAATACTCCCAAAGTTGTTGCGAGTATAGATACCAAAGTGATCAAAAGTACTGATCATGGGACAACAGTGAAAAAGGGTCATTGAGTACTATAATAGCACTGATGACATGTTTTCTCGCAAGCGGAGATCATGAAGAGTTCGTTGTAAAAGGTTACATCGATACAGTCTTCATCCATGCTCCATGCGATTTTCGATTTAAATTGAGGGTTTTGTGTAACACACAATCTGGTGGCACAGTTAGTTGGAATTTGTTCAAACAAGTTACTATGGCGAATTCTATAACAGAGGCGAAGTATGTTGCCGCTTTTAAAGCGACAAAGAAGATGTTGAATCATATAGTTCATTCATGAACTTAGTATGGTTCGAAGATGGCTTTTGTCAATGGGACACTACTGCGGGTAGTTGCTCCATAACTAAGTCTGAGGAATCCAGGTTCGACCTGTGATTCACATACATACAAAGCCAAGTCCACACAAAATATGAATTTTGTGAAAGCGTAAAAACGCGAGGATACGCAAAGATACACACGGAGCTGAAGTCGTCATATCCGTTGGACATCAGGCTATACCACATGTGAAGCATATTTACACCGGTGTGCCACAGGTGTGAAGTGCATTAGCATTAACTAGATTATTGAGTCTAGTGCAAGTGGGAGTCTGTAGGAGATATGCCCTAGAGGCAATAATAAATGTTATTGATTATCTCCCTGTTCATAATTAGGTTTATGTTCCATGCTATAACTGCTATGGTTCTCGAGTCTACAATAACCACGAGGCTCGGAGGAAGACTCATATGCACGTGTGGAATAATAAACTGTAAAATGTATTCCTAGTCTGGCCTCTGAGACTAGCTCAAGTGTTGCATGATGGTTCTGTTTTCCTGATCATGGGCATGACTATGCCGGCAATTTTGAGGGCACAATGTTAGAAGAACATTTGTGTTGAATCGACCCGAATTGATGTTATGCTATGGGATACTTTCGTCACAAGTTAATGGTTAATAACACAGAGATGGTTAACGTTTGCATGATTCCTTAGACCATGAGAGTATCAAGTTTCTTCATGCTTGATTCATGAACTTTGGGGTTTGTTAAACGTCATCCGTAAATGGGTGGCTATTACGGCGGCTTACGGGTTCATGGAAAAGTGTGTCAAGTAACTTGATAGCTCGAGATTGGGATTTGCTCCTCCGACGATGGAGAGATATCTCTGGGCCCTCTTGGTGTTACGGTATCTATCATCGTCTGGCCAGACACTTTGTGATTTGATCACGGGGATGCCGGAACACGGGAACGAGAAAAGAGAACAAATACCGGTAACGAGGTAACTGGCATAGTGGACAAGTTGTTGACCCACGGGGATGCCATCATGTCTCACCTCGGGTATTTGTAACATATCGCGAAGCAACAAGAATAGCACAAGGCAACTGGAGGTTCACTCGAATATTCATTCGTGTGGGTATAGGGGTCAATATGGGTGTCCACGGCTCCGATGTTGATCATTGATCGGAAGGGGTTCCGTGTCATGTCTATACTTCACCGAACCTATAGGGTCACACGCTTAAGGGTCATCTATCTGTTGAATACTAGACAGGGAGTCTGAGAGAAAATCACCGAAAAAGTTTTGGACACCGAAAAAGTTTCGGACAGCGGAAAAGTTCCGCAGAGAGAACACCGGATGAGTTTCGGTGAAACTGAAAAGTTGTTTCGGGGTATTCCATTAAGTCAAATTGGTTTCGGCACATGCCTGATAATTCTTGGAGGGTGCCAGAATCATTCTGGAAACTTCTGGGAATTTTCTGAGATGAAAAACGAAAATGTTCCGGAGCTGCCGGAACCGCTTCAGATGCTTTTCACAGATGAAATCACTAAACTGGAATTGTTCCAGAACGCATTGAAAATTATTTTAGTGGGTACTGGAAATGTTCTAAGCCCACATAAATATTTTCAGTTCGAACTGACGCTGAAAAATGTCATCATGAATAGTGAAAGTGCTTTTTGGGTTACTTTTTGGAAAGCCATTATTTTGGGTTTTGTCCCAAGATATTTTTTGGGGGTGACATGGATGGATGAGGCTCCCTTGGGGGGGCTCCTCCTAGGTGTGGCCGGCCACATGGGGTCTCCTCCTTGGAGCCCCCTCTTGTGCCTTGGTTTCACATTTGGGTCCTTGTGGAAGGACTTCATTCATGTGCTTTTGGGTTTTCTTGTAAAACCACCCTACCCCTTGGGATTTCCTATAAATAGAGGTGGAGGGGCAGCCCTCCACACTCACTCCTTCTCGCATACAAGCGCCATTGCAATGATCTGGCTTCTCTCTCCCTCCCCGCGAAATAGTTTCGTAGAGCCGAAAGGCTGTCTGGGTTCCGGTGGGAACTAGTTCTGGACAGCGAAGCCCTGCCGGATAGATGACACCGTATGTGTGCAACTCTGTAGAGAGGTCATAGTTTGGATCTTAGTGCCCGAGGGGCTGTTCGAGAGTGCCTCCCGAAGGGCTGTCCAAGTGACGGTCCGAGTTCTGTGAGTCCTCCCGAAGGGCTGTCCGAGTGACCGTCTGAGTTTCGAAGGTCCTCCCGAAGGGCTGTCCGCGACATCGTCCGGGGGACTATTCGACCGCCTCCCGGAGGGCTGTCCGAAGGGAAGACGAGGGTATACATCCTCGCGGTTGGGAGGTTGTAAATCCTAGCTGCGGGGATCTGCATCGCCGATCGTCATCGACTCTACTTCCGCTGCGCTACGAGTCGGTAACGAAAATGATCAAACCTTGTATGCAGTCTCCATAGTGGTCCTGGGCGGGTGCGTAGGTCGGAATTTTTTTGTTTTCTGCTGTGTTACCCTACAGAAAGCATGATGCAAAATGGACGTATCAAGCTCCCACTCACTTTCTTGTAAATACAGGCTTCTCCGTAAGTCTGTATAAAACCATATGCTTTGATCACATCATCAAAGCGTATATTCCAACTCCGAGATGCTTGCACCAGTCCATAAATGGATCGCTGGAGCTTGCACACTTTGTTAGCAACTTTAGGATCGACAAAACCTTCTGGTTGCATCATATACAACTCTTCTTTAAGAAACCCGTTAAGGAATGCAGTTTTGACGTCCATTTCCCTGATTTCATAATCATAAAATGCGGCAATTGCTAACATGATTCGGATAGACTTAAGCATCGCTACGGGTGAGAAGCACTACAGGAATCAGCTTCTTTGCCGTCTGCCATGGCAGACGACAAAGGTACCAAAAGCGGACGGCAAACCTCTTTGCCGTCTACCACCGACGGTAAACCTGCCCGACAAAAAAAGCTACGGTAAACAGGTTCTTTGCCGTCTGCTTCCTCAAAGCGGACAGCAAAGAACCTTTGCCATCTGTGGCAGATGGCAAAGAATGTGGACGGTAAATAACAGGCGTTAGCCACGTTAGGTGGCTAACGGCAGCCTTTGCCGTCTGCCAGCGGACGGCAAACGCCCACATCCCTTGCCGTCTGCCAGCGGATGGCAAACGCCCACATCCTTTGCCGTCTGTGTCTGCCACAGACGGCAAAGTAACCAAATGGTATAGCTCCCAGATTGCACAGGTTGCTGCCACGTGGCCTCTTTGCCGTCTGTGGCAGACGGCAAAGGCACCTTTGCCGTCGGTGGCAGACGGCAAAGAGGCTGCATTGCCTCTTTTTTTTCTTCTGTTTTTTCTTATATCCAAGCATTTTCACAGCAAATAGATGATATATATATATATATATATTTCACAGGGCAATTTCAGAGCAAACGTATGAGATATCCAACACATATAATTTCATCATACATGCATAGTTCCATCCAACCATACATAGCAAGTTCCACATACATGCATCCAACCATACATATTACAATAGTTTCATCCAACCATACATGCATAGTTCATCGATACAAAAGAAACAGAGAAAGGGATAACAAGCAGTCCATCAATGCAAGCTTCCATGAAGTGAATGAAATCTGAAAAATGGGAAATAAGAAAGTTAGAAGAAGAAGATTAGAAGAAGAAGAAGAAGAAGTATATGACATTTATGAGCTAAATTAGGTAAAAATGACATTTATGAGCTAACTTAGGTAAAAAAGACATTTATGAGCTAACTTAGCTAAAATGGATCATTTTGGAACTAACCTAGGTAAAATGGATCATTTTGGAGCTAACCTAGGTATAATGGATCATTTTGGAGCTAACCTAGGTAAAATGGATCATTTATGAGCTAACTTAGCTAAAATGGATCATTTTGGAGCTAACCTATGTAAAATGGATCATTTTGGAGCTAACCTAAGAAAAATGGATCATTATGAGCTAACCTAGCTAAAATGATCATTTTGGAGCTAACCAGCAAAAATGGATCATTTTCTAACTAACTTAGGTAAAATGGATCATTTTGGAGCTAACTAGGTAAAATGAATCATTTTGGCTAACCTAGGTAATGGATCATTTTGGAGCTAACTTAGGTAAAATGGATAATTATTGAGCTAACCTAGGTAATTATGCCATTTTTGAGTTAACTATGCATATTATGCCATTTTTGACATAAGTAAGGTTAGTATAGGTATTTATTGAGCTAACCTAGGTAACTATACATATTAGAGCTAACTTAGGTCATTTTGGAGCTAACTTAGGTAAAATTGATCATTTTGGAGCTAATAAGCTTATTATGTCATTTTCGAGGAAAATAAGCTAAGTATATGACATATATGAGGTTACCAAGGTTGTTATGCCATTTCAAACCTAAGTAAGCTAATTATGCCATTTTTTACATAAGTAAGCTAAGTGTATGTCATTATTGAGAAAACCTAGGTAACTAAGCATATTAGAGACAACTTAGCATATTAGAGCTAACTTAGGTCATTTTGGAGGAAACAAAGCTAAGTATAGATTGTTTTAGAGCTAACTAAGGTAAAATGGATCATTTTGGAGCTAAGTAAGCTAATTATGTCATTTTGGAGGAAAATAAGCTAAGTCTAGGTCATTATGGTAAGCATTTTGGAGGAAATAAAGCTAAGTCTAGGTCATTATGCATTTGTTAAGAAAAACACTAGAGAAAACTTACCGTCATCACGGAGGTGAAGCACCGGCGTGGCTCGTGCCGGTACCACCACCTGGAAAAGGATTGTGTGATGCTTGTCTGGAGGTACGCTGCACCAAAGATCATTTGCAATGTCTCGTTAGCATGACGACGCTGCACGAAGGACGCTGTTGGGCCTGCGCACATCATTAGCGTGGTGGCAACCCCTGCAGTATGACAAGGGCAACGCATTAGATATTTGAAGAAATGTGGAGGCAAATGGTACAAAAAGAGTAAATGCACTTACCTCTCCCCATCAGGGAAAATCAACCACCTCTGCTCGCGGGTCGCCGGCACGGGCGGGAGCCGTGTACAACCACGCTGGTAGATGGTGGCCCCCTCAACCACCTCGCCCTTGCTATCAGCTGGCTCCCCGCCACCATCAGCATGGCCACTCGGCCCCTCAGGCGGACCCGTCCAGGTACCCTATCCGGACGTCTCCTGGGACGAAGTCTCATGGGCCGAAGGCCCGTCGACCCGAGGCTCATGGACCGGAGTCCGCGTAGCCTCCTCCTCAGACATGTCCACCCTAGCAGTCCTGTGCTCAGGTGAATGATACGTCTCCAACGTATCTATAATTTTTGATTGTTCCATGCTATTATATTATCTGTTTTGGGTGTTTTATATGCATTAATATGCTATTTTATATTATTTTTGGGACTAACTTATTAACCTAGAGCCCAGTGCCAGTTTCTATTTTTTCCTTGTTTTTGAGCTTCGCAGGAAAGGAATACCAAATGGAGCCCAAACAGAATAAAACCTTCGCGATGATTTTTCTTGGACCAGAAGACACCCAGGAGACTTGGAGTGCAAGTCAGAAGAGCCACGAGGCGTCCACAAGGGGGGACGGCGCGCCCAGGAGGGTAGGGCGTGCCCCTGCCTTGTGGGCCCCTCAGTGACCCCCTGACCTAGATCTTCCTGCTATATATTCACATATATTCCCAAACCACCAGAAGCATCCACGAAAACACTTTTCCACCGCCGCAACCTTCTGTTCCCGTGAGATCCCATCTTGGGGCCTTTTCCGGCGTCCTGCCGGAGGGGGATTCGATCATGGAGGGCTTCTACATCAACTCTATTGCCCTTCTGATGAAGCGTGAGTAGTTTACCTCAGACCTACGGGTCCATAGCTAGTAGCTAGATGGCTTCTTCTCTCTCTTTGATTCTCAATACAACGTTCTCCTTGATGTTCTTGGAGATCTATCCGATGTAATCTTCTTTTGCGGTGTGTTTGTCGAGATCCGATGAATTGTGGATTTATGATCAGCTTATCTATGAATATTATTTGAATCTTCTCTGAATTCTTTTATGCATGACTTGATATCCTTGTAATTCTCTTCGAACTATCGGTTTGGTTTGGCCAACTAGATTGGTTTTTCTTGCAATGGGAGAAGTGCTTGTCTTTGGGTTCAATCTTGTGGTGTTCTCTCCCAGTGACAGTAGGGGTAGCGAGGCACGTATTGTATTGTTGCCATCGAGGATAAAAAGATGGGGTTTACATCATATTGCTTGAGTTTATTCCTCTACAACATGTCATCTTACTTAAAGCGTTACTCTGTTCTTCATGAACTTAATACTCTAGATGAAGGCAGGAGTCGGTTGATGTGTGGAGTAATAGTAGTAGATGCAGGCAGGAGTCGGTCTACTTGACATGGACGTGATGCCTATATTTCATAATCATTGCCTTGGATATCGTCATAACTTTGCGCTTTTCTATCAATTGCTCGACAGTAATTTGTTCACCCACCGTATTATTTGCTATCTTGAGAGAAGCCTCTAGTGAAACCTATGGCCCCCGGGTCTATTTTCCATCATATTACTTTCCGATCTACTATTTTGCAATCTTTTATTTTCAGATCTATAAACCAAAAACCCTAAAAATATTTACTTTATCTTTTGTTTAGTTTTATCTATCTCTACCTGATCTCACTTTTGCAAGTGACCATGAAGGAATTGACAACCCCTTTATCGCGTTGGGTGCAAGTGTTTGATTGTTTGTGGAGGTATTGGTGATTTGTGCGTTGTCTCCTACTGGATAGATACCTTGGTTCTCTAACTGAGGGAAATACTTATCTCTACTTTGCTGCATCACCCTTTCCTCTTCAAGGAAAAAACCAACGCAAGCTCAAGAAGTAGCAGTGAATCAGCTAGGGGTGGCGGCGAGGAAGGCGTAGGAGCCTGCCTAGCTCTCCCACGGCCATGTCCTCCCCAACCTCCTTTCTTCTTCCCTCCTCGACCTCCTCCCCTGGTGGGCAATGAAGCCGACGAAGAAGCGCCCACCGGTGTCTTCATACTGTCGACCAACACTCTCCGGAGAGTCTGGGGTGGAATGGAAGTACCCCTCCCACCACGCGTCAATGAAGAAGGAGCCTCGAAGCGCTCCTTACCCACGCCCACCATCTTTCAACACCTGCCATGACATGGAGTAAACAAAATTAGTACAACATAATTTTTTTAATACCGACATGAATAATAATATGCATATAATTAACTAGTACTAGTGTATCATCATCAAGTACAACATAACTTAGGAACCCCTCGGCGACCGTCGACCCCTCGACCCTCGATCCCTCGGCGGTCCTATCGAACACCTTCACTGTGAGCATGGTGCGGTTGTTGTCGTAGCTTAAAATGCGGATGTGCCCATGCTGAAGGTCATCAGTGCGGGCGAACTGCTTCCATCCGTTCTTCGCGCACGGATGGAAGCAGTTCACCCACGCTCATGACCTTCAGCTCGGGGACGTCCTCATCTTAAGCTATGACACCAGTCAGTCAGCACTCGGACCGGAAGATCCTTGACCATCGACCCCTCACCCCTCGACCCCTCGGCGACACTCGACCCCTCGGCGATGAGGATTAAAAGCCAAGTTTTGAAACTTCAAATAACCAAACTGACAAAAAATCAGGGCATAGAAAGAGAAACGAAAGACAAAATAGTACATAGTGAGAGGTTGTGCAACTAGGATGATTTTCTATACCAGCTTTTTTAATGAATTGGAGAGGATGATGGCGAAGAAGTTGAAAGACACCAATGGCTTATGAGTTCTTCACCATCATCCTCTCAAATTCGTTAAAAAAAGCTGTTACAGAATATCATCCTAGTTGCACAACCTCTCACTACGTATTGTTTCGTCTTTGTTTTCTCTTTCTACACTTTGATTTTTTGTCATGACTCAGTTTGGGTGTTTCAAGTTTCAACACTTGGCTTTTAATCCTCGGGGATCATCGACCCCTCGACCCTCGACCACTCGACCCTAAACCCCTCGACCCTCGACCTTCTTTTCCTTCTTTTCTTTCTTTTTCTACTTTTCCTACGTCGGGTGGCAGCTGGGGGGGCGGCCGGCGGGCAGCGCTGGCGGCACGGAGGGGGTGGTGGGGTCAGACGGAGGAGGCCGGCGGCGAGAGCGCATGGCGGCTTCGGGCGGAGGCGGTTCGGCGGCGCGGCGTAGGGTGCGGCGCTGGCGCGGCTGCGGAGGCGGGGCGGCTGGGGCGGGGGCGGGGGCGGGGCCGGCGGGAGGCGGGGGGGGCAGCGGAGGATGCGCGGCTGCGCCGCTCGCAGACGCCGCGCCGCCGCGGACGGCGGCGGCGGCGGCGGCGGCGGCGGCGGGGGCGCGAAATAAAACTAAGCAAAAACTAAAAACTAAAACGAACTAAACTTAAAATTATAACTAAACGAAACAAAAAACTGGAAACGAGCGAAAAAATAAACTAAACGAAAAATCGCATCATAACGATTGTCTTAATTATTCTTCTTCTTCTTCGCCGTCCCCACGCGCGCTGAGCGGATTCAATCCCCCCCCGATAGGATGGCCTTGAGTGCTTCTGCTTCGTCGTGTATGAGGGGGTCTTCCGGTTTCTAGGCTGCTGCGTAGGGTCGGCTGCTTCTCTTCGTATTGCATCTGTCTTTTGTCGTCTTCTGCGTTCGTTTCTTCTGCTTTCGTCTGTATTTGCGTCGTCTCTGTCTCGTCTTATTCTTTGCTTTCTCTTTGTCGGCGTTCTTAAACTAAATAACTAAAACTAAAACTAAACTAATAAACTAAACTAAAAAAATAAATTAAACTAATCCTAAACTAAACATAAACCCAAAACTAAACTAAAGTAAACATAAACCTAAAAGTAAAAGTTAAAAAAAATAGAAAAAAGGATGAGGAGCTCACCGTAGGGGAGGGGGGGGGGGCGGTGGAGGAGGGGGGTGTCCCGATGGAGTAGGTCCGCTACAGGGGAGGGGTGCGGCGCCGCGGCCTGCCTCACGGTGGTGCTCGGGCGGCCGCCGCAGGGGAGGGGGGCGGGCCGGCCTGGGCAGGGCGACGAGACGGCCACGGGGTGGCGGGGCGACGTGGCTGGGGCGGCGGGACGGCCGCCACAGGGGAGGGGGCGGGGCGGCGGGACGACGGGGCGACGTGGACGGGGCGGCGGGGGTGCGGTGGGGGTCAGGGGCAAGGTGGCCGGCGGCGGTTAATTGGGGTCGGGTGCGGGGGTCGGGTCGGGGAGGGAGAGAGAGAGAAGAGAGAGAGAGGAGGGGGCGGGATGGCCGTTAGATAGTCAATTCTTTGCCGTCTGCCAGCAGACGGCAAAGATTCTTTGCTGTCTGCTGGCGGACGGCAATGAGGTGGGGCTGGTGGGCCGTTAGGGTTTAGGCCTCCACTGGACCCCACCCACCTCTTTGTCGTCAGCTGGTGGACGGCAAAGATTCTTTGCCGTCAGCTGGCGGACGACAAAGAACTAGCTGATGGCAATTAGGCTCTTTGCCGTCCGTTTTTTATAAGCAGACGGCAAAGGCCTTCTTTGCCGTCCGCTAGCTGATGGCAAAGAGCTGATTGATGGCAAATTCTCTGTTTCCAGTAGTGAAAGTCTCATCGTAGTCAACCCCTTGAACTTGTCAAAAACCTTTTGCGACAAGTCGAGCTTTATAGACAGTGATATTACCATCAGCGTCTGTCTTCTTCTTGAAGATCCATTTATTCTCAATGGCTTGCCGATCATCGGGCAAGTCCACCAAAGTCCATACTTTGTTCTCATACATGGATCCTATCTCAGATTTCAAGGCCCCAAGCCATTTGTCGGAATCTGGGCTCATCATAGCTTCTTCATAGTTCGTAGGTTCGCCGTTGTCTAATAACATGACTTCCAGGACAGGTGATACGTCTCCGTAGTATCTACTTTTCCTAACGCTTTTCCTCTTGTTTTGGACTCTAATTTGTATGATTTGAATGAAACTAACCCGGACTGACGCTGTTTTCAGCAGAACTACCATGGTGTTGTTTTTGTGCAGAAATAAAAGTTCTCGGATTGGAACGAAACTTTGCGAGGATTTTTTATTCAATAAATAAGAATTTCTGGAGCCAAGAACCACCGGAGGGGGGCACCTGGGTGGGCACAACCCACCAGGGCGCGCCCCTCCTCCAAGCGCGCCCAGTTGGGTTGTCCTCACCTGGTGGCCCCGCAGACTTCAACCCTGATACTATAAAATCACATATTTGGAGAAAAAATCAGGGAGAAAGAATTATCATGTTTCACGAGACGGAGCCGCCGCCACCTCCTGTTCTTCATCGGGAGGCCAGATCTGGAGTCCGTTTCGGGCTCCGGAGAGGGGGATCTTTGATCTTCGACATCACCAACCCTTCTCCATCGCCAATTCCATGATGCTCCCAACTGGGAGTGAGTAATTCCTTTGTAGGCTCGCTGGTCGGTGAGGAGTTGGATGAGATTCATCATGTAATCGAGTTAGGGTTGATAGGGCTTGATCCCTAGTATCCATTATGTTCTGAGATTGATATTGCTATGACTTTGCCATGCTTAATGCTTGTCAGTTTGGGCCCGGGTGCCATGATTTTAGATCTGAACCATTTATGTTATCACCATTATATCTATGTTCTAGATCCGATCTTGCAAGTTATAGTCACCTACTACGTGTTATGATCCGGCAACCCCGGAGTGACAATAGTCGGGACACTTCCCGGTGATGACCGCAGTTTGAGGAGTTCATGTATTCACTATGTGTTAATGCTTTGTTCCGGTTCTCTATTAAAAGGAGGCCTTAATATCCCTTAGTTTCCAATAGGACCCCGCTGCCACGGGAGGGTAGGACAAAAGATGTCATGCAAGTTCTTTCCATAAGCACGTATGACTATTTACGGAATACATGCCTACATTCTATTTATGAACTAGAGCTAGTGCCGTATCGCCCTAGGTTATGACTGTTATATGATGAATATCATCCAACGAATTCACCGATCCAATGTCTACGAATTTCCCTCATATTGTTCTTGCTAAGTTACTACTGCTATTGTCACTGTTGCACTTGCTACAAAATCATTGCTATCACTGTTACCGTTACTATTGCTGTTGCTACTACTATCAAAACTATCATACTACTTTGCTACTGATCACTTTGCTGCAGATAATTAATCTGTAGGTGTGGTTGAATTGACAACTCAGCTACTAATACTTGCAAATATTCTTTGGCTCCCCTTGTGTCGAATCAATAAATTTGGGTTGAATACTCTACCCTCGAAAACTGTTGCGATCCCCTATACTTGTGGGTTATCAAGACCTTTTTCTGGCGCCGGTGCCGGGGAGCATAGCTATATTTGTTGAGCCACTTGGGATTATTATCAAATTATCACTATGAAGAATCTGAAGGATGCTAAGACTAAAATTTATCCCTCTAAGACGAGGGGAGGTAAGGAACTGCCATCCAGCTCCGCTTTAGATTCACCTTCTGTTATAAGTAGACTTGCAACACCACCACATGCTATCAATTCTGATGTGTCGCAAGTTATTGATGATGCTACTTCTGCTATGAATGCTACTCATGATGATGCTAGTACCTTGCTTGATGATAATGTGCCACTAGGTGAATTTCTTGATGAACAACTTGCTAGAACTAAGGCTTTTGAGAATGCTGAAACTGATGAAATTGTTGAAACTGATGAAGAGCTTGAAACTGAAAATCTTGAAACACCTATTAGACCTAGTTCTCCTAGATATGAATTGCCAAAGGTACCGGAAGGTTATGTTATGGATGAGGAGACAACTAGAGACATTCTTGCTTGTAAGGATAGAGATGATCTGGAAAAATTATTATGCAAGTATAAAGAAAAGACTTTGAATGCTAGAATGAAATGTGATCCTAAGTTTGCTACTTCACCTATCTTTGTTGATGATAAGGATTATGAATTCTCTGTCGACCCAGAGTTAATTACTTTGGTTGAATCTGATCCTTTCCATGGTTATGAAACTGAAACTGTTGTGGCACATCTTACTAAGTTGAATGACATAGCCACCCTATTTGCTCATGATGAGAAAATTCGCTACTATTATATTCTCAAATTATTTCCGTTCTCATTAAAGGGTGATGCTAAGGCTTGGTACAATACTCTTGCTCCTGGTTGTGTGCGTAGTCCCCAGGATATGGTTTATTACTTCTCTGAAAAATATTTTCCTGCTCATAAGAAACAAGCTGCTTTACAGCAAATATTTAACTTTGCGCAAATTGAAGAAGAGAGTCTCCCACAAGCTTGGGGGAGGCTTCTCCAATTGCTTAATGCTTTGCCTGATCATCCTCTTAAGAAAAATGAAATACTTGATATCTTCTATAATGGACTAACCGATGCTTCTAGGGACTTCCTAGATAGTTGTGCTGGTTGTGTTTTCAGGGAGCGAACTGTTGAACAAGCTGAAGAATTATTGAATAACATATTGAAAAATTATGATGATTGGACTCTTCCCGAACCACCACTCAAACCTACTCCGAAGAAGTGGGGTATCTTATATCTCAGTCCTGAAGATATGCAAGAGGCAAAGAAATCCATGAAGGAAAAAGGTATTAAAGCAGAGGATGTTAGAAATTTACCACCTATCGAAGAAATACATGGGCTTGAAACACCACTACCACCTAAGGTGGTAGAGGTAAATTATTTACTAAAGTTCGATGAAGGTGATATTCCTTATAATAAACATCCTAGTCAATGCCTTTATGAGTTTGATAATTACATTAGAAAGCAAGATCACTTCAATGCAAATGTTATGAAACAATTGAAATACAATTCTGATATGATTGCTCGCTTGAGTAACTTGTTATTTACAATCTCAAATGATGTTATAGGTGTGGGAAACCATGCTTCTATGGTTCAAACTCAATTAGAACAAGTTGCTAAATCTCAAAGAGAGTTGCTTGATGAAATGAATAACAATATCAATGATCATGCTGTTAGAGTAATGCCTAGAGGTGGTAGAATGACTCAGGAACCACTTTATCCTAAGGGACACCCAAAAAGGATTGAACAAGACTCTCAAAGAGTTGACACTGATGTACCTAGTCCTTTTAAAAAGAAAAAGAAGAAGAAAAATGATAGGACTTTGCATGCCTCTAGTGAACCTGAAGTTGAAAAACCTCCTGATAATGATAATGAACTCTCTATCTCTGATGCTGAAACTCAATCTGGTAGTGAACACCCACCTTCTGAAAATGAAAAAGACAATGGTGAGGTTCATGAAGATACTCAAACAAATAATAAAGAACCAGATAATGATGTTGAGATAGAACCAGCAGCTGATCTTGATAACCCACAAACCAAGAATAAAAGATATGATAAAAGAGACTTTGTTGCTAGAAAACACGGTAAGGAAAGAGAACCGTGGTTTCAAAAACCTATGCCCTTTCCACCTAAGTTAACTAAAATGAAAGATGATGAAGAATTTGAACGCTTTGCTGAAATGCTGAGGCCAGTCTTTTTGCGTACTCGCTTGACTGATATCTTAAAAATGCCTCCTTATGCAAAGTACATGAAAGACATCATCACCAATAAGAGAAAAATACCGGAAGCTGAAATTTCCACCATGCTTGCTAATTATACTTTTAAGGATGGAGTACGTAAAAAACTTGGAGATTCAGGAATACCAACTATACCTTGCTCCGTCAAAAGAAATTATGTGAAAACTGCTTTATGTGATTTAGGAGCTGGTGTTAGTGTTATGCCTTTCTCTTTATATAAAAGACTTGATTTGAAAAAACTCACACCTAGTGAAATATCTTTGCAAATGGCTGATAAATCAACTGCTATACCTATCGGTATTTGTGAGGATGTGCCCGTTGTTGTTGCTAATGTTACTATCTTGACTGACTTTGTTATACTTGAGATGCCCGAGGACGACAACATGTCGATTATCCTCGGTAGACCCTTCTTGAATATTGCTGGGGCTGTTATTGATTGCAATAAAAGCAATGTCACTTTTCATATCAATGGTAATGAGCATACGGTGCACTTTCCGAAGAAACAATTCCAAGTGAATGGTATTAATGTTATTTAAAAATCTCCGACAATCACTATTGGAAGTTTTCAATTACCCCTACCTACTGTTAAAAAGAAATATGAAATGCTTATTGTTGGGGACATTCACATCCCCATTGAGGTAACTTAGTGTTTTACAAAAGTTCCTTGGTTTCATGCTAATCAGAAGTGATTGTTAATAAGACTAGATCAACCTTATTAATGAATCATTTTTGAGAGGTATGAAGTTGATGAATTTAGTGAGCACTACCTTCTGTCCCCACCTTTTCTTTTCTGTTTTTATTAGTTAAATAAAATAAAATGCCATGCCTTGCCTGTTTCCTGAGATTTCCGTGCAATAAAAAATGACCCAAAAATAAAAGTTCTCAGAATGCTCTGAAAATTTAATACGATTTTTTCTTAATATTTAAGAATTTTTGGTGCAAATAACATTAGAGGGAGGTGCTACAGGTGGGCACAACCCACCTGGGTGCGCCAGCACCCCCAGGCGCGCCCTGGTGGTTGTGGTCCCCATGTGGGCCCCCTCACTTATCCCTTCACTCCATATCATCACCTACCTCCCAAAAAAAATCACCATTGCTCTCTCTCTCTCGTGTTCTTGCTCTCAAACCCACGGATTTCGATCTGTTTGCTTGAAGCTCCGTTTCCGAAACTGTTTTGGGGGATTGTTGCTTGGTATGTGACTCCTCCATTGGTCTAATTAGTTTTTGCTTTAGTGGTTTATATTTAGAATAATTAGTGACTCTTGGTGCTGCTATAGATGAGCTTGCATGTTAAATTCTTATAGTTCTAAGTAGTTTGAATGCTTGATATGGCCTCTATGCATCCCTATGAGTAGTTGCTATCAATCTTGTAAAGTTTTGTTGAGAAAAATTTTGTGGACTAAAAATTTCAGAATTTTGTTCATAGGAAAAAGATGAGTATCTTTAGGAAGTTTGCTTCCAAGAAGAACTCCAAGGGAGTTATTGGGGAGTCGTCTGACAGTGATCTCCGCACCCGGAGAATGGTGGAGGTGCGGCCGTGCGAGTGGCCGCATAACTGATTCATGGAGGGAGCAGGAATCCGTCAAGAGTTTGCACAGTATGCTGCTAATGCCGGCCTCACCGACTTCATCGCAGCTGAATGTGAACAGTATCATCTCGTCACAAATTCCTTTGTGCAAAGTTTTCATTTCTTGAGTAGGAATAATCCTCCCGAGGTGTAGTTTAACTTATATGCTGAACCCCATCAGATACCACTTACTGAGTTTTGTGACATATGCATGATCCCTTCTGACGAGGATTTAGTAAAGCCTAGGCCCGTAGAGTTTGATGGTTTTTACCGCACTCTAACTGTCGGGGATGAGAGAGGGGTATCGGCTGTCACTGCCACTAGTTTACATTTTCCGGCTGTACATTATTTTGCTCTATTCATTGCGAAGTGTTTGCTTGCTAGAGAGAAGGTAGGTGCACTCAGTGCGCCTGACTTTGCTGTTTTACGTCGTGCACTTTACGACGACGACACTTATAGCTTGGGAGCTATTGTGGCACATCGCCTCCACATTAACAGATCCAAGGGTAAAATACATGGTGGCATTTATGCTACTCGCTTGGCGAGTCACTTTAACATTCAGATACGCCAGCATGATTATCCTTTATCCAAGGTTTATTTAGATCGCTCGGCTATGGCACACCACCAATTTATTGATGGCGAGAACACTACTAGTGATTTCCCTTAGAACCTTGTTTTTAGTGAGGATACTCGTGATATTATTCCGTTGCCTGCACCTGCTTTGTTTAATCCTATTGCCAGGGGCGGATACAGGATTATGCCTGAGGACATTGTCGCCTACCGGAATAACCTGGCTGCGGCATAGGCGGAGCCCCAGGAATGGGACCCTCAGGTGCCCGCTCCCCAGCACTTCAACATAGGACCCCATGGCTTCTTCGAGTGGTGATTACCAAGTTAGGCCAAAAGCCTAAGCTTGGGGGAGTACGTATTTCCACCGACATTACATTCATGTTCACACATTTCATTCCAGTTGTCGGTGTCCACACTTTTTCATTGTATTATCCATGCTAGATTTAATTTTTTTGCCTTCTTCTTGTGTGTTTAAAAAACTTTGAGAAAATACAAAAATATTTCCTGCTTCTTTCTAGTATAACTAGCTGTAGTATTTAAAAATAAAACCCAAAAAGATTTCCTTGTTCTTCTTTTTGCTTGTTGGGAGCTCTCCCGTGTAAATAGTTTTTCTCGTTTTTGTTTTTCCTTTCTTAAATTTGCTTTCTTTCAGAAAACCAAAAAACTCCAAAAATATTTCAGTGTGTTTCTCCGAATCTCTTTTTATTAAGTCATACCGAGGAGAAGACCATGATGAAAATGTTGAGTGGCTCTCATATGCATTGTTGTTGATCTAACAAAGAGCCCATATTACCTTGTTTTCTTCTTTTTGAATAAAATGTTTGCAGATTACAGCTTAGTCCATGGCACTCTTGCACTATTATTATTTTCATATCGTTCGGTTGTGCAAGTGAAAGGCAATAATGACGATATTTGATGAACTGGCTGTGGCAGAGAGAAACGGGTATGAACTCAAGTTGTTCTATTTTTGTAAATATGTTTAACCTAGTATCCATGATTCACCTCATTATGATCAAACATGTTTGCAATGACCCTTAGAGATTATAGTTTCTCATGTCATGCTTAAGTAGCAAGGAGTGGATAATGATTTATCTTGGATGTCAACATTGCATTAAAATAATTGTGATGTAGTATGATGATATGGTATCCTCCTCTGAATGTTCGGGTGGCTTGACTTGGCACATGTTCATGCATGTAGTTGAATCAAAACCAACATAGCCTCTATGATATTTATGTTCATGGTGTTCATATCCTACTCATGCTAGTATCCAATGTTACTTATGCATAATGCATGTTCATGACCGTTTTCGCTCTCTAGCTGGCCGCTTCTCAACCTAATTGCTAGCCTTCGCCTGTACTAAGTGGGAATTCTGCTTGTGCATCAAAACCCTGAAACCCAAGTTATTCCAGATGAGTCCACCATACCTACCTATATGCGGTATTACCCTACCGTCCTAAGTAAATTTTCATGTGCCACCTCTAAAAAACTTCAAATAAATATCCTTTTTGTGTGCCTGGATTGTTCATAGAGCGACAGGAGGTAGCCAGTATCTTCCATGTTAAGCGGGTTATTCTCATGATGAGTGTTTATTCAGTCATCCTTGCACGAGAGGGGCGGTAATAGGGATTCCCAGTCCCGAATTCAATTTGCAAATAATTAAACAAAACTCCCCCAGGAATGTTGTTGGTATGGACGACACCCGTTGTTTCGGACAAGCCGTGGAGTGTGATTGTTGGTGGAGGGGGAGTAAACCTTTACTTTTATCGCTTGGGAACCGCCACTAATGTGTTTAGCATGGAAGATACCGATAACTAATGGTCGCGAAGTAAATAAGAAGGGTGCATTTCTCAAAATTTCATTTACCTCTGTTTTAAAACTTGAGCTCTAGCACCTCTGCAAATCACTGCTTCCCTCTGCGAAGGGACTATCTATTTACTTTTATGTTGTGTCATCACCTTCTCAAATAAGCGCCAGAACCTGAGAGCACTATTGTCATCCTCATGCATTGTGTATAGCTAATGTTGGGTGCATCATGACTGGATCTTTTCTACCATGAATTACAATGTTTAGTCGCTACTTGAACTTTGGAGGTGCTCTGCATTTATGTTTTGCGGTCTCAGAAAGGGCTAGCGAGATACCACTATTGTCATATTATATCATGGTTGCTTTGACAAAGTGTTGATTGTTTGAGATATCTTATTATTGCTCGCTAGTTGATTATGCCATTGTTACGAGTTAATATAATTTTTAAGAGTTATTGTCGACATGGTTAGTTATAATCTTTGCTGAAAACCTGGGTGCTACTTAAGCTTATTTATGTAAACAAGAGCAAAAGAGTTCGTAAAAGTTTTTCTTTTTCATTTTCAGTTTATCAACTGAATTGCTTTAGGACAAGCAAAGGTTTAAGCTTGGGGGAGTTGATACGTCTCCGTTGTATCTACTTTTCCTAACGCTTTTCCTCTTGTTTTGGACTCTAATTTGCACGATTTGAATGAAACTAACCCAGACTGACGCTGTTTTTAGCAGAACTACCATGGTGTTGTTTTTGTGCAGAAATAAAAGTTCTCGGATTGGAACGAAACTTTGCGAGGATTTTTTATTCAATAAATAAGAATTTCTGGAGCCAAGAACCATCGGAGGGGGGCACCTGGGTGGGCACAATGCCCAGGTGGGTTGTCCCCACCTGGTGGCCCTGCAGACTTCAACCCTGATACTATAAAATCACATATTTGGAGAAAAAAATCAGGGAGAAAGAATTACCGCATTTCACGAGACGGAGCCGCCGCCACCTCATGTTCTTCATCGGGAGGCCAGACCTGGAGTCCGTTTGGGGCTCCGGAGAGGGGGATCTTTGTCGCCGGAAACCACGGCCACCTATGGGGCCATCAGCTCCTTTTGGTTCGGCAGGGGGATGGTCACGTTGCACAAAGAGCGGAGAAGCATCGCGCAGCACGGCAGAGATCACATGGGCATTCTTTACCCAGGTTCGGGCCGCCGTGAGGCGTAAAACCCTACTCCTGCTTTGGTGCATTGATGGTGGATAATGTTGGTGAAACGTAGCACACTCGCCCGTCAAGGTTGCTCTGGGGGCGAGAGTGGCTACGCGCGTATGGATATGCGAGGATTCAACCCTTTCTACGGTCGCCATGGGCCTCCTTTTATTGATTAAGGGGTCACCACAGTGGCAAATCAGTCTTTGCATACTTATTAGATAGCTAACAGTGCTATCATACCTAACTCTGCAGGCTGACAGAGCGCATTCAATGTGCCGCTCTGTGTCACATCATAGCTCGCCCGGCAAGCCCTGCCGGGCTGTTTTGCCAGCTTCGTGCCTGCTTGCTTGACACGTCTCAGGACGGGTGTCATATGGAGGTGTTTGCTGTAGGAAGTGGCTGGCATGTGGCAGAAAGCAACCACTTAGTCACCTTGGAGCTTGACACCTCTTCGATTACTGACTTGCGTCGCTTGTGAGGTGGAGCGGTGGAGTGGCTTGCCTCCGCCAGCCCTGGCAGGCCTGCCGGGAAGATCTAGGAGCTTGCTTCCGGGGGAAAACCCAACCCTGCCAGGCTCGCCTGCCCGACAAGGTAGGCCCTTCCCTTAGCGATGCCTCGTTCCTCTAGCTCGCCTTGGCCTTCTCGTCTTGCACTTTGATCTTATCAGGCTGAAGCCTTTTGACATAAGTGTCGCATCCCCAAACTTTAAGAAACGACAGCTTAGGTTTCTTGCCAAACCATAGTTCATACGGTGTCATCTCAACGGATTTAGACGGTGCCCTATTTAACGTGAATGCGGCTGTCTCTAATGTATAACCCCAAAACGATAAAGTTAAAGCGGTAAGAGACATCATAGAACGCACCATATCTAATAAAGTACGGCTACGATGTTTGGACACACTATTACGCTGTGGTGTTCTGATACGTCCATTTTGCATCATGTTTTCCTACTGTTATTTATGATCTTTTTATGCATAATAATGCTTTTTGGAGTAATTCTAATGCCTTTTCTCACATAATATGCAAAGTTCACACAAAGAGGGAGAATTCTGGCAGCTGGAAATCTGGACCTGAAAAAGCTACGTCAGGCTACCTATTCTACACAACTCCAAATGAGCTGAAACTTCACGAGGAATTTTTATGGAATAAATAAGAATTATTGGAGCAAATGACTACCATAGGGGGCCCACCAGGTGGGCGCAACCCACCTGGGCGCGCCAGGGAGCCCAGGAGCACCCTGGTGGGTTGTGCCCTCCTCGGCCCACCTCCGGTGCCCCTCTTCTGGTATATAAGTCATTTTGACCTAGAAAAAATAAAGGGAGGACTTTCGGGACGAAGCACCGCCGTCTCGAGGTGGAACTTGGGCAGGAGAACTTTTGCCCTCCGGCGGAGCGATTCCGCCAGGGGAACTTCCCTCCCGGAGGGGGAAATCATCGTCATCATCGTCATCATCATCACCAACAACTCTCCCATCTTGGGGAGGGCAATCTCCATCAACATCTTCAACAGCACCATCTCCTCTCAAAACCTAGTTCATCTCTTGTGTTCAATCTTTGTACCGGAACAATAGATTGGTACTTGTGGGTGACTAGTAGTGTTGATTACTTCTTGTAGTAGATTACTATATGGTTTATTTGGTGGAAGATTACATGTTCAGATCCATTATGCTATTTAACACCCCTCTGATCTTGAGCATGATTATCATTAGTGAGTAGTTTTGTTCTCGAGGTCACAGGAGAAATCTTGTTGCAAGTAATCATGTGAACTTGATATGTGTTCGATATTTTGATGATATGTATGTTGTGATTCCCTTAGTGGTGTCATGTGAATGTCGACTACATGACACTTTTCCATATTTGGGCCTAAGGGAATGCATTGTGGAGTAGTTATTAGATGATGGGTTGCGAGAGTCACATAAGCTTAAACCCTAGTTTATGCGCTATTCCGTAAGGGACTGATTTGGATCCAAAAGTTTAATGCTATGGTTAGATTTATTCTTAATACTTTTCTCATAGTTGCGGATGCTTTCGAGGGGGTTAACCATAAGTAGGAGGTTTGTTCAAGTAAGAACAGCACCTAAGCACCGGTCCACCCACATATCAAATTATCAAAGTAGCGAACACAAATCAAACCAACATGATGAAAGTGACTAGATGAAATTCCCGTGCACCCTCAAGAACGGTTTGCTTATCATAAGAGACCGTTTTGGCCTGTCCTTTTCCTCAAAAGGATTGGGCTACCTTGCTGCACTTTTGTTACCATTACCGTTACTTGCTCGTTACAAATTATCTTGCTACCAAACTACTCGTTACTTATAATTTCAGTGCTTGCAGACAATACCTTGCTGAAAACCGATTGCCATTTCCTTCTGCTCCTCGTTGGGTTCGACACTCTTACTTATCGAAAGGATTATGATTGATCCTCTATACTTGTGGGTCATCAAGGCTCTTTTCTGGCGCCGTTGCCGGGGAGTGAAGCGCTCTTGGTAAGGAAAAATTATTACTACGTGCTAAAATTTGTTGTCACCTGTTACTATGGAGAACAATCCTTTGAGGGGTTTCTTCGGGGTATCTTCACCTCGATCGGAACCACAATTAGTTACCCCTCAACCTACTGCACCTACTGAAAATATTGGTTATGAAATTCCTTCAGGTATGATAGAACAACTGCTAGCTAATCCTTATGCAGGAGATGGAACGGAACATCCTGATATGCACTTGATATATGTGGATGAAATTTGTGGATTATTTAAGCTTGCAGGTTTACCCATAGATGAAGCTAAGAAGAAGGTTTTCCCTTTATCTTTGAAGGGAAAAGCATTGGCATGGTATATGCTATGCGATGATATTGGATCTTGGAATTGGAATCGATTGAAATTGGAATTTCACCAAAAAATTTATCCTATGCATCTAGTTCATCGTGATCGGAATTATATATATAATTTTTGGCCTCATGAAGGAGAAAGTATCGCTCTAGCTTGGGGGAGGCTTAATTCAATGTTAGATTCATGCCCCAATCATGAGCTCTCCAGAGAAGTTATTATTCAGAACTTTTATGCTCGGCTTTCTCATGATGATTGATCCATGCTTGATACTTCTTGTACTGGTTCCTTTATGAAGAAGACTATTGACTTCCGGTGGTATCTTTTAGAAAGAATTAAATGCAACTCTGAAGATTGGGAACTCGATGAAGGTAAAGAGTCAGGTATTAAGCTCAAGTATGATTGTGTTAAATCTTTTATGAATACTGATGCTTTTCAAAAGTTTAGCACTAAATATGGACTTGACTCTGAGATAGTAGCCCCCTTTTGTGAATCATTTGCTACTCATGTTGACCTCCCTAAGGAGAAGTGGTTTAAATATAACCCACCTATCAAAGAAGAAATTAAAGAACCAGTAATAGCTAAAGATGAAACTATTATTTACAATGTTGATCCAGTTGTGCCTACTGCTTATATTGAAAAACGACCTTTCCCTGTTAGGATAAAGGAACCTGCTAAAGTCTCAATGGTGGTCAACAAAAGTTATATTAGAACTTCCAAACCTGCTAAACAAATCAAAGTAGAACCTAGTGTTGCTATGTTTAAAAATCTCTTGGTTGAAAATATAGATGGGCATGTTATTTACTTCTGTGATGAAGCTCCTAGAATTGCCAAACCCGATGAAAAAGATAAACATAGACCCATTGTTGGCATGCCTGTTGTCTCAGTTAAAATAGGAGATCATTGTTATCATGGTTTACGCGACATAGGTGCTAGCGTGAGTGCCATTCGTTTTACCTTATATCAAGAAATTATGAATAATATAGCACCCGCTGAAATAGAAGACATAGATGTTACTATTAAACTTGCTAATAGGGACACCATCACACCACTTGGGATTGTTAGAGATGTTGAGTCTTGTGTGGGAAAATAAAATACCCTACGGATTTCTTGTTCTTGGTTCCTCCTCCACCTAAAGGTGATCCTGTGTTTGAATTAAAACAATTGCCAGACACTTTGTAATATGCTTATCTTGATGAGAAAAAGATTTATCCGGTTATTATTAGTGCTAACCTTTCAGAACATGAAGAAGAAAGATTATTGAAGGTTCTGAAGAAGCACCGAGCTGCCATTGGATATACTCTTGATGATTTAACGGGCATTAGTCCCACTCTCTGTCAGCATAAAATTAATATGGAGCCTGATGCTAAACCCGTTGTTGATCACCAATGACGTTTAAATCATAAAATGAAAGAAGTGGTAAGAACAGAAATACTGAAGCTTCTGGAAGCAGGTATAATCTATCCCATAGCTGATAGTAGATGGGTAAGTCCCGTTCATTGTGTCCCTAAAAAAGGAGGTATTACCGTTGTTCCTAATGATAAGAATGAACTTATTCCACAAAGAATTGTCACTGGCTACAGAATGGTAATTGATTTTAGAAAACTAAATAAAGCTACTAGAAAAGATCATTACCCTCTGCCTTTTATTGATCAAATGTTAGGAAGACTATCAAAGCACACACATTTTTGGTTTCTTGATGGATACTCTGTTTTTTCTCAAATACCTGTCTCACAACTTGATCATGAGAAAACCACCTTTACTTGCCCTTTTGGAACTTATGCTTATAGACGTATGCCTTTTGGTTTATGCAATGCACTTGCTACCTTTCGAAGATGTATGACTGCTATATTCTCAGACTTTTGTGAAAAGATTGTTGAGGTTTTCATTGATGATTTTTCCATTTACGGAACTTCTTTCTATGATTGCTTAAGCAACCTTGATCGAGTTTTGCAGAGATGCGAGCAAACTAATCTCGTCTTGAATTGGGAGAAGTGCCACTTTATGGTTAATGAAGGAATTGTCTTGGGACATAAAATTTCTGAACGAGGAATTGAGGTGGATAAAGCAAAAGTTGATGCAATTGAGAAAATGCCATGCCCTAAAGATATCAAATGTTTTCGTAGTTTCCTCGGTCATGCTGGTTTCTATAGGAGGTTTATTAAAGACTTCTCTAAAATTTCTAGGCCTCTTACAAATCTTTTACAAAAGGATGTTCCATTTGTTTTTTATGATGATTGTGTAGAAGCCTCTGAAGCACTTAAGAAAGCCTTGATTTCTGCACCTATTGTTCAACCACCTGATTGGAACTTGCCTTTTAAAATTACGTGTGATGCTAGTGATTATGCTGTTGGTGCTGTTCTAGGACAAAGAGTCGATAAGAAATTAAATGTTATTCTTTATGCTAGTAAAACTCTGGACAGTGCACAACGAAATTATGCTACTCCTAAAAAAGAATTTTTAGCAGTTGTGTTTGCTTGTGATAAATTTAGATCTTACATTGTTGATTCTAAAGTGACTGTTCACACTGATCATGCTGCTATAAAATATCTTATGGAAAAGAAGGATGCTAAACCTAGACTTATTAGGTGGGTTCTTTTGCTACAAGAATTTGATTTACATATCACTGATAGAAAGGGAGCTGAGAACCCCGTGGCTGATAACTTGTCTAGGTTAGAAAATATTCTTGATGAACCACAACCTATTAATGATAGTTTTCCTGATGAACAATTAGCTGCAATAAATGTTTCTCATAACACCCCTTGGTATGCTGACTATGCCAATTATATTGTTGCTAAATATATACCACCTAGCTTCACATACCAACAAAAGAAAAAATTCTTCTATGATTTAAGACATTACTTTTTGGGATGACCCACATCATTATAAAGAAGGAGTAGATGGTATTATTAGACGTTGTGTACCTGAGCATGAACAGGGACAAATCCTACGGAAATGTCACTCCGAAGCTTATGGAGGACATCTTGCGGGAGATAGAACTGCTCACAAGGTATTGCAATTTGGTTTTTATTGGCCTACTCTCTTCAAGGATGCCCGTAAGTTTGTTTTATCTTGTGATGAATGTCAAAGAATTGGTAATATTGGTAAGCGTCAGGAAATGCCTATGAATTATTCTCTTGCTGTTGAACCATTTGATGTTTGGGGATTTGATTACATGGGACCTTTTCCTTCCTCTAATGGGTATACACATATTTTGGTTGCTATTGATTATGTTACTAAGTGGGTAGAAGCTATTCCAACTAGTAGTGCTGATCACAACACCTCTATTAAAATGCTTAAGGAAGTCATTTTCCCAAGGTTTGGAGTCCCTAGATATATAATGACTGAAGGTGGTTCACATTTTATTCATGGTGTGTTCCATAAAATGCTTGCTAAATATGATGTTAACCTTAGAATTGCATCACCTTATCACCCCCAGTCTAGTGGTCAAGTTGAACTTAGCAATAGATAAATAAAATTAATATTACAAAAAACTGTCAATAGGTCCCGAAAGAATTGGTCTAAGAAGTTAGATGATGCACTTTGGGCTTATAGAACAACATATAAAAATCCTGTGGGTATGTCTCCTTATAAAATGGTTTATGGAAAAGCTTGTCATTTGCCTCTTGAGTTAGAACATAAAGCATATTGGGCAATTAAAGAACTCAACTATGATTTCAAACTTGCCGGTGAAAAGAGGTTATTTGATATTAGCTCACTAGATGAATGGAGAACCCAAGCCTATGAAAATTCCAAGTTATTTAAAGAAGAAGTTAAAAGATGGCATGACAAAAGAATCCAAAAGCGTGAGTTCAAAGTTGGAGAATATGTTCTTTTGTACAACTCTTGTTTCAGATTCTTTGCAGGAAAACTCCTCTCCAAATGGGAAGGACCCTTTGTTATCGAGGAGGTTTATTGATCCGGAGCCATCAAGATAAATAATGCCGAAGGTACTAACCCGAAGGTTGTTAATGGGCAACGAATAAAACATTATAGCTTAGGTACGCCCATTAATGTTGAAAGCAATATTATCCAAACCATGACACCAGAAGAACACATAAAGGAAACCTTCCGGAACACTCCAGAATCATGAAAAAAAGGAGGTACGTGATACGGTAAGTAAACGGACTCCGAAAAATCCGCAAAAATATTTTCTGTCCATTTTGGAATATAACAAAAATTAGGAAAATAAGAAACAACCAGGAAGGCACCCCTGGTGAGCACAAGACATCAGGGCGCGCCTGGTTTGCCAGGCGCGCCCAGGTGGGTTGTGCCCACCTCGGGTACCTTCCGGACTCCGTTTTTCTTTCGTTTGCTTGTTTCCCAAGATAAAAAATCTTTATATACCCCCCGAACCTATTGACCACCGTATCATGGAGAAATCCTCTGTTTTCTTTTCTCGCTGTTTTCCTGACAGATCTGAAAATATTTCATCCGAAGACTCGGAGGGTGAGAGCTATGTTGCTAATTATATCGCAAACCCTAAGGTTTATGGGGATGTGGAACACTATAGCTGGACTTCGAAGGAAGAAGAAGACTATGACCCTAAAAGGGAGGAGGAGACAAGCTCAGACGAGGCTGAAGTTCCATTGCCTCAACCTGGGGACATGCACGTGGAATTCATGAAATCAAGTCTCCCCAGCAAAGCAAAGAAACCTAAGGTCCAGTTTATCCCTTTTAGTCTCTTGCAGGAAAACAAGCAAGAATTATGCAAAAGGATAGTAGAGCTCGAGTAGGAGATCGGTGATTTAAAGGAGGAAAATTCCATCCTCAAGCGTAAGCTAAGGAAGAAAGACAAACCCTCTACTTCATCACCACCACCTCCTTCTTCTTCAACAAAGGAAAATTGAGTAATCTGGTATGGGTGATGACCCACAAGTATACGGGATCAATTGTAGTCCTTTCGATAAGTAAGAGTGTCGAACCCAACAAGGAGCAGAAGGAAATGACAAGCGGTTTTCAGCAAGGTAATGTCTGCAAGCACTGAAATTATAAGTAACGAGTAGTTTGGTAGCAAGATAATTTGTAACGAGCAAGTAATGGTAATGGTAGCAAAAGTGCAGCAAGGTAGCCCAATCCTTTTGAGGCAAAGGACAGGCCAAAACGGTCTCTTATGATAAGCAAAGTGTTCTTGAGGGTACACGGGAATTTCATCTAGTCACTTTCATCATGTTGGTTTGATTTGTGTTCGTTACTTTGATAATTTGATATGTGGGTGGACCGGTGCTTAGGTGCTGTTCTTACTTGAACAAACCTCCTACTTATGATTAACCCCCTCGCAAGCATCCGCAACTACGAGAAAAGTATTAAGAATAAATCTAACCATAGCATTAAACTTTTGGATCCAAATCAGTCCCTTACGAAATAGCGCATGAACTAGGGTTTAAGCTTCTGTGACTCTCGCAACCCATCATCTAATAACTACTCCACAATGCATTCCCTTAGGCCCAAATATGGTGAAGTGTCATGTAGTCAACGTTCACATGACACCACTAAGGGAATCACAACATACATATCATCAAAATATCGAACACATATGAAGTTCACATAATTACTTGCAACAAGATCTCTCCCATGACCTCAAGAACAAAAGTAACTACTCACTAATGATAATCATGCTCAAGATCAGACGGGTATGAAATAGCATAATGGATCTGAACATATAATCTTCCACCAAATAAACCATATAGTAATCAACTACAAGATGTAATCAACACTACTAGTCACCCACAAGTACCAATCTATAGTTCCGGTACAAAGATTGAACACCAGAGATGAACTAGGGTTTGAGAGGAGATGGTGTTGTTGAAGACGTTGATGGAGATTGCCCTCCCCAAGATGGGAGAGTTGTTGGTGATGATGATGACGATGATTTCCCCCTCCAGGAGGGAAGTTCCCCCGGCGGAATCGCTCCGCCGGAGGGCAAAAGTGCTCCTGCCCAAGTTCCGCCTCGAGACGGCGGCGCTTTGTCCCGAAAGTCCTCTCCTTATTTTTTCTAGGTCAAAATGACTTATATACCAGAAGAGGGGCACCGGAGGTGGGCCGAGGGCGGCACAACCCACCAGGGCGCGCCTGGGCTCCCTGGCGCGCCCAGGTGGGTTGTGCCAACCTGGTGGGCCCCCTCTGGTAGTTATTTGCTCCAATAATTCTTATTTATTCTATAAAAATCACTTGTGAAAGTTCAGCTCATTTGGAGTTGTGCAGAATAGGTAGCCTGACGTAGCTTTTTCAGGTCCAGATTTCCAACTGCCAGAATTCTCCCTCCTTGTGTGAACCTTGCGTATTATGAGAGAAAAGGCATTAGAATTACTCCAAAAAGCATTATTATGCATAAAAAAAATCATAAATGACAGCAGGAAAACATGATGCAAAATGGATGTATCAACTCCCCCAAGCTTAGACCTCGCTTGCCCTCAAGCGAAAACCGAAATCAAAAAACATGTCCACATGCTTAGAGAGAGAGGTGTCGATAAAAACAAACTACCGGCATAGAAGCATCATGTATATTATTATAACAGCAACAAACTTTAACATAGAACCTTATCACATAACTTTTATCATACAACTTCTCATGAACAAGTAACAATTCATCACAACATCGAAGTATAAAGCATAAACTCTACTGAAAACCAACAAACTATGTTCTCAGTCAACTTTGCAACTACAATTCATCATCTTTTCAGGAAGGGTCACGTATCGGAGCCTTTTTGGCAAGTCCACATACTCAACCATCATATAGTCTTCTATGATTGCTAACACTCACCGCATACACATGAGCAAAACGTTTCAACCGGACACATAGAGAGATAGGGGCTTATAGATTCGCCTCCCAACATACTCACCTCGAGGGTGATGTCAACAATAATAACTCATGCTACTCATATCCAACTAGATATATGTGCCTAGATCTTACCTCACCACATGATGCTTGCCAAAAGAGAAAATAAAAAGGAATAGAGAGAAGAACTTTGACTCTTGCATAAAAGTAAATACATAAAAGTAAAAGATAGGCCCTTCGCAGAGGGAAGTAGAGGTTGCCATGCGCTTATTTATTTGTATCCTCAATCTCTTAGTGCAAAAGAACGTCACGTTATATTGCCCCTTGTGATAGCAACCTTTACTATGGAGTCTATCGCTTTTATTCTTTGCCATCACAAGTTCGTACAACACTCAATTTTCTCTTACACTAAATGATCCAACACTTTTAGAAGCAATTTTTATTGCCCTATTTGCACCAATGACAACTTACTTGAAGGATCTTACTCAATCCATAGGTAGGTAAGGTGGACTCTCAAAATAAGATTTGGGTTTAAAGGTTTATGGATGCACAAGTAGTATCTCTACTTAGTGCGGAATTTTTGGCTAGCAAAGATGGGGGGCAAGCACCGCATGTTAAAGGATCTATGACAATATAACTTCTATGTGAATATGAACAAACATAAATCATTACGTTGTCTTCCTTGTCCAACGTCAACAATTTTGGCATATAATATTTTGATGGGGGCTCACAATCACAAAAGATGTCCAAGATAGTATATTTGCACGTGAATCTTCTCTTCCCTTATTAATTCTTTCATGAATTGCATCATTGACCAATGCTATGTTTGTCAATCTCTAATAAAATTTTCAACTTATACTCTTTCTTATGTGATCTCATTACTTACCATAAAATTAGCATATGATCTTTTTCATTTATTTCCTTTCTTTTTATTGAACATGAAAGTAAAGAAAACAAAACTCAAACTAAACTTTATTATATATATCTTGCACACGATTACAAAGATAGATCACTAAGCAAACACTCAAAAAGAAAGGACCGAACTAAACTTTTATTCATCTAAACCAAAAGATAACTATGGATCGAACTAAGATAAGTAAAGGCAAAAGATAGTGGAGGTGATATGATACCGGGGCACCTCCCCCAAGCTTGGCACAAGCCAAGGGGAGTGCCTATACCCGATTACTCAATTTTCCTTTGGTGAAGATGAAGCAGGTGGTGGTGATGAAGTAGAGGGTTTGTCTGCCTTTTTCACCAACTTATTTCGAAGGTAAAAATTATCTATCCTTAACTCCTCATTCTCCATGTCAAGCTTTATTATCCTCTTGCATAACGCCTCCATGCTTTCATGCTTGAAATGAGGAGGGATAGGTTCTTCTTCATCGGAGAACCATATATAGGGATAGGTATCCTTGAAGATATTTTTATCTAAAGGCTGATAAGAAACTAGGCACTCCTCCTCGGAATCTTGAGACGACATATTTTCAGATCTGTCGGGAAAACAACAAGAAAAGAAGAACAGAAGATTTCTCCGCGATACGGTGGTCAATAGGTACGGGGGGTATATAAAGATTTTTTTATCTTGGGAAACAAGCGAAAGGAAGAAAAACGGAGTCCGGAAGGTACCCGAGGTGGGCACAACCCACCTGGGCGCGCCTGGAAAGCCAGGCGCGCCCTGGTGTCTTGTGCCCACCAGGGTCACCTTCTTGGTAGTTTCTTATTTTCCTAATTTTTTAAATATTCCAAAACTGACAAAAACTATTTTTACGGATTTTTCGGAGTCCGTTTACTTACCGTATCATGTATCTCCTCTTTTTCAGTAATTCTGGAGTGTTCCGGAAGGTTTCCTTTATGTGTTCTTCCGGTGTCATAGTTTGGATAATATTGCTTTCAACATTAATGGGCGTACCTGAGATATAATGTTTTATTCATTGCCCATTAACAACCTTTGGGTTAGTACCTTCGGCATTATTTATCTTGATGGCTCCGGATCGATAAACCTCCTCGATAACATAGGGTACTTCCCATTTGGAGATGAGTTTTCCTGCAAAGAATCTGAAACGAGAGTTGTACAAAAGAACATATTCTCCAACTTTGAACTCACGCTTTTGGATTCTTTTGTCATGCCATCTTTTAACTTTTTCTTTAAATAACTTGGCATTTTCATAGGCTTGGGTTCTCCATTCATCTAGTGAGCTAATATCAAATAACCTCTTTTCACCGGCAAGTTTGAAATCATAGTTGAGTTCTTTAATTGCCCAATTTGCTTTATGTTCTAACTCAAGAGGCAAATGACAAGCTTTTCCATAAACCATTTTATAAGGAGACATACCCATAGGATTTTTATATGCTGTTCTATAAGCCCAAAGTGCATCATCTAACTTCTTAGACCAATTCTTTCGGGACCTATTGACAGTTTTTTGTAATATTAATTTTATTTCTCTATTGCTAAGTTCAATTTGACCACTAGACTGAGGGTGATAAGGTGATGCAATTCTATGGTTAACATCATATTTAGCAAGCATTTTACGGAAAGCACCATGAATAAATTGTGAACCACCATCAGTCATTAAATATCTAGGGACTCCAAACCTTGGGAAAATGACTTCCTTAAGCATTTTAATTGAGGTGTTGTGATCAGCACTACTAGTTGGAATAGCTTCTACCCACTTAGTAACATAATCAACATCAACCAAAATATGTGTATACCCATTAGAGGAAGGAAAAGGTCCCATGTAATCAAATCCCCAAACATCAAATGGTTCAAGAGCAAGAGAATAATTCACAGGCATTTCCTGACGCTTACCAATATTACCAATTCTTTGACATTCATCACAAGATAAAACAAACTTATGGGCATCCTTGAAGAGAGTAGGCCAATAAAAACCAGATTGCAATACCTTGTGAGCGGTTCTATCTCCCGCATGATGTCCTCCATAAGCTTCGGAGTGACATTTCCGTAGGATTTGTCCCTGTTCATGCTCAGGTACACAACGTCAAATAATACCATCGACTCCTTCTTTATAAAGATGTGGGTCATCCCAAAAGTAATGTCTTAAATCATAGAAGATTTTTTTTCCTTTTGTTGGTATGTGAAGCTTGGTGGTATATATTTAGCAACAATGTAATTGGCATAGTCAGCATACCAAGGGGTGTTATGAGAAACATTTATTGCAGCTAATTTTTCATCAGGAAAACTATCATTAATAGGTTGTGGGTCATCAAGAATATTTCCTAACCTAGACAAGTTATCAGCCACGGGGTTCTCAGCTCCCTTTCTACCAGTGATATGTAAATCAAATTCTTGTAGCAAAAGAACCCACCTAATAAGTCTAGGTTTAGCATCCTTCTTTTCGATAAGATATTTTATAGCAGCATGATCGGTGTGAACAGTCACTTTAGAATCAACAATGTAAGATCTAAATTTATCACAAGCAAACACAACTGCTAAAAATTCTTTTTCAGTAGTAGCATAATTTCGTTGAGCACTGTCCAGAGTTTTACTAGCATGATGAATAACATTTAATTTCTTATCGACTCTTTGTCCTAGAACAGCACCAACAGCATAATCACTAGCATCACACATAATTTCAAAAGGCAAGTTCCAATCAGGTGGTTGAACAATAGGTGCAGAAATCAAGGCTTTCTTAAGTGCTTCAGAGGCTTCTACACAGTCATCATCAAAAACAAATGGAACATCCTTTTGTAAAAGATTTGTAAGAGGCCTAGAAATTTTAGAGAAGTCTTTAATAAACCTCCTATAGAAACCAGCATGACCGAGGAAACTACGAATACCTTTGATATCTAGGGCATGACATTTTCTCAATTGCATCAACTTTAGCTTTATCCACCTCAATACCTCGTTCAGAAATTTTATGTCCCAAGACAATACCTTCATTAACCATAAAGTGGCACTTCTCCCAATTCAAGACGAGATTAGTTTTCTCGCATCTCTACAAAACTTGATCAAGATTGATCAAGCAATCATCAAAAGAAGTTCCGTAAACGGAAAAATCATCCATGAAAACCTCAACAATCTTTTCACAAAAGTCTGAGAATATAGCAGTCATACATCTTTGAAAGGTAGCAGGTGCATTGCATAAACCAAAAGGCATACATCTATAAGCATAAGTTCCAAAAGGGCAAGTAAAGGTGGTTTTCTGTTGATCATGTTGTGAGACAGGTATTTGAGAAAAAACGGAATATCCATCAAGAAAGCAAAAATGTGTGTGCTTTGATAGTCTTTCTAACATTTGATCAATAAAAGGCAGAGGGTAATGATCTTTTCTAGTAGCTTTATTTAGTTTTCTAAAATCAATTACCATTCTGTAGCCAGTGACAATTCTTTGTGGAATAAGTTCATTCTTATCATTAGGAACAACGGTAATACCTCCCTTTTTAGGGACACAATGAACGGGACTTACCCATCTACTGTCAGCTATGGGATAGATTATACCTGCTTCCAGAAGCTTCAGTATTTCTGTTCTTACCACTTCTTTCATTTTTGGATTTAAACATCATTGGTGATCAACAACGGGTTTAGCATCAGGCTCCATATTAATTTTATGCTGACAAAGAGTGGGACTAATGCCCTTTAAATCATCAAGAGTATATCCAATGGCAGCTTGGTGCTTCTTCAGAACCTTCAATAATCTTTCTTCTTCATGTTCTGAAAGGTTAGCACTAATAATAATAGGATAAATCTTTTTCTCATCAAGATAAGCATATTTCAAAGTGTCTGGCAATTGTTTTAATTCAAACACAGGATCACCTTTAGGTGGAGGAGGTCCCCCTAGAGTTTCAATAGGCAAATTGTGTTTAAGCAGAGGACACTGTTCAAAGAAAATCTTATCTATTTCATTTCTTTCATGCAGATGCATATCATTTTTGTGGTCTAGCAAATATTGTTCTAGTGGATCGGTAGGAGGCACAGTAATACAAGCAAGATCAATTATTTCATCCTTACTAGACAACTCTTTATTATGATGTTTTCTACTAGGAAAAATTAAACTCATGAGACTCATCACCAAAACTAACACCGACGATTTGTTTCTCACAATCTATTTTAGCATTAACGGTGTTCAAGAAAGGTCTACAAAAGATAATGGGACAAAAGTCATCTTGTGGGGAACCAAGAACAAGAAAATCAGTAGGGTATTTTATTTTCCCACACAAGACTTCAACATCTCTAACAATCCCAAGTGCTGTGATGGTGTCCCTATTAGCAAGTTTAATAGTAACATCTATGCCTTCTATTTCTGCGGGTGATATATCATTCATAATTTCTTGATATAAGGTAAAAGGAATGGCACTCACGCTAGCACCTATGTCACATAAAACATGATAACAGTGATCTCCTATTTTAACTGAGACAACAGGCATGCCAACAACGGATCTATGTTTATCTTTTTCATCGGGTTTGGCAATTCTAGCAGCTTCATCACAGAAGTAAATAACATGCCCATCTATATTTTCAACCAAGAGATCTTTAACCATAGCAACACTAGGTTCTACTTTGATTTGTTCAGCAGGTTTGGAAGTTCTAATATAACTCTTGTTGACCACAGTTGAGACTTTAGCATGTTCCTTTATCCTAACAGGGAAAGGTGGTTTTTCAATATAAGCAGTAGGCACAACTAGATCAACATTGTAAATAATAGTTTCATTTTTAGCTATTACTGGTTCTTTAATTTCTTCTTTGATAGGTGGGTGATATTTAAACCACTTCTCCTTAGGGAGGTCAACATGAGTAGCAAATGATTCACAAAAGGAGGCTACTATCTCAGAGTCAAGTCCATATTTAGTGTTAACTTTTGAAAAGCATCGGTATTCATAAAAGATTTATCACAATCATACTTGAGCTTAATACCTGACTCTTTACCTTCATCGAGTTCCCAATCTTCAGAGTTGCATTTAATTATTTCTAAAAGATCCCACCGGAAGTCAATAGTCTTCTTCATAAAGGAACCAGTACAAGAAGTATCAAGCATGGATCGATCATCATGAGAAAGCCGAGCATAAAAATTCTGAATAATAATTTCTCTTGAGAGCTCATGATTGGGGCATGAATATAACATTGACTTAAGCCTCCCCCAAGCTGGAGCGATACATTCTCCTTCACGAGGCCAAAAATTATATATGTAATTCCGATCACGATGAACTAGATGCATAGGATAATTTTTTTGGTGAAATTCCAATTTCAATCGATTCCAATTCCAAGATCCAATATCATTGCATAGCCTATACCATGCCAATGCTTTTCCCTTCAAAGATAAAGGGAAAACCTTCTTCTTAGCTTCATCTCCGGGTAAACCTGCAAGCTTAAATAATCCACAAATTTCATCCACATATATCAAGTGCATATAAGGATGTTCGGTTCCATCTCCTGCATAAGGATTAGCTAGCAGTTGTTCTATCATACCCGAAGGAATTTCATAACCAATATTTTCAGTAGGTGCAGTAGGTTGAGGGGTAACTAATTGTGGTTCCGGTCGAGGTGAAGATACCCCGAAGAAACCCCTCAAAGGATTGTTCTCCATAGTAACAAGTGACAATAAATTTCAGCACGTAGTAACAAATTTTCCTTACCGATTTCCACTTACCAAGAGCGCTTCACACCCCGGCAATGGCACCAGAAAAGAGCCTTGATGACCCACAAGTATCAGGGATCAATCGTAGTCCTTTTAATAAGTAAGAGTGTCGAACCCAACGAGGAGCAGAAGGAAATAACAAGCGGTTTTCAGCAAGGTAATGTTTGCAAGCACTGAAATTATAAGTAACGAGTAGTTTGGTAGCAAGATAATTTGTAATGAGTAAGTAACGGTAATGGTAACAAAAGTGCAGCAAGGTAGCCCCGTCCTTTTGAGGCAAAGGACAGGCCAAAACGGTCTCTTATGATAAGCAAAGCGTTCTTGAGGGTACACGGGAATTTCATCTAGTCACTTTCATCATGTTGGTTTGATTTGTGTTCGCTACTTTGACAATTTGATATGTGGGTGGACTGGTGCTTAGGTGCTGTTCTTACTTGAACAAACCTCCTACTTATGATTAACCCCCTTGCAAGCATCTGCAACTACGAGAAAAGTATTAAGAATAAATCTAACCATAGCATTAAACTTTTGCATCCAAATCAGTCCCTTACGGAATAGCGCATAAACTAGGGTTTAAACTTCTGTGACTCTCGCAACCCATCATCTAATAACTACTCCACAATGCATTCCCTTAGGCCCAAATATGGTGAAGTGTCATATAGTCGACGTTCACATGACACCACTAAGGGAATCACAACATACATATCATCAAAATATCGAACACATATCAAGTTCACATGATTACTTGCAACAAGATTTCTCCCGTGACCTCAAGAACAAAAGTAACTACTCACTAATGATAATCATGCTCAAGATCAGAGGGGTATTAAATATCATAATGGATCTGAACATATAATCTTCCACCAAATAAACCATATAGTAATCAACTACAAGATGTAATCAACACTACTAGTCACCCACAAGTACCAATCTATAGTTCCGGTACAAAGATTGAACACAAGAGATGAACTAGGGTTTGAGAGGAGATGGTGCTGTTGAAGATGTTGATGGAGATTGCCCTCCCCAAGATGGGAGAGTTGTTGGTGATGATGATGACGATGATTTCCCCCTCTGGGAGGGAAGTTCCCCAGGCGGAATTGCTCCGCCGGAGGGCAAAAGTGCTCCTGCCCAAGTTCCGCGGCGGCGCTTCGTCCCGAAAGTCCTCTCCTTATTGTTTCTAGGTTAAAATGACTTATATACCAGAAGAGGGGCACCGGAGGTGGGCCGAGGAGGGAACAACCCACCAGGGCGCGCTTGGGCTCCCTAGCGCACCCAGGTGGGTTTTGCCCACCTGGAGGGACCCCTCTGGTAGTTAATTGCTCCAATAATTCTTATTTATTCCATAAAAATTCCTCGTGAAATTTCAGCTCATTTGGAGTTGTGCAGAATAGATAGCGTGACGTAGCTTTTTCAGGTTCAGATTTCCAGCTGCCGGAATTCTCCCTCCTTGTGTGAACCTTGCATATTATGAGATAAAAGGCATTAGAATTACTCCAAAAAGCATTATTATGCATAAAAATATCATAAATAATAGTATGAAAACATGATGCAAAATGGACGTATCAATGGGCATTCCCCTTGACTTGCGCCAAGCTTGGGGGAGGTGCCCCGGTATCGTATCACCTCCACGATCTTTTGCCTTTACTTATCTTAGTTCGATCCATAGTTATCTTTTGCTTTAGATGAATAAAAGTTTAGTTCGATCCTTTCTTTTCGAGTGTTTGGTTAGTGATCTATCTTTGTAATCGTGTGCAAGATATATATAATAAAGTTTAGTTTGAGTTTTGTTTTCTTTACTTTCATGTTCAATAAAAAGAAAGGAAATAAATGAAAAAGATCATATGCTAATTTTATGGTAAGTAATGACATCACATAAGAAAGAGTATAAGTAGAAATTTTTATTGGAGATTGACAAACATAGCAATGGTCAATGATGCAATTCATGAAAGAATTAATAAGGGAAGAGAAGATTCACATGCAAATATACTATCTTGGACATCTTTTGTGATTGTGAGCCCCCATCAAAATATTATGTGCCAAAATTGTTGACGTTGGACAAGGAAGACAACGTAATGATTTATGTTTGTTCATATTCACATAGAAGTTATATTGTCATAGATCCTTTAACATGTGGTGCTTGCCCCCCCATCTTTGCTAGCCAAAAATTCCGCACTAAGTGGAGATACTACTTGTGCATCCAAAAACCTTTAAACCCAAATCTTATTTGGAGAGTCCACCTTACCTACCTATGGATTGAGTAAGATCCTTCAAGTAAGTTGTCATCGGTGCAAATAGGGCAATAAAAATTGTTTCTAAAAGTGTTGGATCATTTAGTGTAAGAGAAAATTGAGCATTGTGCGAACTTGTGATGGCAAAGAATAAAAGCGATAGACTACATAATAAAGGTTGCTATCACAAGGGGCAATATAACGTGACGTTCTTTTGCACTAAGAGATTGAGCATACAAATAAATAAGCGCATGGCAAACTCTGCTTCCCTCTGCGAAGGGCCTATCTTTTACTTTTATGTATTTACTTTTTTGCAAGAGTCAAAGTTCTTCTCTCTATTCCTTTTTATTTTCTATTTTGGCAAGCATCATGTGGTGAGGAAAGATCTAGGCACATATATCCAGTTGGATATGAGTAGCATGAGTTATTATTGTTGACATCACCCTCGAGGTGAGTATGTTGGGAGGCGAATCTATAAGCCCCTATCTTTCTATGTGTCCAGTTGAAACGTTTTGCTCATGTGTATGCGATGAGTGTTTGCAATCATAGAAGACTATATGATGGTTGAGTATGTGGACTTGCCAAAAAGGCTCCGATACGTGACCCTTCCTTAAAAGATGATGAATTGTAGTTGCAAAGTTGACTGAGAACATAGTTTGTTGGTTTTCAATAGAGTTTATGCTTTATACTTCGATGTTGTGATGAATTGTTACTTGTTCATGAAAAGTTATATGATAAAGTTCTATGTTAAAGTTTGTTGCTGTTATAATAATATACATGATGCTTCTATGTCAGTATTTTGTTTTTATCGACACCTCTCTCTCTCTCTAAGCATGTGGACATGTTTTTCGATTTCGGTTTTCGATTGAGGACAAGCGAGGTCTAAGCTTGGGGGAGTTGATACGTCCATTTAGCATCATGTTTTCCTACTGTTATTTATGATGTTTTTATGCACAATACTGCTTTTTGGAGTAATTTTAATGCCTTTTCTCTCATAATATGCAAGGTTCACACAAAGAGGGAGAATTCTGGCAGCTGGAAATCTGGACCTGAAAAAGCTACGTCAGGCTACCTATTCTGCACAACTCCAAATGAGATGAAACTTCAAGAGGAATTTTTATAGAATAAATAAGAATTATTTGAGCAAATAACTACCAGAGGGGGCCCACCAGGTGGACACAACCCACCCGGGCGCGCCAGGGAGCCTAGGCGCGCCCTGGTGGGTTATGCCCTCGTCGGCCCACCTCCGGTGCCCCTCTTCTGGTATATAAGTCATTTTGACCTAGAAAAAATAAAGGGAGGACTTTTGGGACAAAGCGCCATCGTCTCGAGGTGGAACTTGGGCAGGAGCACTTTTGCCCTCCGGCGGAGCGATTCCGCCGGGGGAACTTCCCTCTCGGAGGGGGAAATCATCGTCATCATCATCACCAACAACTCTCCCATCTTGGGGATGGTAATCTCCATCAACATCTTCAATAGCACCATCTCCTCTCAAACCCTAGTTCATCTCTTGTGTTCAATCTTTGTACCAGAACTATAGATTGGTACTTGTAGGTGACTAGTAGTGTTGATTACATCTTGTAGTTGATTACTATATGGTTTATTTGGTGGAAGATTATATGTTCAGATCCATTATGCTATTTAATACCCCTCTGATCTTGAGCATGATTATCATTAGTGAGTAGTTACTTTTGTTCTTGAGGTCACGGGAGAAATCTTGTTGCAAGTAATCATGTGAACTTAATATGTGTTCGATATTTTGATGATATGTATGTTGTGATTCCCTTAGTGGTGTCATGTGAACGTCGACTACATGACACTTCACCATATTTGGGCCTAAGGGAATGCATTGTGGAGTAGTTATTAGATGATGGGTTGCGAGATTCACAGAAGCTTAAACCCTAGTTTATGCGCTATTCCGTAAGGGACTGATTTGGATCCAAAAGTTTAATGCTATGGTTAGATTTATTCTTAATACTTTTCTCGTAGTTGCGGATGCTTGCAAGGGGGTTAATCATAAGTAGGAGTTTTGTTCAAGTAAGAACAGCACCTAAGCACAGGTCCACCCACATATCAAATTATCAAAGTAGCGAACACAAATCAAACCAACATGATGAAAGTGACTAGATGAAATTCCCGTGTACCCTCAAGAACGCTTTGCTTATCATAAGAGACCATTTTGGCCTGTCCATTGCCTCAAAAGGATTGGGCTACCTAGCTGCACTTTTGTTACCATTACCGTTACTTGCTCGTTACAAATTATCTTGCTACCAAACTACTCATTACTTATAATTTCAGTGCTTGCAGACAATACCTTGCTGAAAACCGCTTGTCATTTCCTTCTGCTCTTCGTTGGGTTCGACACTCTTACTTATCGAAAGGACTACGATTGATCCCCTATACTTGTGGGTCATCATGTTCCAGGTGGCATGAGTTGTGAAACAATTCCTCATTGTTTTAAATGAAGGCCAAACTCGTAACTCAAATATTCGCCTCCGCGATCAGATTGTAGAAACTTTATTTTCTTGTTACGATGATTCTCCACTTCACTCTAAAATTCTTTGAACTTTTCAAATATTTCAGACTTGTGTTTCATCAAGTAGATATACACATATCTACTCAAATCATCTATGAAGGTCAGAAAATAACGATACCCGCCGCGTGCCTCAACACTCATTGGACCGCATACATCGGTATGTATTATTTCCAATAAGTCATTAGCTCGCTCCATTGTTCCGGAGAACGGAGTTTTATTCATATTACCCATGAGGCATGGTTCGCAAGTATCAAACTATTCATAATCAAGTGATTCCAAAAGTCCATCCGCATGGAGTTTCTTCATGCGCTTTACACCAATATAACCTAAACGACAATGCCACAAGTATGTTGCACTATCATTATCAACTTTGCATCTTTTAGCATCAATATTATGAATATGTGTATCACTACGATCGAGATTAAACAAGAATATACCATAAAAGATATTACTCATACAAATAGAACAACCATTATTCTCTGACTTAAATGAATAACCGCCTCGCATTAAACAAGATCAAGATATAATGTTTGTGCTCAACGCTGGCACCAAATAACAATTATTGAGGTCTAAAACTAATCTCGAAGGTAGATATAGAGGTAGCGTGCCGACGGCAATCACATCGCCCTTGGAACCATTCCCGACGCGCATCGTCACCTCGTCCTTAGCCAATCTTCGTTTATTCCGCAGCTCCTGTTTTGAGTTACAAATATGAGCAACCAAACCAGTATCAAATACCTAGGTGCTACTACGAGCATTAGTAAGGTACACATCAATAACGTGTATATCAAATATACCTTTGTTCACTTTGCCATCCTTCTTATCCGCCAAGTATTTGGGGCAGTTCCGCTTCCAGTGACCATTTCCTTTGCATTAGAAGCACTTAGTTTCAGGCTTGGGTCCAGCTTTGGGCTTCTTCATGGGAGCGGCAACTTGCTTGCCATTCTTATTGAAGTTCCCTTTCTTTTCCTTGCCTTTTTTCTTGAAACTAGTGGTCTTGTTAACCATCAACACTTGATGCTCCTTCTTGATTTCTTCCTCCGCCGATTTCAGCATCGAGAAGAGCTCGGGAATTGTTTTCGTCATCCCTTGCATATTATAGTTCAACACGAAGCCTTTGTAGCTTGGTGGCAGTGACTGAAGAACTCTGTCAATAACACTCTCAATTGGAAGATCAATTCCCAGCTGAGTCAAGTGGTTATGATACCCAGACATTTTGAGTATGTGTTCACTGACAGAACTGTTCTCCTCCATCTTACAGCTATAGAACTTGTTGGAGACTTCATATCTCTCAACCCGGGCATTTGCTTGAAATATTAACTTCAGTTCTTGGAACATCTCATATGCTCCGTGGCGTTCAAAATGTCTTTGAAGTCCCGGTTCTAGGCCGTAAAGCATGGCACATAGAATTATTGAGTAGTCATCAGATCAAGCCTGCCAGACGTTCATAACATCTGCAGTAGCTCCTGCAGCAGGTCTGTCACCTAGCGGTGCATCAAGGACATAATTCTTCTGTGCAGCAATAAGGATAATCCTCAAGTTACGGACCCAGTCCGTGTAGTTGCTACCATCATCTTTCAACTTAGCTTTCTCTAGGAACGCATTAAAATTCAAGGGAACGGTAGCACAGGCCATTGATCTACAACATAGATATGCAAAAACTATTAAGACTAAGTTCATGATAAATTTTTGTTCAAATAATCAAATCACTAATGAACTCCCACTTAAATCAACATCCCTCAAGTTGTATAAGTGATACATGATCCAAATCAACTAACCCATGTCCGATTATCACGTGAGATGGGGTAGTCTTCAATGGTGAACATCTCTATGTTGATCATATCTACTATATGACTCACGTTCGACCTTTCGGTCTCCAGTGTTTCGAGACCATGTCTGTACATGCTAGGCTCGTCAAGTTTGACCCAAGTATTCTGCATGTGCAAAACTGTCTTACAATCCGTTGTATGTGAACGTAGAGTCTATCACACCCAATCATCACGAGGTGCTTCGAAACGATGAACTTTGGCAACGGTGCATACTCAGGGAGAACACTTTTATCTTGAAATTAAGTGAAGGGATCATCTTATAATGCTACTGTCGTTCTAAGCAAAATAAGATGCATAAAGGATAAACATCACATGCAATCAAAATATGTGACATGATATGGCCATCATCATCTTGTGCTTTTGATCTCCATATCCAAAGCATTGGCATGATCTCCATCATCACTGGCTCGACAACTTGATCTCCATCGTAGCGTCGGGGTCATCTCGCCAACTATTGCTTCTACAACTATTGCTAACGCATAGCGATAAAGTAAAGCAATTACATGGCGCTTAGTGATTAACACGCAGGTCATACAATAATTAAAGACAACCCTAAGGCTCCTGCTGATTGTCGTACTCATCGACATGCAAGTCGTGAAATTATTACAAAACATGATCATCTCATACATCAACATATATCATATCATATCTTGACCATATCACATCACAACATGCCCTGCAAAAACAAGTTAGACGTCCTCTACTTTGCTGTTGCAAGTTTTATGTGTCTGCTATGGGCAACTAGCAAGAACCGTTCTTACCTACGCAAAAACCACAACGGTGATTATCAAGTTTGCTGTTTTAAGCTTCTTCAAGGACCGGCCGTAGTCAAATTCGATTCAACTAAAGTAGGAGAAACAGACACCCGCCAGCCACCTTTATGCAAAACAAGTTGCATGTCAGTCGGTGGAACCGGTCTCATGTGCGTGGAGATGTAAGGTTGGTCCGGGCCGCTTCATCCCACAATACCGCCGAATCAAAATAAGACGTTGGTGGTAAGTAGTATGAACATCACCGCCCACAACTCTTTTGTGTTCTACTTGTGCATATCATCTACGCATAGACCTGGCTCATGATGACATTGTTGGGGAACGTTGCATGGAAAACAAAAATTTTCTACGCACACGTAAGATCTATCCATGAAGATGCATAGCTACAAGAGGGGAGAGTATGTCTACGTACCCTCGTAGACCGTAAAGTGGAAGCGTTAATCAACGCGGTTGACGTAGTCGTACACCTTCACGATCCGCCCGATCAAGTACCGAACGTATGACACCTCCGCATTCAGCACACGTTCAACTCGATGACGTCCTCGTCTTCTCGATCCAGCAAGAGAGGTGAAGTAGTAGATGAGTTCCGGCAGCACGACAGCGTGATGACGGTGGTAGTGCAACTAACTCCGCAGGGCTTCGCCGAGCACTACGAAAATTATGACCGAGGCCGAACTAGAGGGAGAGGGGCGCTGCACATGGCTTGGGGATCATGGTGTGTGTTGCCCCTCTCCCTCCTCACATATATATATAGGTGGAGGGGGAAGAGGACGTAGCCTAGGACACCCCCAAGGGGCCGGCGGCCAGCCCTAGGGCCTGCCTAGCAGCGCCCCCCTTCCATATATGAACATGGGGGGGGCGTGGAAGGAAAGGGGGGCTGGCTGCCTTAGGGCGTCTCCCCCTTCCTACCTTCCCCTCTTGGCGCATGGGCAGGGGTGGAGGGGCGCGCCAGCCCCCTTGTGGGCTGGTGTGCTTCGCCCCCTTTGGCCCATAAGGCCCACCACTAACCGATGGCCTCCCGGAACCCCTTTCGGCACTCCGATAAACACCCGGTACTTTCCGAAACCTTTCCGGTGACCAAATAGCATCGTCCTATATATCAATCTTTACCTCCGGACCATTCCGGAGCTCCTCGTCATGTCCGTGATCTCATCCGGGACTCCGAACAACATTCGGTCACCAACTCACATAACTCATATAATACTATATCGTCAATAAACGTTAAGCGTGCGGACCCTACGGGTTCGAGAATGATATAGACATGACCGAGACGCCTCTCCGGTCAATAACCAATAGCGGGACCTTGATGCCCATATTGGTTCCTACATATTCTACGAAGATCTTTATCGGTCGAACCTTTATGACAACATACGTAATTCCCTTTGTCTGTCGGTATGTTACTTGCCCGAGATTCGATCGTCGGTATCTCCGTACCTAATTCAATCTCGTTACTGGAAAGTCTCTTTACTCGTTCCGTAATACATCATCTCGTAACTAACTCCTTAGTCACTTTGCTTGCAAGCTTCTTGTGATGCTGTATTACCGAGAAGGCCCAGAGATACCTCTCTATCACACGGAGTGACAAATCCCAATCTCGATCCATGCCAACTCAACAGACACCTTCGGAGATACCTGTAGAGCATCTTTATGACCACCCAGTTACGTTGTGACATTTGATAGCACACAAGGTATTCCTCCGATATCCGGGAGTTGCATGATCTCATGGTCGAAGGAATATGTATTTGACATTAGGAAAGTGGTAGCAATAAACTGAATGATCATATGCTATGCTAACGGATGGGTCTTGTCCATCACATAATTCTCCTAATGATGTGATCCCATTATCAAGTGACAACACATGTCTATGGTTAGGAAACCTTAACCATCTCTTGATCAACGAGCTAGTCTAGTAGAGGCTTACTAGGGACACGGTATTTGTTTATGTATCCAAACATGTATTTAAGTTTCCGTTCAATACAATTCTAGCATCAATAATAAACCTTTATCATGATTAAGGAAATATAATAATAACCACTTTATTATTGCCTCTAGGGTATATTTCCAACAGATTATTGACTCTAGTAAACTCTTTGGGTGTTAGTCACATGGTGATGTGAACTATGGGTGTTAATCACATGGCGATGTGAACTAGATTATTGACTCTAGTGCAAGTGGGAGACTGATGGAAATATGCCCTAGAGGCAATAATAAAGTGGTTATTATTATATTTCCTTAATCATGATAAAGGTTTATTTTTCATGCTAGAATTGTATTGACCGAAAACTTAAATACATGTGTGGATACATAAACAAATACCGTGTCCCTAGTAAGCCTCTACTAGACTAGCTCTTTGATCAAGAGATGGTTAAGGTTTCCTAACCATAGACATGTGTTGTCACTTGATAACGGGATCACATCATTAGGAGAATGATGTGATGGACAAGACCCATCCGTTAGTATAGCATATGATCGTTCAGTTTATTGCTACCGCTTTCTTAATGTCAAATACATATTCCTTCGACCATGAGATCATGCAACTCCCGGATATCGGAGGAATACCTTGTGTGCTATCAAACGTCATAACGTAACTGGGTGATCATAAAGATGCTCTACAGGTATCTCCGAAGGTGTCTGTTGAGTTGGCATGGATCGAGATTGGGATTTGTCACTCCGTGTGACGGAGAGGTATCTCTGGACCCTCTCGGTAATACAGCATCACAAGAAGCTTGCAAGCTAAGTGACTAAGGAGTTAGTTACGAGATGATGTATTACGGAACGAGTAAAGAGACTTGCCGATAATGAGATTGAACTAGGTATGGAGATACCGACGATCGAATCTCAGGCAAGTAACATACCGACAGACAAAGGGAATTACGTATGTTGTCATAAAGGTTTGACCGATAAAGATCTTCGCAGAATATGTAGGAACCAATATGGGCTTCTAGATCCCACTATTGGTTATTGACCGGAGAGGCGTCTCGGTCATGTCTACATCGTTCTCGAACCCGTAGGGTCCGCACGCTTAACATTCGTTGACGATATAGTATTTTATGAGTTATGTGAGTTGGTGACCGAATGTTATTCGGAGTCCCGGATGAGATCACGGACATGACGAGAAGCTTCGGAATGGTCCAGAGGTAAAGATTGATATATAGTACGATGCTATTTGGTCATCGGAAAGGTTTCGTAAAGTACCAGGTATTTATCGGAGTGTCGGAAGGGGTTCCAGGAGGCCACCGGTAAGTGGTGGGCCTTATGGGCCAAAGGAGGGGGGGGGAAAGCCCACCAGCCCACAAAGGGGCTGGCGCGCCCCTCCACCCCTTGCCCATGCACCAAGGGGGGAGGGAAGGAAGGGGGAGGCGCCCTAAGGCAGCCAGCCCCCCTTTCCTTCCCCCCATGCACAAATATGGAAAAGGGGGAGGGGGGGGGGGGGGCGGCCAGGGCAGGTGCCCTAGGGCAGCCGCCGGCTGCTTGGGGGCGCGCCTTGGGCTGCCTCCCCTCCCTCCTCCACCAATATATATGTGAGGAGGGAGAGGGGCAACATACACCACGATCCCCAAGCCGTGTGCGGCACCCCTCTCCCTCTAGTTCGTCCTCGGTCATAATTTTCGTAGTGCTCGGTGAAGCCCTGCGGAGATAGTTGCACCACTATCATCATCACGCCGTCCTGCTGCAGGAACTCATCTACTACTTTGCCTCTCTTGCTGGATCGAGAAGGCGAGGATGTAATCGAGCTGAACGTGTGCTGAACGCGGAGGTGCCGTACGTTCGGTACTTGATCGGGCGGATCGTGAAGGTGTACGACTACATCAACCGCGTTGATTAACGCTTTCGCTTTACAGTCTACGAAGGTACATAGACATACTCTCCCCTCTCGTAGTTATGCATCTCCATGGATAGATCTTGTGTGTGCGTAGATTTTTATTTTATTTTTCATGTAACGTTCCCCAACAGCGAGCATGCAGGCTCGCCGCCTATTCGAGTCGGGGGTGAATGCAGTAGCGGGGGAAGCGAGCGGCATCATGAGTGGCGTCTTGTTTCTGTGACGAGCGATGGCATGGGACAGTGCACTTCGGGGTCTGTGTTGACTAGCATCGTGTTGGGGGGAGGGGGTAAGACGATGAAGTGGGGTTCTAATCGTGCGGCCGCAAGAAACTGAATCGTAGGGCTGCGCGACGACTGGCTAAAAATTGGGCCGGTCGACCGGCGCCTATCAGTCTCCTGTAATCTTTAAGGGCGTTCCAGATTCAATCGGCACGTACGGCAAGGCTTCATATTCGAAGGTTGGACCAGAAGATACATAACCTTTCATCCACCCAAGTATTTGGTGTCATGAACATTTCAGGACACGGCTCCCTTTTGTCGCTTCCCAAATTCCTGTGCCAACTTCGTAGCCCGGACCATGACGATTTGGCCGCGGTCGTCGCCGCTGAGCCGTTGCTGGACCTCCCACGCTTCGCCGTAGCACCATGCCTTCTTCTCCCGTTCTAACAGCGCTACCCTTACCACCACGCGGCCTCAAGGTGTTTGACGATTTGCCCGGAGGTTAATTTCTCGAACCTTTTCTTATAGATTTAGTTTAGTGACTCATAGATTCATTTAGATGAGATATGATTCACATTATGTGCAGACAGATTCGATGGTATAGCTAATGATGATCCAAGCTCCGAATCCGAGAGTGAAATGATGGACGCCTATGAAGACAAGGTATTTTTTTATGGTTGATGAATGGATAACATCAACCCGAAGGAAGAGGAACATTTGGGATCATAGGTTTGTCGTTCGATATTTCGCTAGAACAGAATTAGAGGCCACGAACAACTCAATACTACTTTGTTGTAGTGACCTAACTGGCTAGTCATGGCAAGGAAAACTGCTCATTTCTGCATCGACCTAGTTAGGATATCAACAATCAACAAGAGTACTAGGAACAAAATCAAATTTTTTTTTTTTGAGGATCAAACTACCACTTATTTATTCATTACGTAAAGTCTGGGATTTCATCATAGATCACATCTAAAATGGAGTCTGGTGGCACCATAAGCCACAGCTTACAAGTCTCTTCCCCAACACAAATTTTTGCTAACCTATGAGCGGCAAAATTCGCAGAACGATTAACCCACGTAACCTTAAACTCGTGAAACGAACGAAGGAGCATCTTGATCTCTTCTATTCTTGGCCCAGCATTAGAGTAGTTCTTCCCAGCGTCATTTAGCATATTGACCACCGCCTTGCAGTCTAGCTCCACATGTAGTCTCTGGACGTTGATTTCAGCTGCTAGCTGAATAGCACGCCTACAGGCCAATATCTCAAGCATCTCTGGGTCTGTGGTATGCTGGAAAAAACTTGTCGCTGCTGCTCTGAAATCACCCTCGGACCCTCTCAGAACTACTCCTCCTCCGCCCTTGACCCCATGCTTAGATACAGCACCATCTGAATTGGCCTTCACCCAGCCTTCCGCTGGTGGCGTCCACGGCTGCACCTCCTTGGCAGGTTTTGAAGACACCTTCTTCTCATGCAGGGATCGCGACTCCTCCATATAAGTCACCACTGATCGCGTTATTACATGTGGCTCACTTATCCGCTTCCCATCTCTAGCCTCATTTCTTGCAAGCCATAGCCCATACACAGCCTGGATCATGGCAGCACGCTCATCCGCTGAAGCCTCAGCAAACCAACCCAGCAACCAGTGGCGGAGGACGACAAAAATTCAAGGTAGGGCGAACTCTAGCATAAAAAGTTGTCATCACTACCGGTAACAGTGGCGGACCCAGAGACTAAGGTTTGTCGGAGCGCCGGACAACGATAGAGCTCGATTGTGCTTATAACTAGTGCGTTGTACACATTTTTTTTAGGAGTACACTGATAATTTTTTGAGTAAATGCAATGGAACAAGCGCTTACAAAAACCGCATGCCCACTACCGTGCATGACTGAGTTCGTGGCCACTACAGCTCTTCGCTAAGCTGTAAGCGCTAAATCGATGGCCAACAGCCCAGCAGCAGGAGAGTTCATACAGTGGGCTCACGGCCCAAATAAGGTTGCTTGTCCGTCTATCTCCTTTTACCCAGCAAGAGACCACGACTCGCTCGAAGAAATCAACCCAGCCGGCCACGATGTATACACAGCGTATACCTGTATACACGATTTTGCAGAAAATCAAGGTGGGGCGGCCGCCCAACCTCGCCCTACCGACTCCTCCGCCCCTGCCAGCAACCAAGAAGAAAGGGCACCCATGGAGCTCGACGTACACGGCGGGATCGCCACCACAACTCCATAGTCTGAGTGCAACTTCTTCCAGAAGACTGCCGAATGGGGACAAGCCCAGAATCTGTGGTATATGCTCTCTTCCCTGCCACGGGCCACGCAAAATACCCCTTCCTTGATATTCCGTCGATAGAGCTCGGCACCCACCGCTAGTCCTTCTTCATAAGACGCCACATATGGACTTTAGATTTGTTTGGTGCACAAGTCACCCCTAGCGCAAGCCAGCCCCTATGTTTCTGAACAGAGGACGAAGACTCCCGCCGTCCGGACCTTGTACTGTTCATTGTCATCCTAAGAAGCTATGCTGACAGTACAGTAAAACGACCATCCTTCGTAAAATTCCATGCCATATAGTCCTCCGTGCCTTGCCCTCTGATGGCAATCTGTTTGATGTCAGTAGCATCATCTGGGGTGAACATACTATCAATCCTTGTCTCATTCCATGCTGAACCATCAGCTGCCATTAAGTCGCTGACCCTGTTCACGCCTTGCACATACTCTTGGCCCAGCGGTTTCATACATCCACTTCTGGGTATCCAATTATCATGGTGAATCAGAATTTTCGAGCCATCTACTATGCGCCATATCAAGCCCTCCCTCAAAAGATCTTTGCCATGCATAATGCTTCGGAATGTATAAGAGGCTCCTGATGGACATGTGGCATTCATAATGGTACCCTCTTTGAAATATCTTGCTTTAAGAACTCGGGCACATAATGAGGAAGGCACCTCCAAAATTCACCAAGCTTGTTTTGCCAACAGCGCTTGGTTAAAAGCAAACGGGTCTCTGAACCCCAATCCACCATCCCGTTTAGCTAAGCAGATTTTATCCCATGCAACCCAGTGCACCTTTCTTTCACCATTCGCTGCACCCCAGCAGAATTTCGAAGAGATTGAAGTTAGATTCCCGCACATCTTCTTTGTGAGTTGAAAGCAGCTCATAGTAAAAGTTGGCATAGCCTGTAGTCCAGATTTCACAAGTACTTCCCTGGCAGCCTTAGATAGGCCTTGTGCTTTCCATCCTGAAACTTTACCTTTAGAGCTTTCAGTGACGTACTTAAAAGCCCCATCCTTAGATCTCCCAACCACAGTTGGAAGACCTAAATACCTTTCACTCAGAGCTTCAGTCTCAATCCCAATCGCCTGTTTAAGATTTCCTTTATCCTCTTCTGGGCACCCCTTCCCAAAGAAAACAGATGACTTATGCAAATTGACTTTCTGGCCTGAGGCAATCTCATACTTCACAAGAATTTCTTTCAGGTCCAATAAATTATCTTGGTGCCTTCCAGGAACACAATACTGTCATCAGCAAAGAGTAAGTGTGTCACATGGGGGCCAGTGCTCCCAAAAGAAACTCCTCTAATTATTCCATCGTGTTGTGATTAAGGGCAACACACCTGTTCTGTATCTGTTAGGATTTTACTTGAGTCGTTTTAGCCCAGGAGATTAGTTTGTTTTTCTGTTATTTCATGTACATGATAGCTTCGCATGGTGTCACAAGTTTTTTGTTTCCTTTGCGTAGAAGTAGAAGGATCGTGATGCGATCATGGCGAGCCAGTAGCAGCGTGTGCGTGACCATGATCCGAACGACGTGGGATGGCACGTCCGCCGTGGGCATGGTGTCTTGATCGGGCACGGATGTTACGCAAGGAATAAACAGAGCAACAGAAAAGCTGCAAGTCAGTTGCGTGGCACAAAATCCCATCGTGTTCTTGAGATGTTCGGCTGAAAGTTCACCTCCTGTTCGTGAGAGAGAACTTCCGTTTGGCAACGACAGTAATCAATGTAGATCCAGACAGATTTGGACCTGTGGTGACTTACTTGTGCCATCTGCCATGGCTTGGTGAGTGGGTAATGCTAGTCTTGTTGTTGAAGCCAACAAGGACAAGCCAGAGAACCTGCATGTCATGACTGTCAAGTCGATGCTAGTCTCTTGTGGTTGAAGCTCAATTATTTCTTCAGGAGAATTAAATAAAGCTCAATTATTTGCCGCCATGCTACTCTATTTGAAACTTGAAAGCACTGTGCCTGTGTGCACATCCAGTCACCTCAAAGTTCTTGGTCCCCAAGCACTTAAGGTGCCTGTGTCTACATCCATTCACAAGTCCATGTGTGGTATTTTGATCACGAGGAGTCCATGTGTCCACATCCATCCAAAGAACTGTGCTTGTGTGCACATATATGAATGCTTACAAGGGTTTCTGAAGCACCCACTATTTAGCATCAAATGCCCATATAAGCCGAGTGTATTTAGGAGACCAATCCGGACACGTGTCAACCCCTGGAAGATTCATGGCACAGGAAGTATGCCGAGCACGGTCCTCGGCTTACAGTGAACACTCGGCGTACATAACTACGTATATACCAGTGGCCGGCGAAGCACACGGCTTTGTAGAAAATTGTAGGATGACTAATATTGTGTTGTATGTTGTATTGATCTGACCCTCGTGCGGGATTATATAGAGTATAAGGTGGGGTAGAGACTTGGAGTACAAGACAAGACATTATTAATTCTATCTCTAACAAAAACGCATTATACTTCTAACATTCCATCTCAGTCGTAGCGGGAGTGAAGTGGACGATTGCGACTGAATTTGAAGTCTTGCGCTTCTGTTGTCTTCTCCACTGCGACATCATCAACTGCGTCTCTGGTGGGTCGGCACCTGCGGTGGTGACTGCATCCCCTCCTGGGTGCCTTCCTTGTCTGCCCTCTATTCCCTCCCGTAGTCACAGTGGGAGTGGCGTGGACGCTAGTGACGACGCGGATGCTGTTGACTGGAGTTGCTGCCGATGAGTAACTGTAGACGTAGCCATTAATGTCGATGTCGATGTAGCCAATCAGGGTGATGTAGCCATGGTCGAGATAGTCGTGGTCGATGATGAAGCCGCACAAAGCCGGAGGCGCAAAAAAAAGTGCTACGTTGTAGATGACGGAGCTGCAGTCGTGGACGATACACCTTGCGGATGTTAGAGGGTGCTGCCGGCGATGAGTCCACCAGTTTTGCCAAGACCGGAGGAAGCCCATCGAGCACACATCGGTTTTGCGAGAACCGTGTGGCCGTGTAGGGGTCGTCACTATAGTGACGCCATGTCTCGAGATGGCAATATTCCCCGTGGGGACGGGTACCCGCGGGGATTTACCCATCATGGAGCGAGGATGGGGGACAAATTTACCCCATGGGTATCGTCTGGTGGGTACCCGTTAGTCTTGCGAGGCGGGGATGGGGATAAAATTCCCCCCATGGGGACTCCATTGATACCCGAAAAACTATGCCATGCGTACTAAAAATGCACAATATATAGATTAATACTTAGATATTTCATACAATTATTTTTCTCCACCTCTCCCAACAACCATGCCCTCTCCAATCTCACCTATCCTAGTCAGTTTTGAGATCCCCATGGATACCCGACGGGTACCGGGTACCCGATATTGACGGGGATGGGGGGCGTTTTGTCCCCGCGAAGCTTCACGGGGCTCACGGGTGTGGGGACTGGCGGGGATCGGGGCGGGGATGGTGGAGTCATCCCCGGTCATCCCCGTCCCCGTTGCCACCTTGAGCCATGTCGATGCAGTCGTGTCGCGCGGTCGATGCCGTTGTCAAGGTCGCGTCTTGCAGAGAAGTCTGTCAGAGGACGCTGGGTGTCCATCTTGTGGACCGGGTTGTAGAGGCGACGGCGATGGATTGACGAGATTGTTGATGAAGACCACGTTGATGTAGACCTTGACGATGATGTGTCGATGGTGATGTTGCAGCGGCATTGTCAACGATGATGCGTCGTTTGGAGGCGTCCCTCGTGACGACGAAATGTCGATGCCGTGTTCTGCCGAAGAAGTATGTTGGATTGTAGCCTGGCGTAGTCGTACAGCTGGATGAAGTGATCGGATCGGTGCACAGGCGTCGTCGATGGAGGTGCAGGCGGGGCTCGGTGTAGATCGATGCATCGGCTGGAGGAGAGCACCTACGCGCGTGTGTCTCGATCGTAGGCGAGGGCGTGCCTGGAGTAGATGACGCAGCTCCTGCTCGTCGTTCCTGTGTCGCTGAAGATGAAGATTGGATCTGCGTGGATGAGCAGTATGTCGCCGCTCAGCCCGTCAGCCGAAGTCCTGATTTGCTTGGCGAGTCTCGCTTCGGTACAACCCCCCTCTAAAAAAATAGATACTGGTAGTGAGATTCGAACTCGTTACCTCTCAGTATCAATACTCTGGCAGAACCAACTGGGGCACTACGGGCTGCGTTGCTACCTTCAACATTTAATTCTTCTTGTTCGCGCGGCAGATGTGACGCTAAAAAAAGAGAAACGCTAGGGATCAGATCAGACCACTTCGTCATCATTCGATTTGTAGAAACTGACACACAAATCCGATTGGAAGGCATAGCACGTGCGCCAGCAAAGCTTTTTCCTTATGTGATTGGTGGAAACTAATAACTGCCTTGGGAAACAAATCACTGATTTAAGAAAGCAATAAATCTTAGAAAACTAATTCAAGATTTTAAAGGAAAATAATCAATCTAGAAAAATTTGTATCCAATGTTACCAAAATTTACTTCCTGTGCAACTAAAAAGGCACCAAAAAATTTCATCTCTATTCATTTGCATTGCACCAAAACTACGCTCAAATTTTGCCTTCACATCAACTCAAAATTAACATGCTTCACTGGTCCGTATAACATGTTTCCAACGTCCTAAATATTTGCTTCATTCCCATCTCCAAAATCATAGGCTTCATATTCTCATATCACATGCATTCTGTCACCATAATATTAGCTTCAAGTCTCGTATCCATGTGCTTGCTTTCTTACGTTCTTTATTATACAAGCTCGTAGCCACTGCCGACCAAGGGTGCGTTGTGAACTAACACGGTGAAGTTGTTGACAAGATCGAACCAGGTGATTAAATTATGATTTTAAATTATTTTTCCTTCAAATATTTATTAAATGTTTTTTTAAAAGCCTTTACCGTTTTCAATTTTGTCCCTTATTATTTATTAGTTACGTTAAAAACTTAAAAAACAGTTTTAAGTACCTACCTAAATTATGATTTTAAATATATTTTCCAAACTTAGCATAGATGCTTACTATAGGCAGGCCCACCCGCTAGCAAAAGTTGTGGTCATTTCAAGAATGTCCCAAAAAACAACATATGCAACGTAGGTTGTCCGGGTAGGCCAGAAGGCTCCGTTTGATAGCATGTTGTTCCTCAACATCCGTCAAATGAACCTAATTTTTTTATTGGCTTGTATAACCAATTCAAGGCATCATGGCAAGTTGTTTTATTTTTCAACAAATTTTGCATTTACTAGAGTTTTCTTGGTCAAAAAAGACCGATAAATGGTCAGACATGTCGTAGCTTGCATATGGTGTCAGAAATTGTGCAAACCTGGCATGGATGCCTACCATGGACATCCCTACCTATTTCTAGAAGTTGGGGTCATTTCAAGAATTTCCAAAACTAAACCATGTTCAACGTAGGGTGTGCGGGTAAGGCAGAAGGCTCTGTTTGAGAGCTTGTTGTTTCTCGACATCCTTGAGTTGGCCCCAACTTCAACCGAGGGTGTGCCCGCCTTCTTTCAAAAGTTGGGTTCATTTCATACATGTCAAAAAATATACCGTGTTCAACCGAGGGTGTTTGGGTAGGCGAGAATGGTCCGTTTGGGAGCACTTCGTTTCTCGACATCCCTAAAATGGCTCCAATTTTTTCTTGGTCTTGTATGGCCAATTCAAGGCACCGTGCCAAGCCGTTTTAGTTTTCGACAATTCTTGCATTTTCTGACGTTTTCTCGATGAAAAATTGCCGGGCGTGATGCAACTTTCACACGGTGTTGGAATTCGTTCAAACATGGCATAGATGCCTACCAAGGGCATGCCCACCTGCTTGCAAAAGTTGGGGTCTTCATGCATGTCAAAAATAACCATGTTCAACAGGGGGAGTTCGAGTAGGCCAAAATGGCCCATTTGAGAGTCCCTTTTTTTCATGGCCTTGTATGACCGATTCAAAGCGTCATACCAAGTTGTTTGAGTTTACAACAATTTTTGTATTTTCTGGAGTTTTCTCGGTGAAAAAAGGTCAATAAATGGTCAGACATGATGAAACTTGCATACAGTGTAGGAATTCATTCAAACATGGCATGGATGCCTACCATGGGCATGCCCACCTGCTGACAAAAGTTAGATTATTTCATGCATGTCAAAAAATAGACCATATTCAATGGAGAGTGTTCGGGTAGGTGAGAAGGGTCCGTTTGAGACCATTTTTTCGGCATCCATCACATGACTCAAATTTATTCCATGAGCTTATATGGCCAATTCTAGGCACCATGCCAAGTTGTTTGTGTTTTCGAAGAAAAAAAATCCTTTTCTGGAGTTTTCTTGGTGAAAAAGGACCGATAAATGATTGGACGTGTCGCAACATACAAATGATGTCGGAAGTCGTTCAAACCTGGCATGGATGCCTCATGTGTCCGTACCAGGCTGCTGAAAAAAGTTGGGGTCAATTATCCATAGTCCAAAAAACCACTAGTTGAGAGGAGTGTCCTAGACTAGGCCAGACGAGTCCCGTGAGCATGTAGTTTTTCCGAATTTGAAAGCTTCTGTTATTTGTAACTTCTACCATTATCAACCAACATGAACATTTTGTTGTGAACTAACCATCTCTTGAAATTTGCGAACAATTTTGAAATTTCAATTTGTGTATGAAAATTTTACAAGTTTGAACACCTTTTCCACAATTGATAACAAATTCCCAACAATTGATGAAAATTTTGAACAAAAATAGGAAACAACGTACTTTTCTATAAAATTATCATTTTTTTGAAACACAAGCATTTATTCTATTTGTGAACAAAATATTCAAAAACACGAACATTTTTTGAGATTCCAGAATATTTTTTAAAATTCTAAAAAATATTTGAAAACAGGAACATTTTAGGGTATTCCAAATAATTTTCCAACTTTTTGAACAAGTTTCAAAAAGAATTAACAAAAAATATTAAAAAAATGCTTAGCCGTTAGCTTAACTAGGGGATGGCAACGATCCCATCGGACGCCTGTTGGGGGAAACTCTATTTGACGTTTATTACGTCAAACAGTCGTTGTTACTCACACACCCAATCGATACGAGTGAACATGAGCCAGCCCATTTTAATCTGTTCGTTGCCTCTGCATATGCCGGGTTTTTTTGAACCTTTTAGATGGTTTCAGGCCGGTTTTTACCTGTTTCGGGAATGTTTAAAAAGGTTCATGAATCTTTTTGTTTTTCAAAATCGCAAACTTCAATATATGTCCAACATATTTATTTATTTATTTATTCATATTTTACAAAAAAATTGAAAATACCAAAAAATGGTCGCATTTTCAAACAAGTTTAAAGTTTCAAAATAGTTTGTGTTTTAAAAAATTGTTAGAATTTAAAAAAAAAGTCTCATTATTTTAAATTGGTTTGGAGTTTATAAATGTGTTCCGCTTTTCGGATTTTTTGTTTAAATTTTAAAACTTTTGTTTACAATTTGGAAAAATGTCCGCGTTTAAAAAAAGTCACATTCTAATATCCAAAAAAATGGTCAAATATGTAATTGGTCATAGTTCTTAAAACGCCGCGCTGCCAATTAGTGAAGATGGCTGGCTTATTATAGTTGTTGTGCTTGATTGTGTTATTGTGGGAGGTCTTGTGTTCGATTCCTGCTGGAAGCAATTTTTTTAGGATTTTCCACTGGTTCACTACAAGTCCACTACACAGCAGTTTCACTGCAAGTCCACCACGCACATCGTTTGCTGCTGGGCCGGCCCAGTTTACTGCTCCCTGTTGTACGGTCCGGGCGACGTATTTTGTAAAAGGACCATCCTACCCTTTCTTATGAAGGGGTATGGACAGATCTGGTCCGTCGATGTGTTTAAGGGGTTGTACCGAAGAAGAAGTGTTGCTTGGAGTGCTGGTGCATCACGCGTGCCTCGAGCCTGGAGGCTATGCCTGTGACGTGGTGTCAGCTTTGTCTTGCATGGAGAAGCGGTGCATGCTGGCCGAACAACGCGTGGAGTCATCTGGATGTGGTCGCTCCATTGCAGGCCCGCCTAGCCGAGGTCACGTCCGTGCTAGCGAGTCGCTGAGGGCCTCTGCTTCATGGAGTCATGGCAGGGGGCGTGAGGTCGATGCAGATCGCTTGGTGTAGATGGATGCGGGTCGTCGTCGTAGGATGCGCGGTGGAGTCGACGGAGTGGAAGAAATTGCCCTCCCGTGATCCGCGGCATGCATGCGCGGGTCCGTCGCCCCTGAAAGGATGCAGTAGGCTCGTGCGTGTGTGTCGTCGTCCCGTATCGATGTACAGGATCCGGCGGTAGTCGCATGCTGGAGTCGAAGGGATCGGATCTGCATTGCGGCGTCGTGGAGTTGCTTGAGTCGGAGTAGAATTGATCTGCCGCATGTACAGGATCCAGCGGTAGTCGCATGCTGGAGTCGAAGGGATTGATCTGCACTGCGGCGTCGTGGAGTTGCTTGAGTCGGAGTAGAATCCCATAAGATACATACTGGGAGAACCCCAGCCTCCTCAGAGTTTAGGCGTTCCTGACCGTTGGATCGGGGTTTGGATGTGTTTTGGGCCGTTCGATCACGAGATGGAAGGATCTGGGACGTTGGATCAAAATGTGGACTGTAGATCGAAACAGTGCGCCTCCAGCGACAAATATCGCGTGCCATCGCCTGTTATTCCGGTGCCCCGCCGAGGGCATTATTGGGATTTCATGTTTGGGTAGTTGCGTGTTGGCCGCTGGTTGGCCCGTGGATCAATGAGGGAAGGGAGAGAGACGAGAGACTGCCCTGCCTCTTCGTGCTCCCATTCGGCCCCGTTCTGGATCTTGCGCAGCTCGTCCTCCTCCCGCCGCCGTCGTTCTGCAGGTGACCTTGCCCATTGTAGCCCTCTTCTTCGCTCCTGCCGTCGCGCTCCCGTCCCCCTTCTCCACCCTGTTCCGTGATCCTAGCTGAACTCCCCATTGCAGTGGTGGAGAGGCAGCCGCAGCGGTGGACAAGGAGGAGGAGCTCTCCAGGCCCTCGCTGGTTGTTTGGCCAGCCGCCGATGATGGGCGCACCGGGAAGGAGATCTCAACTCCATGCCCTCGTGGGTCGATCTCCCGTCCATTCTCTTCGCTCGCCCCCTCTGCCATTTATCCCCTGGTTTATGTGGGTTTGTGAGAGGGGCTGCACCGTGGATCTGGTCCAGTTTATTACTTTTCCCTCTCTCTCTTCCTCATCCTTCTCTTGACTTGGCAGGAGGAGTGAGGAGGTCCATCCATCCGCGGCACTGTCGCCGTCGTGCCTCCGTCAAGAGATGCTCGCGCCGGGAGAGGAATCCACGTCTGCTCCTGCTCGACCGCTTCCAGATCGAGGGACGCGTGCTTCTGCTCGCTACGGACGCCGCTGCTCCGCTCCACAAAGGTCCACCTCGACCCCTCCGCCTTCGCCGGCGCCGCGCCGTCCAAGGAGTTGAAACTTGTCCGCACCTCCTGCATCCGCTTCGGGCGCGAGCGCCTGGAAATCGCCAGGTGAGCTGGCCGAACTTGGAAGAATCCTGCTTGTGTATCTATGTGGGTTCTTGTGTTGGGACTGCGTGTCTCGATGCCGTTGTCAGTGTCTGTCGCCATTGTTTAGCTGCATGCCAGATGTTTGCTGAAATGTGCCAGCAGTTTGCGTTGGGCACTTCAGTGCAGGCAAGGTGGTTGCCCGTGTCCTGGAGGCTAAAATGTTGGCTTTTGTAGCAGCAGTTTCCCTAACAAATGTAATACTTTATATTCGCCTAAACTATGCCAAATTGCTGATATGTTGTCTTCAATCTTGGTAGAAAACTCCAGAGTCCAGAGCACCGCTACATAACCGTGTCTTTTTTGGGATAATCAGTGCAACCTACCATGGTTACTGTATGAAGTTGAGCTAAGTGTTACTAAATAATTAAAAAGAAATTGACAAAAAAATCAAATATACAGGGTGCTCAACATGTTCTATAACTATAGAAAGACGTGTCAGTCAATATATGAAATTCAGGACATGATTTCAGCTTGTAGCGGCTGTGTTATTGTTGGCCTCACCACTCGCCGCTCTGAACTACCGGGGTTGTAAATGGACGCAGTGCATTACAACACGTTATCCCTGTCTCATACATAAGAAGTCGGAATTCTTCTATTGCAGGTATCTGTCAAGATGGGATATTTAGGTCGCTCTGCGGAAAAATAGTGGGTGCCCCAGCATTTACCGGAAAGTTATTAGTTCTGGGAAGCGATTGCGTGCTCATGTAGGACTTGATGAAGGAGAGGTGAGTACATGAAAATATGTCCAGAGAAATTTGTCTTTCCTTTTTCTATTTTGCTTAAATTTTGAACTTACCCATTTGTACAAATGTTCCGGAGAAAAATTGAACCAGAAAATGTTTTCTGAACCAAGAGAATCAAACACTCAAATTGTTAAACATAGGAAAAATTTGTGAATGTTGTGTATGTGCAAACTATCTTACCTCTTAGGCTTAGCGAAGTTCATGATAGTTTTGTACTTCAGATAATAATAATGTAACAGTGCGTATTTTAGTTTGCTTGCTTATAAAATGCACCATGCAAATTCTTTAACTACAAATACAGGCTGAGAAGGACTGAAGCAGTTAATAGTTTACCCTCATTATTAGTCTTGCCTTACTCAATCAGTGTGTATGAGCATGAGAAACCATGTTTTGTGTTAGCGATTTAAAGTCAACCTGCAGGCTAATACATGTTGTGCTGCAAATTATGTAGGAAATATTAGGAATCATTGACATTCCCTTTTCATTTTTTGGTAACTCCTGTTTAACATCAAAGTTAGGATATTTTGCTTTCAGTGAATCTCATTCCGTATACTTCTGCAGAAGATGATGTTCAGTTTGCTTGCCAAGCGGCAGACGATGTTCAGTTTGCTTGCCTTTAACTATGCCTTCTCCTGTGGTGGGCCCACAATCTGTATATTGTAGTTTTAGTAATTTCTCCTACATGTGATGATTTGGATTGCTCCAAGTCTGTGAGATAAATATATGTAGTATAGTATATCTCCCTCATCACCTTATGCTGATAGAGTGACAGGTTTGCAGCCAATGCAATTTGAGGGGAAGTTGTGAGAGGGCATATGTAATGGCTCGGAAAGAGAAAGTGGGCAGAACTGTGGATGTTATGCGCATCCTCCTGACTTCTGGTCTTGATATCATTACTGGAAATATGGGGAACAAAACATGCCTACACAGAACTGTTAAAGAATCCATTAAGAAACTATTGAATGAGGTTGTCGAGCTCGATGACAGTGTGGAACAGTTAACCACGTCGTTAACACCATTTTCCACATGTTCTGTCTCATATTGACATTAGAAATGAAAACAATGCAAATATACAATGGTATGCAGTAGAAATAGTCACTCACGAGGCACACTCCCATATCTGCATTGTTTATATTGTTTGATATGTATTCCGTGCACAGAGTCACTTGGTTGTTTGATGCGTTCATAATACAGTATGCATGATTAGTTCACTGCACAGTCGTCGGGCAATCAGTATTTTTTCTATCCACATCTCTCACTGACAGCCCCCTCACTAGCTCCTCGATGCTTAGCCTACCCCAGTAAGATCTGTGATGTGTTGTAATTGTCAGATGGGCTGCTCATTGCCAAATTTGTTGTTTTGTGCCCTGAATATTCTTGGATGCACGTATTAATATTTCTTGGTTTGCGCACATTCAAGGTTATTACAATTGATTGTGGTATGCTTAGAACACTCATGATTATGTTGTGTGTCCGGTACTGAACCTTCTATTGTTCTGTTCATTCCCATTTTCTTATAAGATAGGTTGCTCATAAGTAGGTATACACATGTTTATCTTCGTTCTACTAACTGCACTATATTCTTAAGGGCAAGGATGCTATCAAGGTCGTGCTCAACGCTGTTCTTGCTGAGATGTGTTTGCCCGATGCAAAGTACACGACTTATGTGTGCCATCATGGACTTAAGGGTGCTATTGTCTACTTGTGGCAGTCATCAGAACCGATAAAGATTCACGGCGAACCAACTGATGGTGATAATGAGGCCATGCAAAATGCCACTACTGAGTGTCTGAGATATCTTGCGGGCACCATGGAGATTGAGTTTGTTTTGTCTGTCTACCTCTATGTGGATTTATGTCTTGCCTGGATGCTATTCTTTATCTGAACTCACTGTTATTATTGGTAAAAACATACGGAATTTATCATGCCTTTTCATTCTGGTTTAAATGTTTATTAGATTGTTATTTTGTTACCGGGTAGGATATGACAGCACCCGCAGGGGTGCGGCAAGCCGTACTTCCTTAAGGGATTTGGGATGTTTTGGTGGTCTGATGCTTTTAGCTTCAGCTTATTTTGGTGGTCTGATATCACAGGTTGCAACTTGCAAGTATGAGTACCATCTTCGAGCATACTACCGTGAGTTGCAACCCAGAACTAGCATGTAGATGTTGCCTACTTCATGTACAGGAGTTTCATGTGCATTGATTATATACCCTAAATCCATTCATGCTATCAATAGTTTACCTTGGCTCTTTGTCCTATATGAATGCTATTCTAATTGTGGTGTTCATCAGTTTGGTCTTCTTGATCCGTTTGTTAGCCACTTTTTCTTATCTATAAATGTGCATATATGCTACACATGTGGTGTGGACAACGTCAGAGGTGAGGTCCCGGTGCATAGTGGCAGGTTGGTTGCCCTGGTAGGATCTGGCTACATTGAGGTGTCATCTTAGGATCAATGACATGGCATTTTTTTAGTTATTCTCTCGATCTGATTTTGTTCTTCCTTAGCGAAGGATAACAGGGTTAAAGGAAGTTGAAGCAGGCATTGGTTGTGGGGTTGATATAGGACTTGGTTTTGGAATAGGTACACACTTGCAGCCATTCCATTTATTTATCCCAGCAAACTTTCTGTTGATTTTGAGTTGGCGTTGCCGTTGGAGGTTCATTAGCTTCAACACCCTCGTTGACTGCTGCCCTTTGTCTCTCATACCAGGCTTCTTGCTGAAACTAAGGCAATGATGGAAACAGAGGCGGCTCCATGATATGGATATGAGTACGATAGTGTTTGACAGTGGCACACGCGATGCTGCTCGCAGGTGCCATGCAGCTAGGCGGGTTGTCAGCACAGTGTTGCACTGGTCAGCGGCGGCGCACTTACGCCATATTTCTTTGGGTTTCTTTTTGCATGTTGCTTAGCCCTTTGCACTGAACTGCATTATGGAATCGAAAGGTAGCGATCATGGGAATGTAAAATTTCATATTTATCCACATGGTTGTGGCTTATTATTCTTTATTGTGATTCAGAATGTGTAATTTTAGTGACATGTGGTTGTAGTGCGCCAGCCAAATAACCCTCATATGCTGTTAATCTGAAGTCAAATTACACAGTTCCTTCTTTACTATCGTCGTTGCATAGTCTGACATAAGTTACTCGAGTTGTACGTGGGTATCATCCTTTTCCTACTCAAGTATCAAGTCACTCGTATGTTGCTCTCACGTAAAAGAAGGTACCTTTGTAGGAGAAATGCCCTAGAGGCAATAATAAATGTTATTGATTATCTCCCTGTTCATAATTAGGTTTATGTTCCATGCTATAACTGCTATGGTTCTCGAGTCTACAATAACCACGAGACTCAGAGGAAGACTCATATGCATGTGTGGAATAATAAACGGTAAAATGTATTCCTAGTCTGGCCTCTGAGACTAGCTCAAGTGTTGCATGATGGTTCTGTTTTCCTGATCATGGGCATGACTATGCCGGCAACTTTGAGGGCACAATGTTAGAAGAACATTTGTGTTGAATCGACCCGATTGATGTTATGCTATGAGATTCATTCGTCACAAGTTAATGGTTAATAACACAGAGATGGTTAATGTTTGCATGATTCCTCAGACCATGAGAGTATCGAGTTTCTTCGTGCTTGATTCATGAATTTTGGGGTTTGTTAAACGTCATCCGTAACTGGATGGCTATTACGGCGGCTTACGGGTTCATGGGAAAGTATGTCAAGTAACTTGATAGCTCAAGATTGGGATTTGCTCCTCCGACGATGGAGAGATATCTCTGGGCCCTCTCGGTGTTACGGTATCCATCATCGTCTGGCCAGACACTTTGTGATTTGATCACGGGGATGCCGGAACACGGTAATGAGAAAAGAGAACAATACCGGTAACGAGGTAACTAGCATAGTGGACAAGTTGTTGATCCACGGGAATGCCAACATGTCTCACCTCGGGTATTTGTAACATATCGCGAAGCAACAGGAATAGCACACGGCAACTGGAGGTTCACTCGAATATTCATTCGTGTGGGTATAGGGGTCAATATGGGTGTCCACGGCTCCGATGTTGATCATTGATCGGAAGGGGTTCCGTGTCATGTCTATACTTCACCGAACCTATCGGGTCACACGCTTAAGGGTCATCTATCTGCTGAATACTAGACAGGGAGTCTGAGAGAAAATCACCGAAAAAGTTTCGGACACCGAAAAAGTTTTGGACAGCGGAAAAGTTCCGCAGAGAGAACACCGGATGAGTTTCGGTGAAACTAAAAAGTTGTTTCGGGGTATTCCATTAAGTCAAATTGGTTTCGGCACATGCCTGATAATTCTTGGAGGGTGCCAGAATCATTCTGGAAACTTTTGGGAATTTTCTGGAAGAAAAACCGGAAATGTTCCGGAGCTGCCGGAACCGCTTCAGATGCTTTTCGCAGATGAAATCACTAAACTGGAATTGTTCCAGAACACGTTGAAAATTATTTTAGTGGGTACTGGAAATGTTCTAAGCCCACATAAATATTTTCAGTTTGAACGGACGCTGAAAAATGTCGTCATGAATAGTGAAAGTGCTTTTTGGGTTACTTTTTGGAAAGCCATTATTTTGGGCTTTGTCCCAAGATATTTTTGGGGGTGACATGGATGGATGAGGCCCCCTTGGGGGGGCCCTACAAGGTGTTGGCCGGCCACAATGGGGCTCCTCCTTGGAGCCCCCACTTGTCTCTTGGTTTCACACTTGTGCCCTTGTGGAAGGACTCCATTCATGTGGTTTTTGGGTTTTTGTGAAAAACTACCCTACCCCTTGGGATTTCCTATAAATAGAGGTGGAGGGGCAGCCCTCCACACTCACTCCTTCTCACATACAAGTGCCATTGCAATGATCTGGCTTCTCTCTCCCTCCCAGCGAAATAGTTTCGTAGAGCCGAAAGGTTGTCTAGGTTCCGGTGGGAACTAGTTCTGGATGGCGAAGCCCTGCCGGATAGATGACACCGTATGTGTGCAACTCTGTAGAGAGGTCATAGTTTCGATCTTAGTGCCCGAGGGGCTGTTCGTGAGTGCCTCCCGAAGGGCTGTCCAAGTGACGGTCCAAGTTCTGTGAGTCCTCCCGAAGGGCTGTCCGAGTGACCGTTCGAGTTTCGAAGGTCCTCCCGAAGGGCTGTCCGCGACACCGTCCGGGGGACTGTTCGACTGCCTCCCGGAGGACTGTCCGAAGAGAAGACGAGGGTATACATCCTCGCGGTTGGGAGGTTGTAAATCCTAGCTGCGGGGATCTGCACCGCCGATCGTCATCGACTCTACTTCCGCTGCGCTACGAGTCGGTAACGAAAATGATCAAACCTTGTATGCAGTCTCCATAGTGGTCCTGGGCTGGTGCGTAGGTCGGAAAATTTTTGTTTTCTGCTGCGTTACCCTACAGTGGCATCAAGAGCCGTGCTATGCGTAGATGCAGGTTGCGATCTAGAATACATAGTGATGTATGGGTGTTGCACAATATAATTAGGTAGTAGATGAGTTCTATTACTGAAAATTATTTGTGCGGGTAGCAGATGAAATCTGTTACCCGATGTTCTTGTTGCTTCCCTGGAATTTGCATATTTCTGATCTTGATAACAACATGGTGGAGTTTCAATGTTCTGGCAATCCGCGATCCTGATTGATCAACGAAGTGCTAACAGTTCATTGAATTCCACTGTAGTTAAAAGGAAAGATGAAATTTCGCAGACGAAAGGGCAATGCAGATATGATCTGCACGGGGGTGATGCGTATGACGAAGTTTAGTATGGGGCTCGAGATTTTATTATCTCGGTTTTCATACACCCTGGAAAGTTAATCTAGTGACTTGAATTATCATACTTGATGATGGACGTTGGTAGCTTCGGTTTGTTTCGCAACCTTAGAAGCCACGTAAAACAAGTTTTTGCATGAACCGATTAGAGACATCTAACTTGGTTTTGCAGGAGGGTTTGCATGTGCATATGATGTGGTATAGCAGTGCTCATAATAATTTGATTATGTATGAGATGACTATATGATGTAAATTAATTAACATGACCTGCGTGTCATGATTCGGCATGATGGCTGGAGCCATATGATTGCACTTTAAATGACCTGTGTGTCAACCTTGTTGTAATGCATTATTTTATTAGCTATAGAGATAGCAATATTATCTGGTGCATCGACAAGGTGGTGGCAATCTTCGCGAAGGTGAACACCGACGCGAATGCCGAAGACGAAGAAATACAAGACTTCTCCGTCAGAAAGGGCTATACCATATCATGCTATTATGAATTGCCTGAGATGTTTATCCCTTATGATGCACCCTTCTTGATTGCGCGGTAGTCGCTTTTTATTAGGGTGATCTCTCACAAAAATATCAAGTAGTTAGTGTTCTCCCAAGTGTAGCACCGTCACGGCACCTAACTTTTCGGGGTATCACAAGATCTCCCTGGGTACGAACGATTAGAGATGTGTGAGGCGGGTGAGTTGAGACCTCGCAGCAAGATCACTTGGTTGTCTTGACGTTCTGGAAGGATCTCCCTGAGCTCGGAACACGCACATCGAAAGATGAACAAGAGTCACATAGAGATGTGATCGGCAAGTTTGCCTACCGATTGAAGTTCGCGCCATCAGTGTTCATCTCGTTCAATGGCGTTGAATGGAAATGCGGGTCTTGTATCACTCGCAATCAATTATGAGAGATATTGATTTGAGTGGGAGCGCACTGTTGAATTAACTTGTTTAATTCTCAGTGCAATTAATTATGAACACTGTCTAAGTGTGGTTTGCATAATAGTTGTAGAATAATGGCTCGCGTTTCCACCTTCCCTATTAAAAATGAATAGCTGTTAAATATCTGGTTAAAACTTTACGGTTGGTAACGTAATGTGAGGATTGTCCTCAAGAGTGCCGAGAAGGATTTTGTCCTATCGCATACTTTCGGTATTCTCTCGCTTATGCTATGGATCATGTGACTCTCGTCCTTTGATCCAAAAACTAGAATTCCGTTTCAGTCAAGTGCAATATGTTTGCTTCCATGAGACCCGAACTTCGAAAGTTTGGATAGTTATGTGATATTCATGGAATCTGAAAATCATTTTCAGAGACAGACAAAGGCTAAAAGATATGAGATATCCAAAGCAATGTTTGTTTGCAAACTATTAGTAAAGGAGTTTACTATGCATTAGACTGATAAGAGAGGGATCCAGAAGAACGCCTGTCATATGATGAAAGGTGAATAAAACAACAACTTAAAGAGAAAGGAAGTGTCCGGAGGGTGTTAGTGAAACTTTCACGCCTAGGAAGTCCGGGGCTAACGCCACTCTTAAGTTGGGTGCTTCTTCTGAGAGTAGGAGAAATACTAAAAGTTAAACTGTTAGAAGTATAATGGCAGAAAGAAAGAAGACTGGAATATCCAGCTCATGTATGAATGTCATATAAGTTTTTGATGTATAGAAGGCTAGTCAAAGATATAGTTCTTGGGAATTATGATTAATTTGTTAATCACTGATTCTTGGGTATTGTGAGTTAATCATAGAGATACCCGCTCGATTGCATTCTGTTGCAACTCGATGTAAGAACTACTATGGCCTGAAAGACTAGCCAGGAATGAGGTTTAGGTATACACAGGGAACATAGTAAATGTTACTATACCTTCCATCGGTGTATTACCGTCTGTATTTATTTTCATAATTCATTTAGAGTTTTACAAACTTTAGCCTTTGCATAAAGTAATCTTGCAAGAAGGTTGTTCATAAGAGAACTTTTTATGTTCGATGTTATGAATAACAGAAGGGCCATACTTTCATTGAAGATGAGATGCATGTTATGAATAAATGATAATAATATATTACCTCTGTTTTTACTTTCATAATTCATTTTAGAGTTTCATACACTCTAGCCCATTGCAAAAGGTTTGTTGCAAAAGGGTTGTTCATAAAAAGAACAATTGTTGTTCAGTATTATGAATAACATGAAGGGCCATGCTTCCATCCAAGATGGGACGTATGTTATGAATATTGATGGTAATATGATACATCCATAACACTGACGCTAAATGTCGCAAGACTAAAAGAATACCACACAAGTGTGGCACTGCATTTGGTCACATTGGAGAAACCCGCATGGAAAATTCCATTATGATGGATTTTGAAGTCGTTTGATTTTGAATCATCTGACACTTGCAACTTTTCTCCAAAAAGTGAAGTGACTGAAATACCGTTCACAGGCCATAAGGAACGAACAACAAACTTATTGGTGATCATACATTTGATGTGTGTAGTTCGATAAATGTTGCAAGTAGTGGATTTACTATCTTCAGAAATGACTCAAGTAGATATATGGATATTTGCTTGATGGGACGTAAGTCTGGATCTTTTGAAATCATTCGAAAGGTTTTCAAAAATGAAGTAGAAGTTATTGTAACAAGAAAATTATGTTTCTGCAATTCGATTGCAGAAAGGAATATTTGAGTTACAAGTTTAGCGAATGTCTGATGAGTTGTGAAAGGGGTTTCATAACTTGCACCTCCCGGAGCACCACTGCAAGTGGAAAGTCCGTGAAGATGTAATCGAACCATTTATGACATGGTAAGATCAAAGATGACATAAATAAATTTGCCATTATCCCTTTTAAAGAGTGATGCTTTAGAGACTGCGGCTTTTACACTGAAAAGAGCTCCATCGGGTCTATTGAAATGACACCATGGTATGGTACGCCCAACCATGTTATATCTTTTCTTAACATTTGGAATATGGGGCTTGTGTAAAAGGTTACAAACCTATTCCAAATCAGACAAGTGCTACTTTGTAGGTTATCCCAAGCAATTGGGTATTCCTCCCTCACTATACCGAGGCAAATAGGTTTGCCACAAAGAACGGTATGCTTTTTGAAGAAAATGGTTCTTTCAAAAAGGTGAGTGGGAGAATAATGCAACTCGACGAGATAACCAGTATCTCCGTCATCAAGTCAAAGGAAAGAGACCTTGGAAGTAATTCCAGTGTTTCCTACTGCGACTGATACGGAAGTCTCTACAATAAAATGTATGGACTTCGGTCAAACTTGCAGCTAAACCACGTAGGCAAGGCTCGTGCAAACCTCTCAGGTGCGCAGACGAGATATTGTTGTCAGACAACAGTATACCTATGATACACAAGGAAGCGTTGATGGGCCCTGACTCCGGAATTGGCTGAATGCCAATACAACCCGAGTTAGTTTCCATATAAGTGATTCAAGATTAAAACCTTGATAAACCTTTCGGAAGACTTAGAGTCTAACGAATATTTATGGAACTTAAAACTGATACGGATAAAAATGTTTTATCCATAAAGCTCGACTTGTTGAAATAACAAGTTCAAGGAGTTGACTGCGATGAGGTTGTTTCACCGTAGCGATGCTTAAAGTCGGTTCGGGTTGAACTAGCAATTAATACATATTTCAGTCATGAGATATGAAACATGGATGACAATAGGATTTCCATATGATGGAAATGAAACCAAGGACTTGCATGTGTTACAGTCCAAGGTATTTTGTCATTCCAGAGGATGCTAGTGAGTGTGCAAACTTCAGAGTTCCAGCAATGGACAGAAGAGAGCATAATGGAGTTGGAATCTTCGTGTTTTGATGAAATGGTCAAAAGGGTTTGACTTCATCAATGGGTAACGAAGATGCTTGTGATTCAAGAAAGTAAGTGGGAGCATAATAAATTTCTAAAAAAACGTTGTGTGCTTGACACATTGTTAATTGGAAATAAATTTCTTGACACGAATTAGGACTTCATTTGAAAATAGTTTTTCGATGAAGTGCTTGGGCTAAATAGCATTTATATTAGGCATGATGATCTATGGAGATAGATTTACCTAATGGGGCTGAGCAAAGATACATATTGACAAGATGCTAAAACCTTTTAGCATTAAAAACGTCAAGGAGTGATTCTTGCCGAAGTCACATGGAAAGAGTTTTTGCAAGACTCGGTGTCCCAAAACACTGATGAGCAAAATACATGATGGAGATTCCACACACTCTTGTGTTTGGATTAATCATGTATTCCATGGTATGTAAAAACAACCAGATATGTCCAATACTCCCAAAGTTGTTGCGAGTATAGATACCAAAGTGATCAAAAGTTCTGATCATGGGACAACAGTGAAAAAGGGTCTTTGAGTACTATAGTAGCACCGATGACATGTTTTCTTGCAAGCGGAGATCATGAAGAGTTCGTTGTAAAAGGTTACATCGATACAATCTCCATCCATGCTCCAAGCGATTTTCGATTTAGATTGAGGGTTTTGTGTAACACACAATATGGTGGCACGGTAGTTGGAAATTGTTCCAAACAAGTTACTGTGGCGAATTCTATAACAGAGGCAAAGTATGTTGCCGCTTTTAAAAGCGACAAACAAGATGCTGAATCATATAGTTCTTTCATGAACTTAGTATGGTTCCAAGAAGGCTTTGGTCAATGGGACACTACTGCAGGTAGTTGCTGCATAACTCAGTCTGAGGAATCCAGGTTCGACCTATGATTCACAAACATACGAAGCCAAGTCCACACAAAATATGAATTTTGTGAAAGCGTGAAAACGCGAGGATACGTAAAGATACACACGGAGCTGAAGTCGTCAGATCCGTTGGACATCAGGCTATACCACATGCGAAGCATATTTACACCGGTGTGCCACAGGTGTAAAGTGCATTAGCATTAACTAGATTATTGACTCTAGTGCAAGTGGGAGTCTGTAGGAGAAATGCCCTAGTGGCAATAATAAATGTTATTGATTATCTCCCTGTTCATAATTAGGTTTATGTTCCATGCTATAACTGCTATGGTTCTCGAGTCTACAATAACCACGAGGCTCGGAGGAAGACTCATATGCACGTGTGGAATAATAAACGGTAAAATGTATTCCTAGTCTGGCCTCTGAGACTAGCTCAAGTGTTGCATGATGGTTCTGTTTTCCTGATCATGGGCATGACTATGCCGGCAACTTTGAGGGCACAATGTTAGAAGAACATTTGTGTTGAATCGACCCGATTGATGTTATGCTATGAGATTCATTCGTCACAAGTTAATGGTTAATAACACAGAGATGGTTAATGTTTGCATGATTCCTCAGACCATGAGAGTATCGAGTTTCTTCGTGCTTGATTCATGAACTTTGGGGTTTGTTAAACGTCATCCGTAACTGGATGGCTATTACGACGGCTTACGGGTTCATGGGAAAGTATGTCAAGTAACTTGATAGCTCAAGATTGGGATTTGCTCCTCCGACGATGGAGAGATATCTCTGGGCCCTCTCGGTGTTACGGTATCCATCATCGTCTGGCCAGACACTTTGTGATTTGATCACGGGGATGCCGGAACACGGTAACGAGAAAAGAGAACAATACCGGTAACGAGGTAACTAGCATAGTGGACAAGTTGTTGATCCACGCGAATGCCAACATGTCTCACCTCGGGTATTTGTAACATATCGCGAAGCAACAGGAATAGCACACGGCAACTGGAGGTTCACTCGAATATTCATTCGTGTGGGTATAGGGGTCAATATGGGTGTCCACGGCTCCGATGTTGATCATTGATCGGAAGGGGTTCCGTGTCATGTCTATACTTCACCGAACCTATAGGGTCACACGCTTAAGGGTCATCTATCTGCTAAATACTAGACAGGGAGTCTGAGAGAAAATCACCGAAAAAGTTTCGGACACCGAAAAAGTTTCGGACAGCGGAAAAGTTCCGCAGAGAGAACACCGGATGAGTTTCGGTGAAACTGAAAAGTTGTTTCGGGGTATTCCATTAAGTCAAATTGGTTTCGGCACATGCCTGATAATTCTTGGAGGGTGCCAGAATCATTCTGGAAACTTTTGGGAATTTTCTGGAAGAAAAACCGGAAATGTTCCGGAGCTGCTGGAACCGCTTCAGATGCTTTTCGCAGATGAAATCACTAAACTGGAATTGTTCCAGAACACGTTGAAAATTATTTTAGTGGGTACTGGAAATGTTCTAAGCCCACATAAATATTTTCAGTTCGAACGGACGCTGAAAAATGTTGTCATGAATAGTGAAAGTGCTTTTTGGGTTACTTTTTGGAAAGCCATTATTTTGGGCTTTGTCCCAAGATATTTTTGGGGGTGACATGGATGGATGAGGCCCCCTTGGGGGGCCCCTACATGGTGTTGGCCGGCCACAATGGGGCTCCTCCTTGGAGCCCCCACTTGTCTCTTGGTTTCACACTTGTGCCCTTGTGGAAGGACTCCATTCATGTGGTTTTTGGGTTTTTGTGAAAAACTACCCTACCCCTTGGGATTTCCTATAAATAGAGGTGGAGGGGCAGCCCTCCACACTCACTCCTTCTCACATACTAGTGCCATTGCAATGATCTGGCTTCTCTCTCCCTCCCAGCGAAATAGTTTCGTAGAGCCGAAAGGCTGTCTGGGTTCCGGTGGGAACTAGTTCTGGACGGCGAAGCCCTGCCGGATAGATGACACCGTATGTGTGCAACTCTGTAGAGAGGTCGTAGTTTCGATCCTAGTGCCCGAGGGGCTATTCGTGAGTGCCTCCCGAAGGGCTGTCCAAGTGACGGTCCAAGTTCTGTGAGTCCTCCCGAAGGGCTGTCCGAGTGACCGTTCGAGTTTCGAAGGTCCTCCCGAAGGGCTGTCCGCGACACCGTCTGGGGGACTGTTCGACCGCCTCCCAGAGGGTTGTCCAAAGAGAAGACAAGGGTATACATCCTCGTGGTTGGGAGGTTGTAAATCCTAGCTGCGGGGATCTGCACCGCCGATCGTCATCGACTCTACTTCCGCTGCGCTACGAGTCGGTAACGAAAATGATCAAACCTTGTATGCAGTCTCCATAGTGGTCCTAGGCTGGTGCGTAGGTCGGAAATTTTTTGTTTTCTGCTGCGTTACCCTACAGCCTTACTACTATTTGATTTTCGAGAGCATCGTTTCCAATTCTCTGTTACCTCAATTGTGTTTATGAGTAGATACAAGGGAACGTTGCATGAAAAACAAAAAATTTCTACGCACACGCAAGATCTATCCATGGAGATGCATAGCAACGAGAGGGGAGAGTATGTCTACGTACCCTCGTAGACCGTAAAGCGGAGGTGTTTTTTAACGCGGTTGATGTAGTCGAACTTTTTCGCGATCCAACCGATCAAGTACCGAACGTACGGCACCTTTGCGTTCTGCACACGTTCAGCTCGATGACGTCCTCGCCTTCTTTCTCCAGCAAGATGTGTGAAGTTGTAGATGATTTCCGGCAGCACGACGACGTGGTGACGGTGATGGTGAACTCGTTCCCGCAGGGCTTCGTCGAGCACTGCGGAGAAACTGGACGGAGGGCTAAACTGTGGAGAGGGGCGCCGCACACGGCTAAGAGATTGTCGTGGTCTGTGTAGCGCCCCTCCCTCTCATATATATAGGTTGGGGGGAGGGGAGGCAGCCTTGGGTGCTCCCCAAGGTGGCTGGCCGGCCCCCTTGGGCGCCTGCCCTTTGGCACCCCCCCTTCCTTGTTTGGCGCCAGGGAGAACGCAGGAGGGGGTGGCGCCCCCCCCCCCTTTCCTTTCTCCCATGAGGAGGGGAAGGCAGGAGGGGCTAGCCCTCCCCCTTTCCTTCTCTAGGGCCGGCGGCCAGGGAGAGGGCGCGCCAGCCTCCTTGTGGGCTGGTGTGTGCCTCCCCTTGGCCCATTAGGCCCATAGACCTCCCGGAACCCCTTCCAGTGATCCGATGACTACCCGATACACTCCGAAACCTTTCCGGTGTCCAGATAGCATCGTCCTATATATCAATCTTTACCTCTGGACCATTCCGGAGCTCCTCGTCATGTCCATGATCTCATCCAGTACTCCGAACAACATTCGGTCACCAAATCACATAACTCATATAACACTATATCATCAACGAACGTTAAGCGTGCGGACCCTACGGGTTCGAGAACTATGTAGACATGACCAAGACACCTCTTCGGTCAATAACCAATAGTGGAACCTGGATGCCCATATTGGTTCCCACATATTCTATGAAGATCTTTATCGGTCGAACCTTATGACAACATACGTAATTCCCTTTGTCTGTCGGTATGTTACTTGTCCGAGATTCGATCGTCGGTACCTTTATACCTAGTTCAATTTCGTTACCGGCAAGTCTCTTTACTCGTTCTGTAATACATCATCTCGTAACTAACTCCTTAGTGACTTTGCCTGCAAGCTTCTTGTGATGTGTATTACCGAGAGGGCCCAGAGATACCTCTCCGATACTCGGAGTGACAAATCCTAATCTCGATCCATGCCAACTCAACAGACACCTTCGGATCCACTCCTGGATTACTTTGGTACCTCCCTGCAACTTATGGCAAGGCAGACCTCAGGTCTGATACATAGCATAGCATACATGATAGAACCTATGGTTGAGGCATAGGAAATGACTTTCATTTTATCTCTATCTTCTGCCGTGGTCGGGCTTTGAGTCTGACTCAATTTCACACCTTGCAACACAGGCAAGAACCCTTTCTTTGACTGGTCCATTTTGAACTTCTTCAGAACTTTGTCAAGGTATGTGCTTTGTGAAAGTCCTATCAAGCATCTTGATCTATCCCTATAGATCTTGATGCCCAATATATAAGCAGCTTCACCGAGGTCTTTCATTGAAAAATTCTTATTCAAGTATCCTTTTATGCTATCCAGAAATTCTATATCATTTCCAATCAACAATATGTCATCCACATATAATATCAGAAATGCTACAGAGCACCCACTCACTTTCTTGTAAATACAGGCTTCATCGTAAGTCTGTATAAAACCATATGCTTTGATCACCTCATCAAAGCACATATTCCAACTCCGAGATGCTTGCACCAGTCCATAGATGGATCGCTGGAGCTTGCACACTTTGTTAGCACCTTTAGGATCGACAAAGCCTTCTTGTTGCATCATATACAACTCTTCTTTAAGGAATCCATTAAGGAATGCAGTTTTGACTTCTATTTGCCAGATTTCATAATTATAAAATGCGGCAATTGCTAACATGATTCGGACAGACTTAAGCATCGCCACGGGTGAGAAAGTCTCATCATAGTCAACCCCTTGAACTTGTCGAAAACCTTTTGTGACAAGTCAAGCTTTGTAGACAGTGACATTACCATCAGCGTCTATCTTCTTCTTGAAGATCTATTTATTCTCAATGGCTTGACGGTGGTCCACACTTTGTTCTCATACATGGATCTTATCTCAGATTTCATGGCCTCAAGCCATTTATCGGAATCTAGGCTTATCATAGCTTCTTCATAGTTCATAGGTTCGCCATAGTCTAGTAACATGACTTCCAGGACAGGATTATCGTACCACTCTGGTGCGGAACGTGTTCTGATCGACCTACGAGGTTCAGTAGTAACTTGATCTGAAGTTTCATGATCATCATCGTTTGCTTCATCTTTATTTGGTGTAGGCATCACGGGAACGGTTTTCTGTGATATGCTACTTTCCAATTCGAGAGAAGGTACAATTACCTCATCAAGTTCTACTTTCCTCCCACTCACTTCTTTTGAGCGAAACTCCTTCTTTAGAAAGGACCCATTCTTGGCAACAAAGATCTTGCCTTCGGATCTGTGGTAGAAGGTGTACCCAATAGTTTCCTTAGGGTATCCTATGAAGACGCACTTCTCCGATTTAGGTTCGAGCTTATCAGGCTGTAGCATTTTGACATAAGCGTCGCATCCCCAAACTTTAAGAAACGACAGCTTAGGTTTCTTGCCAAACTATAGTTCATACGGTGTCGTCTTAACGGATTTAGATGGTGCCCTATTTAACGTGAATGCGGCTGTCTCTAATGCATAACGCCAAAATGATAGTGATAAATCGGTAAGAGACATCATAGAACGCACTATATCTAATAAAGTACGGTTACGACGTTCGGACACACCATTACGTTGTGGTGTTCCAGGTGGCGTGAGTTGTGAAACAATTCCACATTGTTTTAAATGAAGGCCAAACTCGTAACTCAAATATTCACCTCCACGATCAGATCATAGAAACTTTATTTTCTTGTAACGATGATTCTCTACTTCACTCTGAAATTCTTTGAAATTTTCAAATGTTTCAGATTTGTGTTTCATTAAGTAGATATACCCATACCTACTCAAATCATCTGTAAAGGTTAGAAAATAACGATACCCGCCGCGTGCCTCAATACTCATCGGACCGCATACATCGGTATGTATTATTTCCAATAAGTCATTAGCTCGCTCCATTGTTCCGGAGAACGAAGTTTTAGTCATCTTGCCCATGAGGCATGGTTCGCAAGTATCAAATGATTCATAATCAAGTGATTCTAAAAGTCCATCCGCATGGAGTTTCTTCATGCGTTTTACACCAATATGACCTAAACGGCAGTGCCACAAGTTTGTTGCACTATCATTATCAACTTTGCATCTTTTGGCATCAATATTATGAATATGTGTATCACTACGATCGAGATTCAACAAGAATAGACCATTCATCAAAGGTGCATGAACATAAAAGATATTACTCATATAAATATAACAACCATTATGTCGGGGAACGTTGCATGGAAAACAAAAAAATTCTACGCACACGCAAGATCTATCCATGGAGATGCATAGCAACGAGAGGGTGAGAGTGTGTCTATGTACCCTCGTAGACCGTAAGCAGAAGCGTTTGTTAACGCGGCTGATGTAGTCGAACTTCTTTGCGCTCAACTGATCAAGTACCGAACGCACGGCACCTCCGCGTTCTACACACGTTCAACTCGGTGACGTCCTCCGCCTTCTTGATCCAGCAAGACAGCAAGGTAGTGGATGAGTTCCGGCAGCACGACAGCATTGTGACGGTGATGGTGAAGCTATCTCCGCAGAGCTTCGCCTAAGCACTACGAAAATATGACCGGGGTTGTAAACGGTGGAGGGGGGCGCTGCACACGGCTAGGCAATTGTCTATTGTGTGCTAGGCGCCCCCCTCCCACATATATATAGGTGGGAGGGAGGGTGGAACAGCCAAGGGGGGCGCCCAAGTAGGGGGAATCCTATTTGGGGTCTCTCCCAAGGTGGCGCCCCCCTGCCATGTATAGGTGCGGGGAAAAGGCAGGGGAGGGAGGCGCCCCCCCTTTTCCTTTCTCCCATGAGAAGGGAAAGGCAGGAGGGGCTAGCCCTCCCCCCTTTCCATCCCTAGGGCTGGCCGGCTAGGGAGAGGGGCGCACCAGCACCCTGTGGGCTGGTCTGTCCCCTCCTTGGCCCATTAAGCCCATACACCTACCGGGGGGGGTGTCCGGAACCCCTTCCGGTGACCCGATGACGACCCGGTGCATCCCGAAACTCTTCCGGTGTCCGAATACCATCGTCCTATATATCAATCTTTACCTCTCAACCATTTCGAGACTCCTCGTCATGTCCGTGATCACATCCGGGACTCCGAACAACATTCGGTCACCAAATCATATAACTCATATAACACTATATCGTCAACGAACGTTAAGCGTGCGGACCCTACGGGTTCGAGAACTATGTAGACATGACCGAGGCACCTCTCCGGTCAATAACCAATAGGAAAACCTGGATGCCCATATTGGCTCCTACATATTCTACGAAGATCTTTATCGGTCGAACCGTTATGACAACATACGTAATTCCCTTTGTCCATCGGTATGTTACTTGCCCGAGATTTGATCGTCGGTATCTCCATACCTAGTTCAATCTCGTTACCGGTAAGTCTCTTTACTCGTTCCGTAATACATCATCTCGTAACTAACTCATTAGTCATTTGCTTGCAAGGCTTCTTATGATGTGCATTACCGAGAGGGCCCAGAGATACCTCTCCGATACTCGGAGTGACAAATCCTAATCTCGATCTATGCCAACTCAACAAACACCTTCAGAGATACCTGTAAAGCATCTTTATGATCACCCAGTTACGTTGTGACGTTTGATAGCACACAAGGCATTCCTCCGGTATCCGGGAGTTGCATAATCTCATAGTCAAAGGAATATGTATTTGGCATGAAGAAAGCAATAGCAATAAACTGAATGATCAATATGCTAAGCTAACGAATGGGTCTGGTCCATCACATCATTCTCCTAAGGATGTGATCCCGTTATCAAACGACAACACATGTCTATGGTTAGGAAACCTTAACCATCTTTGATCAACGAGCTAGTCTAGTAGAGGCTTAATAGGGATACGGTATTTGTTTATGTATTCACACATGTACTTAAGTTTCCGATCAATACAATTCTAGCATGAATAATAAACCTTTATCATGAATAAGGAAATATAAAATAACAACTTTATTATTGCCTCTAGGGCATATTTCCTTCACATTATTCTCTGATTTAAATGAATAACCGTCTCACATCAAACAAGATCCAGATATAATGTTCATGCTCAACGCTGGCACCAAGTAACAATTATTGAGGTCTAAAACTAATCCAGAAGGTAGATGTAGAGGTAGCGTGCCAACGGCGATCACATCGACCTTGGAACCATTCCCGACGCGCATCGTCACCTCGTCCTTAGCCAATCTTCGTTTATTCCGTAACTCCTGTTTTGAGTTACAAATATGAGCAACCAAACCAGTATCAAATACCCAGGCGCTACTACGAGCATTAGTAAGGTACACATTAATAACATGTATATCAAATATACCTTTGTTCACTTTGCCATCCTTCTATCCACCAAGTATTTGGGGCAGTTCCACTTTCAGTGACCATTTCCTTTGCAGTAGAAGCACTGAGTTTCAGGCTTGGGTCCAGCTTTGGGCTTCTTTACGGGAGCGGCAACTTGCTTGCCATTCTTCTTTAAGTTTCACTGAATGAAAAGAATGCAACTCTAGATCTATGGTAGAAGGTGTACCCAATAGTTTCCTTAGGGTATCCTATGAAGACGCACTTCTCTTATTTAGGTTCGAGCTTATCAGGCTGTAGCCTTTTGACATAAGCGTCGCATCCCCAAATTTTAAGAAACGACAGCTTAGGTTTCTTGCCAAACCATAGTTCATACGCTGTCGTCTCAACGGATTTAGATGGTGCCCTATTTAACGTGAATGCGGCCGTCTCTAATGCATAACCCCAAAATGATCGTGGCAAATCGGTAAGAGACATCATAGAACGCACTATATCTAATAAAGTACGGTTGCGATATTCGGACACACCATTACGCTACGGTGTTTCAGGTGGCGTGAGTTGTGAAACAATTTCACATTGTTTTAAATGAAGGCCAAACTCGTAACTCAAATATTCAATTTCAAGATTTTCTCTCTCTTTTTCTCTGAATGAAAAGAATGCAACTTTAGATCAATTACACTGATGGTGCTAGAACTTGACGCAAATGGTCACTTTGGTGCTAGAAGTTATGGTGTACATTGAAGTGGTGCAAAAAGTTGGCTTTGACGTAACAGTACTTATCTTGTTTCTATATGGAATCGATGCTGACTAGGCGTGTGGGGCCTGATTTTTTTTAAACACCCTCGCAATATATTTTTTCACAAAATATGCAAAAAGTTGGCTTTGACGTAACAATACTTATCTTGTTTCTATATGGAATCGATGCTGACTAGGCATGTGGGGCCTGATTTTTTTAAAACACCCTCGCAATATATTTTTTCACAAAAAACCTCCTGTTACCTGGGAGAGGTGAATCTTTTGTCATCTGAGAGTGAAAATTACAGGGAAAACGTGGCTACTAGGCATCGAAACCATGACCTACAACTAGCAAGAAATCGGGCTAGCCACTCCACCCATCATGTTTGCTTATTCAACAGGGATAACAACGCTATATTACCAGGGCACATGTGGAGCTTAAATGGGATGCAGATAGTGCGGTCCATTTACACCTGTTTGTTTTTAAAATTCATTTGTAAAACGGAATTAATAAAAATTATGTTCAAATATTTGTGAGATATAAATACTATATATATGAACTATTATATTAATAAATAAAGTATGTAAACATATATCGGTGTATTATATAACATTATTTACTTAATACGGACATTTAATAAAATTTAAAATGTTTAGTATATTTTTTTTCATGAATACATAAATATTATACACTCACGGCTTATATTTAAATTATACAAAATGAATATTCATATGAACGGTTTAAATTTGAAATTATGAATATTTGAAATTATGCATATATTGAACTATACAAACGTGCATATAATTACTGAAATGTTTGCATAATTAAATAATTTTTTAAAATTTTAATTTTAGTACATATTTTTATTATTTGAATTATACAAACATTTTATATAATTCATAAATGTTATTTTAAATATATGCTTCTTTTTAATATTGCGCCATTTTTTAAAAATAATTTATTTTGTTTTTATGTAAAACTAGCAAACATGCCTGTGCGTTGCAATGGGAGACATTATTTGACATACTTCGTTAACAGAGCAAACACAAAACGATACACAAAATAATCGATCAATTGAGAGCAGTGTTCTTTGCGGCACTAGTTTGAGACATAGGATGGTCAACTGATCCGGGTGAACAACAATTGAACGATTAACCATGCACATTTGGAAATAATTATTCAATAACAAGAGGGCATTGATAGATTAATTTATAATATCTTAATGTAATTAATGAAAAGGATGTACAAAAGTACAATTCATAAGTGAAAACCTTACCTTGTGGGAGAAAGTCATACATTTCGTCAACTTCGATTTGTTTTTGTTCGTCTGGTTGCTTATCATCATCTATAACGAAACTATTTTCTTCATTCATTACTTCGAGAACCGAGCATAATGTGGATATGGTTGTTGATAACAACGGATCAGATTATCTGATTCCAAAACAATTGATTCTGAGAAATTGGAGTTAATGTTGAGATGATTTGTGATGGCAGTGAATCATCATTTATCTAATTATTTGATTCCAAAATACTCGATTCAGAACATTTCTCTTTTTTAAAAGGTCGGTTATGAAGATCCTCAACAATGCTTGATTCAAAGCTCTGATCCATTTTCTGCAATAACAACAAAATACATAAGTTAATATTCCATACTCAGATTGTTCAAAAAATAATTTAGGTTTTGCAAAGGTGCAGTCAGCATAGAGTTCAATCAGTCATCAGATGTTGAACTAAATCTTCAAAAAAAAAAAATCCCCAGCACCACACTTGTCCCCAATTAGGGAGGGGATTGAAAGCATGAAAGATGATGTTGTAGTTCTAGCAAAAAATAAAATAAAAATCACAACCGATCTTAAGCTTAGGGGCATCTTCACAGCAAAGTGCTATAGGATCATGAGAGAGATCATCCAGTTTATAAATTTTTATTTGGATAAAAGTTAAACATCCCATACTCAGATTTCTTTCAAATTCACCCAAAGTAACTTGATAAAGCAGCAAAGTGATGAGATGTTTTGAATGGTTTATGAATGCCGTTACCCAAAGTAACTTGAAACCATTCAGAAACATACATAGGAAAGGTCCTAGTTTTGATAATTTTTTGGGTAAGCAAGAAAGCAGTTATTTCTTTCAAAAGTTCACCTTTGTGCCGATTTCTAAGAAAAAATATATATTACCCCTGTTCCTAAATATAAGTCGTTGGGGTACCTCTGATGTACATACAGAGAATATATGGAAGGAGAACTTTGATAGATTGTACAACGGCCTACCTCGAGTGGAGCATGGCGAGCGGGACGGAGTTCCGGCGAGACTGGAAGAGCGCGGCAATTTCGGTTTGCAAATACTCCCTCAGTTCCTAAATATTTGTCTTTCTAGAGATTTCAACAAGTGACTACATATGAAGCAAAATCAGTGAATCTACACTTTAAAATATGTCTATATACATCCGTATGTGGTAGTCCATTTGAAATCTCTAAAAAGACAAATATTTAGGAACGGAGGGAGTAGAAGCCTACCTTCAAGATGGTACTCGTGCCATTATGACATAGTACTATATGCCATGCATGATGTATGTGATCACCAAGGTTAATTTGTTAATCGTTCTTGGCTCGCCTGAAGATGATCTGCTCGTTCCATCTTACTTTGACGTTTTCTTTTGAGAGAGACGTGATATGTTTTTTTTAAATAAGAGACGTGACATTTTTGGTTGCGTTCTTGATCAGGTTTCATTGGGCTTTGTCTTTTCTTTTGATTGATGAAGCGTCATTGGGCTTCCTTCGCCTCAGCGTGGACGGCTCAGACGGGGAGACGGACAAAGTGTACGTGACGGCCATCACGTATTTGTAATAAATCTCAGCCGTTAATTTTTATTGTTAACACAAAACCAACGGATATAAAGAGGTGACGTATAGAGAACTATGAAAGGCTCCGTCCTTTATTATTACTAGGAAAATTGCCCATGCGTTGCAACGGAAGAAAACGGTGGGATGCAGAACCGGCTCCGCCGTGGGATCAATATTTTTATGGGAGGCCACCATCAAAGAGGGTTGTTGGTAAGGAAGAGGGGGTCTTAACATGGGCAAGCAGATATTGCAATTGATAAGGAGGATCTAGGGGAGGCTAGTGTCACGGTTGGAAGCAGTGGCAACAGAGCAGTTGAGCTAGCCATCAACCCACGCAACTGCGTGGGCTAGAAATTTTCAAGACTATTTTTATACTGAATGAATTTATATTATCCTAGTCAGGATTAATAAAGCTCAATAGTATTTGACAGTAAAAGAAGGTATCTTATTCTTTTAGTATGTACGCACTTCATGGCGACCACTAATTCACGAGGTGCATAGAACTACATAAATGATAACTAAAATGTTGAATGCTCAATATTGATCGTCGACGATTAACTCAAGTGCATAACTTGAGAGCAGCTAACAGATTAGTATATGTTCGCAGCAACATTATTGCCCAGATTTGCAAGAATACCAAAATGACCCGCAAACTACTTATGACATGGAGCATCTGTGTGAGAGAAGAAAAACTGATTTAATGAACTGAAGACGGTAAATCTTGAATGAGATATGTGGCACAACATATACAAAATTACCAAGTGATGAAGGGATCCAGCTTTAGAATCTGATAACTGAAAGTAAAAGCCTCTAATTCAACAGTTTCAGGTAATCTAACTGTGGCAATGAAAAGCCAGAAATACATGCATACATGTTATATGTTCGTATCTTTCTATGTCAATTTAGTGTATCTCCAAAACTAAAACAAGGGCTGATTATGAGTCCATAGTTTGGTGTTACACCTGGGATAAACATTTAATAAGAAATTCTGACAACAAAGTAATTAATTTACAAAACCTCTAGGATAATTAAGTTTCTTCTTTGCTTGAACAAAACATGACCAAAAATCATAAAACACATATATTCTCTAAAATTCAGCAATCCATGTCACACAACCGGAAGAGGGAAGAACATTCATATAACTGATAGTCGGAGGTGGTCAAACTAACATGTTCAGTGTTTCTGTTAGTTAACTTTTGAACATTCGTATCCTTGTAATTTGAAACTAATCCAGCAGAGTATGCTCCTACCTACCTCGTTGGTCTGCCCTCTGCTTTTGCTTTGGCCCTCTCCTCCGTAGTGACTTGGATGCTTCTGTCTGGGAAAAAACATAAAAGTTCTATAGATAAGTCCTCATATCCGTGGGATTTTTGCTTTTTATAATATATGAATTCTCTTAAAATTCAACAATGCTTTGGATCAGAAGCCGGAGAATTTGGAAGCTCAACTGACATCCGTCATTACCTGTTGTTGTGGTAACTTACTGGTCAGTGGACGATAAGCCATAGAGATTGGACGTTGCTTTGCATTACCTCTGCCACTGCCACATTCTGAATATAGATCAGATCTATGGCAAGGGTTATCCAGTCCTGTCTGCAGGACAAAGGAGACGCGAGTGAGGACCTTTGTTTCGGAAAGCAGCGGCCTTGGCAAGGTTGGCGAGCGGACAGTTGCCGGCCAGCAGGAGCAGCGACCTTTGTGAGCGGGAGCAGGAGCCGCTGAGCTTAGCGAGCGGGTCACGCGAGGGAGACGGCCTAGGTCCCCGCGCGTGGTTAGCGCAGCCCGCCGCAAGGGTCGTGCCAGCCTGATCTCGGGCCGCAGATTTTGTTTTTTCTGTTAAATTTTAACTCACGCCTGACAGCAGGGGGGACACACTTCTGTAAAAAAAAATGTCACCCCTCCCACGTGAATATGTGCTTTTTTGTGAAAAAAAATAATTCGAGGGTGTTTTTGGAAACAAGACCAGACGCCCCTTCCCGGGTCCAATGACTGTCATTGTATTTGGACGTCAAAGTCAAGTTTTTACACCACTTTGATGTACACCACAACTTCTAGTATCAAAGTGACGTTTGCGTCAAGTTCTAGCACCATCAGTGTAATTGACTTTTAACTAAAACTAGTAAAATGCCCGTGCGTTGCTACGGGCTACAATGCATATAAATGAATCAAACAAATGATTATGATTGTTTTCAAGGTCAAAACTCATTTCTCCCTCGTATGCCTATGTATGCTCAAACACCAAACAGGCGCCTAACGAGCTACTCAAAATTCAACCGTCTGGATAGTCCGGACTCCTCCAAATCCAGTCCATATATGCGGGAGAAATGTGGTTGTCCTCGCTATCAGCCATGTTAAGATCGTCTCCAAGGTCGAAGCTTATTTTTCCCTCATACGTCCAGGCATGTTCAGACAACAAACAGGCGTCCAACGAGCTCCCCAAAATTCAACAGTCCAGGCTCCCCTAAATCCAATCTATAAGTGTGGGAGAAATGTGGTTGTCCGGACTATCTGCCATACTATATCCCACACGTGGTCACAAAACAAAATAACCCCACCCCACGACACACCATTCGCTTTTCCTACTGGACACTTCCCTTCCTGCTTGGTTTCCCACCATAGCAAACATTTCACTGGAGCCTTCTCCTTTAAAACTGTATGACGTCCACCTCACCTTTGCCATGGCACCATCTCTCCTTCACGATGTACTTCACCACAAATTGCCATGGAGGAGTCGCCAGCCAACCGCCCCCTCTCCACATGGACCCCCCGCCCCCCCCCCCGATGTCCGCGCTGATCCGTCATCACCATCATGAGGGAGGAGGTATGCATCGCCCGTGACGCCCCCGAGCAGAGAAGGCAAATCCAATGGCTTATGAGCTATTGTCACATTGTAAATACAGAATACAATTGAATGTCGTGCAGTGCCATAATTATTAACTCTTGAAACAACCAACCAATGCATTTACCCTTGTATTGTAACCAAAAAATTATACGACTCGCTGAAAAGATATATGAACCACTCACTCATGCAATTTGATGAAAGCCATCTATAAAGAAATGCAATTTGCCAAATTTCTCAAAGTAGGAAAATTATTCTGCTTCAACAAGACAGGCCAACCCAACCCACTTCCCGCTCACTCTTATCAAAAAAATCTGCTAACTTGTGTTCTAGGTGAACCAGTGATCAATGCCACCACGGCATGCTAGCCAACCGCCTTCAGGTGTTATTCACTACAAACCACTATAGAAAAAATTCTAGATAAAATGATAATGCTACCCCAACATGTACTCAATGAAAAAATTAATTACTAATCACAATGAAAAGTATTTGATGACTTAAAGCAAACAAATAATATTCTTTGTTGTTTTCTTTTCTATTTTAGTAAGCATAAAAAATGAGTACACAAATCGTCCCCATCAAATGCTTCAACAAAAAGCCATCAGTGTAGGAGTATATATATAAATACAAGGGTTCAAGGGTTCAGTGATGTTCATGAGAAAGTTAAAAATGCCTCATGAGAAAGTTTTCATCACTGTTTCTGCATTTGTGCCCACCGGTGATTACGCATGTGAAGCAACTCTTCTTTGTCTCTTCCATACTATTTCACCTTGCCACTGGAAAAAATAAATATAATTAAGCTTTCACTATCTTGCAATCTCGAAATTTCTTCAGAAAGCCTGCAACGTGAAATGAAGGTTATCGCTCTAAAATAACATGGTCATATCAGTGACCGTGCAAGCTTCAAGATTTAAAACCGATATGCAACCCCTTCAAATAATTTTGAATGGAACAGTAAATGTGTGAAACTTTCTTGCATCTATCAAGTCACTACAACTTGAGCATGCTGATGTACGACCTGCTTCCTTGACCGGATGGAGAGCATGTATTTTGTGTAGCACATCATCGGTGACCTTATGCCATGTTCTCTCTGTCTAGTATCAAAGACAGCCTGTAAAGCAGCATGGCAGCATGCCTTCAATCATTCAGTGTGCATTTTTGTGAATCTCTACTCCTAATGTCTGAGTTGGTGAATAGCCTTCACAGTTTATTTTCGTCCCACCACTTTCATCCTTTTTTTTTGCTGGTTTTTTTTCGTCTCCGCTCCCACCATCCTACCGGTTTACTTTTTCTCCACTATTTTCTTGTAAACAAACACTTTCCTATTGTACAAAAAGACACAGATCCTAACTTTCCTAACTTATCCAAATCAAGCGATCCATCTCATCAATGCAATTTGCTTTAGGAAACAAATAACAAATTTTAAGGAAACAAATAATAGATTTTAATGAAAATTCCAATTGACTAATCTCTACTCCTAACCTCCCTCCTCTTCGGGTTTTTTTTCCGCATCAGCTCCCACCACCTCTCCAGGCAGAAAAAAAACATAGGCCACCCCTCCTCTCGATCCACCCCGTCCCGATGTGACCACTCTTTTCCCTCTTCTCGCGATGCGCCGCCGCCCCCATCTCCCGCTCCGCCGCTGCCGCCCCCCGCCTTCCCCTATCTCTCGCTCAGCCACCTCACCACCCCCACGCTTCTCCCCATCGCCGGACAGAGTTTGCTGCGCAACGGCGGCGGCCTCGGATCTGGGCTATGATTGAGCTTATCCGGGAGGAGGTCGTCGATGAGCCACCGGTGGCGGAGCCGGGCCAGAGCGGGAAGAGGTCGTCGAGGCAGCGGAATGGGTCAGAGGTCGAGTCGGGGCGGCGGCGGGGGTCGGAGGTCGCGGAGGTGCCCCGGCCGACGCGACGCGCGGCACCGCAGCTTCCTCATCCTCTCCTTCTTGTTGTTGTAGTTTCCATTCACATGTTTTATCTACAAAATCTCCCATAACGACTACTTGTTGCCTCTCAGTGGTTTCTTTCTTTCTTTAAGATTCAGATGGATGCATCTGCTACATAATTCATCAGCTGCAGCCTACAGCAGGACAAGATTAATTATATTGGTGGCTCTTTAAAGGATTAATTGGTAACGAGCATTTCTATCGAGGAGAGGATAATATGTCCGGGACAGCATCTGCGTTTTGATTTTGAAAAGTAAGAATCAAGGTACACTCGAAATTTTGTTAGTACTTAATTACTACTTTCTTTGCATGGTTATCCACACCTGTTCTGAATATATAATATCCTCTTGCAACCTCAGTCATCCTTCAAGCACCAAAGCAACAAATGAGTTCGTATCTTGGTTTGGTCGTCGCCGGCCAGATGAGACATAGTAGCAGTTGTACCTAACCAAATACAATGCTACAAGATTAAGCTAGCAAGTTGTCTGCTGGCTTAATCATATCTGCCACTTGCTAAAAAAAATCGAGCTAGCTAACACAGAGTATTGTCTATTTGTCACTAATCTATTTTTAACATCTAATTAGAGTGGGGAATCATTCCAATTAGGAAGTTCAGCTCGTTGCTTTTTATTTTACCAGAATTGGAGCCAGGCTCTATCCATTTATTCACTAGACCCAGAAAATCGTAATTTTGGATTCCATTCAAAAAAGATTGATTTTATTACGACATGTTATTTTTTTCATTCATTACCTTTGAGGATCAGTCGTGGTCTTCTAGCCTGGTTGGATGTGCTCAAGCAACTCTCTGCTTCCTAATTCCTTGAGGTTTGTCTGTACCTTTTCCGCATGCTTACCTACTGGTGGAGGCTGTTGCTTGCAGATCGCCAAGGTTAGGCGGCAGAGCTCCACATCCGTGACGCGCGCGTGCTCGTCATGGAAGCGGCTCCCGAATCTGCACTCAAGCGGCCATGACGGAAGGGGCTCAAGATGGCCGCCGCCGCGGCCGAAGACCAATCCCCGACCTTGTCCAAAATCACTTCCTCAGCCGTGTTCCACTGAGGAAGGAGGGCGCGGAACAAAGAGGGTCCTCACACAGTCGTGCGGTCGACCACTACGACGCGGCCGTGCGGTCGACCACTACGTACCAAGTGCTCGACGGGTAATGAACACCCATGGAAAAATGTTCCTATATAGGATTAGGAATCTGTTTGTATCAATGAAATTGTTGTGCTTGCTCGTATGGACATGTTCTCCTATCTTGACAAATGAAATGAGTGATTCCAAAAGAAATTTTGATCGATGAAATGGATGGATGTATGGACATCTTGTTATGCAGATGCCATGTGTGAAACTCTTTTCAGTTGTATTGTCTTGACCCTCTAAGGAAAAGGTGTTTAGGATGGCACATCCGATTTCTACCACGACTACTGCGGTATCAAGTATCAAGGTGAGGCACTTATATGTGATTATCAGTCAACATGAGCTATAACAAGCTGAAGGCACCAGCTATCTCCATTGGTTCACTACCACAGATTGGTGAGTTAGTCCGTGACAATGCCATAAACAGTTAAAACATATAAAAAAACATCTTTTACAGCAAACACTGCTTACTTCTCAGCCCGTGTGCAATTTTTTGTGATGAAATCACATTCGTGGAGGTGACAAAATCAGTGCTTCAATATGCTTTCAAAATTTGTTTTTTGGAGTATTGACTTTTTTTTCGCTCGGACCACTAAGAATGTGATTCCATCATGAAAATTCGCACAAAGGTGAAACCCTTGTCAATATTCACTAAAAAGCAAGAAATGTATTTGTTTTATCAAATTTTCTTTTTCATCTGGGTGCACATCAGGTGCAATTGCACCCAGAACCGTGTATGTTTACCGTGACATGATTGAAAAGTGCATAGAAATCTTATTAACACAAGCATGCTGTGAAATATACCACAATTGTGCCATCATGGGTTTGAATTTTGATGTGTGTGTGAGTGGGGTGTAAGAGGAATTGTGAGCTGAATGCATCATGCACCACTGGCGGAGGTGGCAAGTTTGAATAGAGGGTGGAGAGGAAAAGAATTGTCGATAACACCTTCCTATTTGCACGAGTATCCTAAAGGTTTATATTAAACTACGAAAATATGTGTGCTCCTGTAGCAACGCACGGGCAATTAACTTGCGATGGATTCAGGGCAAGACACCATACAGTTAATGTCTTGCGGGAGCAAGGAGCCACGGACGTGGTTGCACAAGACACCAATTTACTTGGAGGTCACCCGCAGCACTGAAAATCGACCTGGGATGGCCAGATCGACGACACGGCTCGCTTGAGGTAGAAATCGTATTGTATGAAAATTTCTACCTCAAGCGAGCCGTGTCGATTAGTCAATTGGAATTTTCATTAAAATCCCATGGCACCAAAAATCACCCTGGGATGGCCATATTGATGTCGCGGCTCGCCGGCATCTGGATCCGGCTACTCACCGTGACATATATGTGCTCATCGGATCTGACCAAAACAGTACCGGGGAGGGGATGGGCGACATCGCGGTGGAGGGGATGGGAGGGGACTGTGAGCGTGGATGGAAGGCGGCAGAGACATGCCACAGTGGGGATATATGGTGGCAGCAATGCCGTGGCGGAGAGAACGAGTGAGAGGGGTGGTTGCGGTGGGAGAAGCAGTTGTGAGGGTGAGAAAGCGAGATGAGTGGTTGCGGTGAGGATAAGGCGAGTAGGTGAAAGAAAAACAATTTGGTTATGAGTTTAGCAAGAGGTTTTATTATACTTGCTCAAATATTTTGCGAATGAGAATATTTCTGATATTGTGCGAGAATATCTAAGCACATCAAGTAGATCTTAATTCGCAATAGATTATTTGTTGCATCATTGGTCTTTATGTATACATCGTCAAATTACTTTTTTATCACTTACATTGCAAGTGAAATGGATTTCAATTATTACTGGCTATCTTTTTTATACATGTGAAATTTGACATGCATTATATTTATATATATAACTCCAGCAAAATATTTCAAAAGCCCGTGGCAACGCACGGGCATTCTACTAGTGAATTTAATTTAAAACATGACCAAAGTTCTATAACAGCGATCCCATACAAGTTTAATCTTCAGGCTGAGCTTAGGAGGGATAAAAAAGGCATACTTATACATACCACAACACAAGATTTCTCTGAACCAACATGTAACGCTGGATAATAAGTCTCTTCACCACAGTACGATACTTCTTCCACAGACTCCTGCCATTATCAAGAAAAGGGAATCTGGTGTTCTGCACTTTTAATGTTATATAGATATCAGTCGTATTGTAGTTTGTAGTGACCTACTAAAAAGTACCCTCCACAAGTCATTATCTTCTTCTATTGACCAAGGCAATAAATATACTTTAGCAGTGAAGCAATAAGGGCTACCTCAAATAAATGCAATAATAAATATACCGAAAACATCAAAACAAACTAACTACCCAAGGGCTACCTCACCATTTCCTATGGTCGACGTCATGGTCTCTTAAACCCCGTCACCGGTGAGGAGATCGAGCTCCTTCCTCTGCCCAACAACTGGTACCCACACAAACTCGTGCTCGGGCTGAACCCAAGGCTTGATGACTACACTGTTGTGGCCATTTGCGACCATGGCAACGTCACCAAGGTCACCTACATGACGAGCGGGGACACGGAGTGGACGCTCTACGGAGGGAACATGAAAGATGTATATTAAAGGCAACCAACTATTAGTAATTCTGACATGCCCATTTTCGTCTTAATCTCTGGAGCTCATATCCTATCGATGTAAACTGCTCTCATTTAAAGCATAGTCAGAGAGCTGCTGACATATGGATAAAGATTACAAAGTTAATGAAAAACTACCATATCAGCAAAAGTCATGCTTATAATGAACGATACCGTCGAAGCGTGTTGCTTTCTAGCTTGCCACTCGGACCATGGTTGCATCAGTTCAATGAGCTTCCTTTTGCTTTCCCTGGAATGTTGGGAAATTAAAAGGTAAGGATAATTGGATTAACAAATGTAAGATGCTAACCTTGTCAAGTTGGAGACTGCACAGATAGACACTAGTGCAGAACCGGGCTTTAGCACCGGTTCATTAGGCCCTTTAGTGCCGGTGGGTGGGGACTAAAGGCCCCCCCCCCTTTAGTACCGGTTCAACATGAACCGCCACTAAAGGGCCACCACGTGGCACAAGCCAGCGCCGTGGGCTGGGAGACCTTTAGTACCGGTTGTTTTTTTTTCAAAACTATGACTAAATTTATAGCAAATTTGAAAACTAGCGGGCTGAATGCAAAAAAACCAAAAATAGCACCCTGCCGGCCTGGTGTAGGCCGATGGGGGGCCTGTCGGCCTGGGGTAGGCCGATGGGGGCCTGTCGGCCAGCAGTAGGCCGATGGGGGGCCTGTCGGCCACCAATAGGCCGATGGGGTGCATGTCGGCCTACACGAAGCCGACGAGTGGCCCCATACACCCGAGGGGGCTCCTGTTGACCCATGGTAAGCTGAAATGTTTTTTTTTTGTGAAATTTGACTTATTAAATCTATTAATGATGTACAACGATTGCCCGTCTTATAAATATTGCAAAAATATTGTTTATGCTTCCGCGGGCCTACCTTTCTCGTCAACCCTTTCCCGCCATTATTTCCCGCCATTTCTCTAAGTGTTTTTTTTACAAATAAATTCATTATAATTGCTGCACAACCATTCCCCCTCATTTCTCTCAATATTTTCCGGCCAACTCTGTGCCGATATATGTTCCCGCAACCCATTTCCCACGAACCCCTTCCCGCCAACCCCTTCCCACAACCTGTTTCCCGCCAACCCCTTCCCGCCACCCGTTTCCCGCCAACCCCTTCCCGCCACCCGTTTCCCGCCAACCCCTTCCCGCCATATGTTCCCGGCACCTTTCCCTCCATACCGCAGTCGTTCTTTCCCGCCATTTTCTCCTCTCTACCTATAAAACCCCCTTCACACGGAGTTGGATAAGCAGTCCATTTTAGTGTAGTCGAGATGTCCGATTATCCTTTCGATCGTAGTTTTCACCCTGAGATGAGCAAATGTCTTCTTAGGCTAGGCACAAATTTCAGGATGGACAATAGGATAGTTCCATGGGACGAACTCATCTGTAGTGACACCATACAGAATGAGTTGGCTCACGCATTACGTATGTCTGGGTGGCCTGAAAGGACCTATGAGGAGGTATGTAAAGAACTTCTTAGGTTGCATGGAAGGTGGAAGAAGGTAGTGCAGACGAAGAGTGAAAATTTTATAAGGATTGCAGCAGAGCATACATATTTATGGACTGCCGACAGCGAAGACGAAGACGATATCTTCATGCCGAGCACCAAGGCCAAGAGTACCTCATCGTCGAAGGGCAAGAGTACCGCATCGTCGAAGGGCAAGAGTGCTGCAGCGACGGAGGATGACGATGATGCCTTCATGTAGTATGTAAGCTATATTTTGTAAGTTCAGTCCTACCGTTTATGTGAGATGTACTTGTATCTTAATTATCGGTTGCAGTCTCTTTGGAAATGTAACTCGAATAACAATACGGATTAATAGTAATATGTCTCTCGCATACATAAAACAATATATGTTTCCTGATCAGATAGAAGCAAGTGCGATAGTAACATATGCGAATAGTCTGAAACTAATATATTTAACAACTCATACATAGATAACGATATCACTGGGGGGGACGACGACGAATCTGGGTCTTCCTCGGACGAGGACCGGAAGGCGATAAGCGATCAACCGGTGGATGACCCTGACGATTACCACGACCATAGATAACCTCGTCTGTCTGTGTCTCCTGCGTCAATGGTGGTGGTGGAGTGTGAAGAACTGTCTGCGAGAACTCATAGGTGTTTGCAGCTCGGTCATCATCGTCGTCGTCGCCGGCTAAGAACGAACCAGCACCACTAAGCATCGGTGACTGGACTGAATGCATGAACGGCTGCGACTGGCTGCCGACTGCGGTAAAGTAAAACATGTAAAATTGATTTGCGAACCTACAATGTTTAAAAGAATGTACAAAGTAGTGTTACCTAGGTCCATCTGATGATGCCAGGAAGAGCCCCCTGGTTCTGAAGGAGGTGGCTGCTGGAAGAAAGAGCTCCCTGGTTGTGAAGGAGGTGTCTGCTGCCAGGAAGAGCTCCCTGGTTGTGAACGCTGCATAGAGGGTCATGGTTCTGAACGCTGCACAGAGGGTCGAGGTTCTGAACGCTAAAGAGAGTGGCGTGGCGGACGATGTGCTGGACGAGGAATACCAACATCCGAAGATCGTCTACATGTAACAGCTGTGTAAATCCCCCGTAGCTTCTCATCAAGACGCCTCAACCATGAGACATTCTCTCGTGGTGGGATATTATCTCCCCTCTCAAAGCGTTGCATTAAAGCGGAAACCTCCTCTAGCGCCTCGCTTGTCAAGTCACCCTGTACATGGAGAGTTAACCAATTAGATCATTATTGTATGGCAGACAACACGAATAGTCAACCAATTGTATATGTTCAGGTTAAGAAAAAACTTAACATGTGAGAACCATAGCACGTACCGCGTGGTGTCTGGTTCCCATAACAGAGGCAGTTGGGTACATATCGCTGGTGAGAGGGGCTTCGATCTGATCAGGAGCTGCTGATGGAACCAAGTACATCCTGGTGCTATGCCGGTAATTCTGCAGATACAACCCGAACTTGTCCCAGTCAAAGGGCCGAACCTCATCCCAGATATTTGTCGGCGCAGCAGTCCATTCGTCCACGTAAGGGCTAATGTCGCGAAGCCAAGAATCGTGGGACTTGTTTCCTCCTGCGCGACTGTACCTGAGATTGACATGCACGTTACATGATTAGTGATATTCTGAATGCAGACCTGAGAACTAAAATAGTATTACTTACTTGTGCACGTGATCTGGTAAGTGTGGAATAACTGGAATGTCAGGCTCTTGGCATAGGCCGAACTGTCTCATCACCCTATGAAGAGCCATCTCCTCAACTGTCACGTCGAACACCAACTTGGCCTTGGTCATCCAATAGTGCCGATCTCTAGTGCACAATCCAGAAATCCCAACTGGACACCTGGATAATATAGCCTGATGGGAGTATGGCTCCCAGATAACTTGATCCTCGTGCAAACTATCAAACTGCGCCGTGAAGGAGGGGTAGCAGCCCCTCACCTGGCTATGCGCGAACTGTCTCTGTGCATGACAAGAAATAAGCATTAGTAATACTATTGAATGGCAAGAAATAAGCATTAGTAATTCATGTTGTTACTTAATATGAAAATACCTCTCTCTGTGTCCAAACAGATCCCATAGTAGGCAAGTCGCCGATAGCAGGCACATAAGTCCCAGCCATGTCCTCCAAACCAAAAGGTCTATCAACGTAGACATAGGGTAGACCAATAGGGAATCTCTCGTATGACCAGAGCTGCAACAATAGTGAACATCCTGTAATACCTGATTTTCTAGTCTTCAACGAGCAAGCTTTGCACAGGCCTCTGTACGTAGCCGCTAACACAGCAGAACCAAAACTCCTCTGCAGAATGTCCCCAGGGCAACGTGCGTTAGCTATCTCTCGTGCAATACCGATGAGTCGTGCATCGACAGTGGTCACGTGGTTCTCCGTGAACATCGTCTTGCCGAACAACCACAAAATATATGCCTCTAGGGATCGGTCAATCTGTGCCTCTGACAACTGAACATTGGGATATCCTAAGGAGACAATCTACATAGAAACCAAAGATTGTTTGAACTATGCAATGAGGACAACAATGAAAACATCAGTTTTAAGCTCGCCATGAAGGTTACCTGAAACTGGGTCAACCACTTAAAATGAGGCCCGTGAGTATCGTTGTCTAGGACCTTAGCAGTTGGCACCGCAGCCAAAAAACGGCCCTGCATCGATGCTAGCCAACCAGATTCTGCCTATAAAAGGACCTATGGCAGCACCGGCCAGAGGTAATCCCAACAAGTAAGACACATCCTGTAAAGTAGGCGCCATCTCTCCCTAGGGAAAGTGAAACGTATGTGTCTCTGGTCTCCATCTATCTACTAAGCAGGTAATGAGTGACTTGTCGTAAGAGAAACGTTTCACTTGCCTCTTGCGTAACTGCATTGGTTCACCTGCCTCATCCAATTGCGGATGTTCAACCCACTCATCCAATGTACCCTCAACCAGCTGTGCCAAGGGTAGAAGTCCACCCCAACTTAACCTACAAAATAAAGAGAATGTAGCATACAGTTAGCGGCTATTAAAATGATGTCAAACATAGTAAGTCATTATACCGACACATACCTATTAACCCATGAATGGTGTATCATCCAGTTAGACTTTGGGGTGCTAGTGACCAACACGTCTAAGTTCTTGCCCGCTTTCATAAGTGCGGCCCGGTGCCCTCTATCAATATTACGATTAAGCAACGGATACGAAGCCATATCTGCAATTCAAACAACAAATCTCAGGTGCAAATTAAAACATAGTCCAGACATATTAAAAATTAAAACATAGTCCAGACATATTACAAATTAAAACATAGTCAAATAATATTACAAAATAAAACATAGTCCAGACATATTACAAATTATAACATAGTCAAATAATATTACAAAATAAAACATAGTCCAACACATATTAGAAATTAAAACATAGTCCAACACATATTACATATTAAAACATAGTCCAACACATTATATAGCTTGTGAGTTACTTCTTCCTCGTCCGCCCCTTCGGCCTCGACTGCCACGACCACCACGACTGCCACGACTACGTCCGCCTCTTCCTACTATTGTCGCAGTCGTCGATGTAGAAGCACTCGTCGATGTGGAAGCACCGTCTTTGTTCAGGTCGGGAAAATATTTCATTCTATGCCCATAAGCCGTGCATAGCAAACATTGTCTGGTTGCTCCACCAGCTTCAGATTGGTCCATATCGTTTTGGATGCGCTTTACCTTACGTCTGCCCCTGCTTGTTCGCCGAAGTTCTGGATCCGGAATGTATACTCTCTGCCCATCGTTTACCTTGTTGAAATTGCCGACGACTCTAAACCCTGTCATCTCACCTGTCCAGACATTGAGTACTGCATCTTTTAAATAGTATGGGGACATGAAGGAGATAGCGTCCAACTCAATCTGGCCACAGGCAGCCAACACATTTGAGCAAGGCAGGTGCAACAACTTCGGTTTGTTGCATGTACACTCACAAGTTGGATAAAATTCCGTTCCAATTTTTACCTCGTGCGTCTTCACCTCATTTGCAGAACCAAAACCATCTGTAGGAAGCTGAACCTCATACCTTCTTTCCTGATTACCTATGAGTCTCACAGTGTGCTTCTTTGCTTTCTCTATCTTCTTTGCCATGTACTCCATGACACGGCTACAATAAGGTGTGTTCTGGTTATCTGCAATATGCTTCTTTGCTAACTCGTGCCTTTCTCTGAAATATCTCAAAGTGCCATGGAATACAGCCTCTACAATAGCTGTGAGTGGCAATGTTCTATTCCCTCTGAGTACAAAGTTATACACCTCTACAAGATTGGTTGTCATGTGGCCATACCTAGCTCCATGGGTGTCATGCAGCAAAGACCAATTCACCGGAGGCTCTTTCTCTATCCACTCAGAAAAATTCTTTATTGCCCTGCCCTTCTTTCTCTGAGTATTAGGAGGGTCAATTGCTGGCAAGTCACAAAGACCTACTGGCTCCTCTAGCTCCGCGATGAGTGCTGCTAATTTAACCTGATCTTTTTCCATTTCCTTCCTCGCACGGACCTGCTTCTTAGTAAACTCATCTAGTTTTGACCAAATAAATTCGTATTTGCGCTGCTGGTTCTGGTTGCATAATTTTTTGAACAAGTTCATCAACCGTTTGTTCTTAAACTGTGAGAAAAAATTAGCCCCAAGATGGCGCATGCACCACCGGCTCTGCAAGTCCTTCCAAGGTGTTGGTTCGTCAGCTGTTGGATTCCTTAGTGTCTTCACGGCCTTCAATATACCAGCATGTCTGTCATGAATGACACAGACGTTTGGTCGGTCTTTCACGATCGCAATTTTAACTTGACGGAAGAACCATACCCAGCTCGGAAAGTTCTCACCCTCCACAAATGCCATGGCAAGTGGGATGATTTGATTGTTCCCGTCCACACCAATAGCAGTCAGGATTTGCCCTTTGTACTGACCAGTCAGGAATGTACCATCCACAAACATCACAGGAGGACAATGCCGGAAAGCTTCGATGCACATAGCGAAAGAGAAGAATACTCATTTCAACACCTTGAAATCTGGTATACTTTCCAACCTCGTGTGTTGTATGTTAACATAAGTGCCGGGATTCCTCTCCTTCAGTATGTCAAGGAGACGGACAACATTATCATATGAGTCGAAGAACGTCCCAAACCTTTCCTCCATAGCCTTCTGCTTAGCCCTCCAAGCCTTCCCATAAGGAATCTCATAATTCCATCTGACCTTCACTGCTGTCTGGATGTGTTTTGCTTCCATATCTTTCTTCTCCACTATCTCAGTATACATGAGTTGCGCAATGAGAGTTGAAGTCAGGTTTGGATGACGAACCAACAGGTTTTTCCTCACACAATTATGTGGGACCACATTGGTGACAACCCAGTGGATGTTATACTTCGGCACGTGCCCGTGCACCTTCGCAGGACAACCTGTTTCAGCACACTTCACGATATAGTTTGTTGGACTTGATATGTGTGTCCGGAAAACCCTCTGCGTAGACATAGCCCACTTTATCACCGCATACTTCAATTTTTTCTTTGTATCAAACATAGCCCCTATCTGGACTTGGTTCAGATTATACTGCCATGGAGTCTCATGGCCATCGTTCACCGTAAGGCCGGTGGATATGTCCTGATCCCATGCAGAAGGAATCGGTACCTCCACTTCATCCTCGGAATTTTCAGAATCCAGATCATCTGCCAATCCATCCTCATCCTCTTCCTCCATCACCCTCAGCATTTCCTCCTCTTCCTCATCCCAATCAGAATCCACATCCTCCGCCAATATTATCGACTGACTACTCTGCCCAGTATCATGACCACAAACATTGTGTGGCGCATAATCTGACTCTTTCTCGGCTTGGCTAGCATCCACATCCGGTGGCTGTGACCCGGATAAATAAATCTCGTTAGCTACTTGAGTACCGTGGCCGGGTTCATACCCCACGTGGAGTTGTACGGTATTCTCCTCCTTCGCCACAGGTTGCACTAGGGCATATGGGTGGATTCTTCTGTCTCGGCAATGACTTAACAGGGTCAACCAATGCTGGCTCCTATCTATCGGCATCAACTCCCACTTCACATTTTTATAGGGTTTCGTCCACAATGCATGAATACTGATGGAACATACTTCAGGATCCAGCCCAAAACTAGTAGTCAACCAGTACTTCAACTGTCTAATGTCCAGTCTGTTCGGGTCTGAAAGTGTCATGACGCCATTTTTAAACTCGCTAAGATCAACCCCCAACTCATTATACCGAACATTACCAGGGCCGTAGTAAACAGTCAAATTTACTGATTCAGACATTTTCACCTGTCAGACATTGCCACCTTCTCATTAATCGCAACGAACAATAATATTACCGGCTACACTAACAAAATATATTACCGGCTACACTAACAAAAAATATTACCGGCTACAAAAAAAAAATATTACAGGCTACACTAACAAAAATATTACCGGCTACACTAACTAAAAATATTACCGACTACACTAACAAAAATATTACCGGCTTAACTAACTAACAATATTACCGACTACACTAACAAAAATACAACTGGCTACACTAACAAAAATATTACCGGCTACACTAACAAAAATATTACCGGTTAGAAAAATATTACCTCCTCCTCACCACCACTGCCTCCACACCCGCAGCTCCTCCACCACACCACCTGCTCACCAGCCACACCTCCTCCACCCCACCATGGCTCCTCCTCACTTACGCACAAATAACTACACCATAGCAAAAAAAATGACCGTAGGCCGCTGGAGAATGCTATGATCTATTGATTCTGCCGCTTGGAATGGAAAATGGGTGGAAGAATGAGTAGATCGGTGAGGGGGTGGAGAGTACAGAGAGGAAATGAGAGAGAGAGGAAGTGCCAGCGACCAGAGGAGGAAGAAACGAGCTGTGGGCTTATGCAAGGACCTATCGGATTACCAGAGGCCGACATGCCCCACTCGGCCGGCAGGAGGCTGACAGCCACTCGTCGGCTGCCGACAGGCCACCCATCGGCCTAGTGGAGGCCGACAGGCACCTCTCGGCCCGCAGAAGGCCGACAGGCCCCCCATCGGCCAGGCCCAGGCCGACAGGGTGCTATTTCTGGTTTTTTTGCATTCAGCCCGCTAGTTTTCAAATTTGCTATAAATTTAGTCATAGTTTTGAAAAAAAATCGTACCGGTTGGTAACATCAACCGGTACTAAAAGGTTTGGGGGGTTTTGGGTTTATGATTTATTTTTCCTTTAATTTTGTGTTTTTTATTTAATTCTTTTTCATTTGCTGGTATTTTACGATACTACATATTGTACACGTTATGCATATATATAAATAGAATTTCTCGTAGAACCGATCATATATATATATATATATATATATATATATATATCATCGAATGTCTCGCACGACCATTCACACATACACATGTATATATGCAATTTGGTATATACAATTTCTCCTACATGGAGGCATTACTGCGGTAGTGGGTAATGGAATTCTCCTTTGGGATCTATGACTTGGTTGAGCAAAAATCCCGCTATTTCCTCTTGAATTGCTCGTACGCGATCCGTTGGTAGGAGCTTATCCCGCATCTCGTTGAAATTTAAAGAAGGAGATCAAATATGCATATATTAGTTGTGTGTATATATATTAGATATCGATAATGATGTAAAAATTGTGAATAGTGTTCTATCAAACGTACCCATATCGTCTATCAGATCTGCTCCTTTCGGACGCCATCATGCGAATGTTTTCGTAAATGTAGTATGCACATAAATCAGTCCCCCGCGCCTGCTTCATGGCCTTTACGAGAATAGAATTCAATCAGATAATAATTAATCAAGCATGATAATTAATGGTATTGAAACTAGAATTAAAGAGATGGTAGCTAGATAGTACTACTTAATTAATTACCTTGGGTCGATACCATTTCAGCTTTTCTTTCCAAGTGCCCGGAACCTGTTTGATGAAATTTTCCCAAGCCCTGCCCGCCGGCAAAGAAAATGAATAAAGGAGTTATTAATTAGTTGATATCAGGAAATGACGAACTAAAGAAGCCGACATATATAGTTCGATAATGATTGAAATTACCTGTTGACTATCCCCTTCACGATTTCGTACTCAGCAACTGGTTTAAGTAGTGAGTCCAGTACTTCAACTTTTTCATCTTCAACTTGAATGATTAACAAGATCCAGTGGGAACTGCATGCGCACACGTTTGCATGTATAAATTAAGCGGGCATGTGACTAACACTCATCAACTACCCTAAACCCTATACACTTATTAACATCTAGCTAGTAAGCAAAAACAGAATTTGTAGTACAAGACAATGTGAGACTCACCCAAAGTTGTAAGGAAGTAGTATATCTCGATTGGTATTTAGGAGCTTCAAGAACTCTAGCAAGCTTTTCTCTGTGTCTTTTCGTTCCCATGGACGCGTCCATGTCTCTTCATTAATGGTATTTGGGTCAATGAACCCAATGCCATAGCGTCCAGCTTTTTTCATTTCATAGATCTTCATCCTGCATAATACTACAGAAAAGAATATAGTGAGGATAATTACAGGTAATGATCAACGAGCACTACAGCTAGCAGCTTGAGACTTAATTTACAGAAAGAAATCACTTACAGACAATAGCAACTGACGATAGATTTGTCGAGTGCGTCTTGATTGAATAACTGAAACAGTTCTGTAAACTCAACATACAGATCTTTCCCAAGGTAGTAATACTCTGGCTTGACTTTCACCATGAGGGACTCTCGATTGGTAGTCTTGGCAATTTTCATGTACCATTCATGCAATTCATACATTCTCATTGAGAGCTTCTTGACCTCCTCAGGCTTGACCATAGGTTCGCCGCGGGCATATTTCCGTTTTATGTCCTCCTCTCTAATCATATCCATGGGCTCGATCTCTAGGAGTTGATAAACAGTGATACCGGCCTCTTCAGCCATCCTTCTATGAGCGTCGGTTATTACCAGCTGATCGGCGCCGGTACTCGTATGTGTTGGTACAATGAGCGGGGGGATCGATTGCACCGCCTGTTCTCCCAGCTGGGGAACAGTTTTCCCGCTTTTTTTGGCAGCTGCTTGGCTGGAGCTCGAGCTCGAGCTCGACTCCTTCTTTTTTTGTGCTTGATATGCCTTCCTGATTTGGCGCTCATAGTCTGAGTCAATAGGCTTGGGAGATGGTGGTTCAGTCATACGAATAAAGTGGTCAATGACATGCTCATGTACTGTCTCCTTTGGCGGCGGTGACGGTTTCGGTCCAAAATGGGCCCGCAATTGGGCTTGCACTTCGGCTTCGTTTTCCTCCTCAGTCAGGTCGTAAGGCCTCTTCGGAAGAGGCGTGAGGCTTGGATCAAATTGGAATCTCTTGCCTCCTGTACCTGTAGTTGTACCGCTAGCCACCATAGCTGCGGCGGCTATCTTCCGCTGATGCTTAGGCGGCGTAGCCTGCTGAGGCGGCGGAGACGTCTGACGCGGTGCCTGACTTGGAGGAGGAGGAGTGGGCTGACGCGTTGCTGGACTTGGAGGAGGAGGAGTGGGCTGACGCAGTGCCAGACTTGGAGGAGGAGGAGTGGGCTGATGCGGTGCCGGACTTGGAGGAGGAGGAGTGGCCTGACGCATTGGCGGACTTGAAGGAGCAGGTCTCTGCTGAGGCGGTGGCGGTGGCTGATGACTTGGAGGAGCGGGAGTCTACTGATGCGGTGGCGGACTTGGAGGAGGAGTCGACTGACGCGGTGTCGGTGGCCTTGGAAAGATGATGCAATCCTTTCTCCATAGAATGATACGATGTATGGCCTCTCCCAGTGTGTGCTCGTCATCACCTCCAGGAATGTCAAGCTCTAGCCCTGAATATTGTGCCACCACTTCATCAACCACGACACGAGCATAGCCAGCTGGAATCGGGTTGCAATGGAAGGTTGCTTCTGGGGGATTTGTATAAGCAACGGCGTCCACCACCTTCATGGATATGTTCTTCATTTTGAAGTGTAGCTCACAATTAGTGTTTTCCGTGATGTCATCCATAGGGTATCTATCCAGCAGTGCCTCGCCCGGGGCGGAACCCATGCTGCTTCTCGGCATGGATGGGACGGTGCTATCCAATGCTGGATCCGCTAGCTGCTGCCGCTGCTGAGACCCCCTTTCCTGGCTAAGTGAGTCGATCTGCTGCTGTTGCCGCTGGAATTGGAGTGCCAACTCTGCGTGCGCTGATTCTAGGCCTTGAAGGCGTTCTGCTTCCTGCTTCCTCTGCTTCCTGCTTCCTTCTTCTCCTCCTCCATCTTCTTTCTCGCACGGCTTCTGTAGTCAGTGTTCCATTCCTCAAACCCATCATACCACAGAACAACGCCTTTGCCTTGTGTTCTTCCCGGGTGTTCAGGATTTCCCAGGGCGCGCGTAAGCTCGTCATTCTCTCTGTTGGGCGTGAACACCCCCGTTCGAGCCTCTTCTATTGCAACAAGTAGTTTGAGGTCCGCTCCTTTAAGACTTGCCTTCTCCAAAACCTTGCCTGTCTTTGGGTCCAACGTCCCCCCATGCACATAGAACCAAGTCCTGCACCTGGGGGGCCAGCTCAATGTAACTGGAATGACCCCTGCATTCACCATCTGTTGCTCAGCCTTATCCCACTTAGGCCGGGCAACCGCGTAGCCACCTGGCCCCAGCCTATGGTAATGCTCTTTTTTCGCGGCATTGAGCTTGTTTATTCTCGACTGTTCCTTAGCTAATTCCGATTCCTTGAATTTCACAAAAGCAGGCCGGTGATCTCTTTGCTTCTCCAGTGTTCCCGTGAATTCTGGAGTCTTCTTTCCTCCTTCGACGTACTTGGCCCATATACTTTTCTTGTGGTTGTTGAATACAACCGCCATCTTCCTAAGAGCAGTGTCCTTGACTTTCTGCACATCTGCATCTGTGAAATGATCTGGTAGGGTGAAATGTGACATGAGAGATTCCCAAAGCAGATCTTTTGCTCTTTGGTCAACAAAAGTAAGATCTGGACGTTCCTTTGCTGCCTTTTTCCATTCTTGAATAGAGACCGGGATTTGGTCCTTCATAAGAACTCCGCACTGACGAACGAACTTGCCTGCATTCTGTTGGGGAACGTGCAATTTCAAAAAAATTCCTACGTTCACGCAAGATCTATCTAGGAGATGCATAGCAACGAGAGGAAGAGTATGTCCACGTACCCTCGTAGACCGAAAGCGGAAGCGTTAGCTTAACACGGTTGATGTAGTCGAACGTCTTCGCGATCCAACCGATCAAGCACCGAACGTACGGCACCTCCGAGTTCAGCACACGTTCAGCTCGATGACGTCCCTCGAGCTCTTGATCCAGTTGAGGACGAGGGAGAGTTCCGTCAGCACGACGGCGTGGCGACAGTGATGATGAAGTTACCGGCGCAGGGCTTCACCTAAGCACTACGACGATATGACCGAGGTGTGTAACTGTGGAGGGGGGCACCGCACACGGCTAAGACAAATCTTGGTGTGTCTTTTGGGTGCCCCCGTCCCCCGTATATAAAGGAGGGAGGGAGGGAGAGAGGCCGTCCCTCCTAGGGGCGCGCCAAGTGTATGGAGTCCTACTAGGACTTCCAAGTCCTAGTAGGAACCCCTTTCCCTTTTCGGAGTAGGAGAGAAGGAAAGAGGGAAAGAGAGAGGGAGTAGGAAAAGGGCAAGGGGGGCGCCGCCCCTTCCCCTAGTCCAATTCGGACCCATGGGGGGGCGCGCACCACCTCCCCTTTGGCCTGCCTCCTCTTTTCCCGTATGGCCCAATAAGGCCCATTACTTCTCCCGGTGAATTCCCGTAACTCCCCGGTACTCCGAAAAATACCCGAATCACTCGGAACCTTTCCGATGTCCGAATATAGCCTTCCAATACATGAATCTTTACCTCTCGACCATTTCGAGACTCCTCGTCATGTCCGTGATCTCATCCGGGACTCCGAACAAACTTCGGTCATCAAATCACATAACTCATAATACAAATCGTCATCGAACGTTAAGCGTGCGGACCCTACGGGTTCGAGAACTATGTAGACATGACCGAGACACATCTCCGGTCAATAACCAATAGCGGAACCTGGATGCTCATATTGTCTCCTACATATTCTACGAAGATCTTTATCGGTCAAACCGCATAACAACATATGTTATTCCCTTTGTCATCGGTATGTTACTTGCCCAAGATTCGATCGTCGGTATCATCATACCTAGTTCAATCTCGTTACCGGCAAGTCTCTTTACTTGTTCCGTATTGCATCATCCCGCAACTAACTCATTAGTCACATTGCTTGCAAGGCTTCATATGATGTGCATTACCGAGAGGGCTCAGAGATACCTCTCCGATACTCGGAGTGACAAATCCTAATCTCGATCTATGCCAACCCAACAAACACCTTCGGAGACACCTATAGAGTATCTTTATAATCACCCAGTTACGTTGTGACGTTTGATAGCACACAAAGTGTTCCTCCGGTATTCGGGAGTTGCATAATCTCATAGTTAGAGGAATATGTATAAGTCATGAAGAAAGCAATAGCAATAAAACTTAACGATCATTATGCTAAGCTAACGGATGGGTCTTGTCCATCACATCATTCTCTAATGATGTGATCCTGTTCATCAAATGACAACACATGTCTATGGTCAGGAAACATAACCATCTTTGATAAACAAGCTAGTCAAGTAGAGGCATACTAGGGACACTCTGTTTGTCTATGTATTCACACATGTACTAAGTTTCCGGTTAATACAATTCTAGCATGAATAATAAACATTTATCATGATATAAGGAAATATAAATAACAACTTTATTATTGCCTCTAGGGCATATTTCCTTCACATTCTTCTTAGGCTCGCTTGGTTCGCCATTAGGTTTGATGGCATCGCTGTTGTACTTTACGCCATCCTTCAACTTTTTGGCCGGGCCTCGCACTGTCCTGCTGCCTGTAGAAGATTTGCTCGATCCGCAGGGCTGAAAGAAGAAAGATCGATTCGTTAATATATATACAAATCATTTAAAACATGTGATGATCACCAGATGCCTGCTTATATAAATATACCTCGCCGGTCTTTGTTATTTCAAGATTAACATTTTCTTCGTCATCATAATCATAGTTCTGGACTTCATCTATTCGTTCGTCTTCATCAAATATCATACCCTCACCGGTAGGGTTCAGATATTGCGAGCCGTCATCTTCTTCAAACTCAACTAGGCGAGGGGATGAGCGTATGATGTTGAACAAGGTCTCCTCTCCTTCTCTGCCGGTATTGTCCACAGCTTTTATTTAACTAATCCAGAAGAAATATAAAACAATTTAGTATTCAAATTACAATGCATGCATGCAATCAATAAGGAAAAACTGAATCATAGTACATAATATGCATCATTTAATATAATCTTGAATACATCGTCTCGAATATTATCGAATAATATATATAATCTCGAATACATCGTCTCGAATATTATCGAATAATATATATAATCTCGAATACATCATCTCGAATATTATCGAATAATATATATAATCTCGAATACATCGTCTCGAATATTATCGAATACATCACTAGCTAGCTAATATAGATCGAATACTATCGAATAATCTAGTTCACTCGCGGTTCCTGCGGTGCGGGCGGTGGACACCCAAAGAGAAGGAACCATCACAGGATCATAGCTCGGGGGAGATCCCCGAAGAACCTGCCAGGTATTGGAGAACCTGACGTCCATAGCAGCCATGTAGCAACGGACGTGCTCGTCCTCCTCCCTGACACGGCGACGTACCACCTCCGGCGGCGCCGGCTCTCTCCGCACCGAAAGTGGCCCACGCGAACGCCACCAAAGGAGCTCCGGGTCGACGACGGGACCCGGGGCCGGGTTCCTCACCAAGTGGCGCGCCCCTGAAGGTAGCACCTCCCAGTGCCAGCCCGGCGGAGCCGAGTCCCGGACATGGCTCCTCTGAAGCAGGACGACGTCGCGAACGGGTCGACGGCGAGGATGCGGGCCGGGCATCGTTGACGTTGAGAACAAATACTATATGCAAATGTAACATTTTTTAAATGATTGGATTGTGATTTCTTATATACAAATTCTATATGCAAACTTTGACATATGTCGACGATCAAATATCGTTGCATCTGTCAAAATTCAAACTTTGACATATGATATCTAGCTAGCTAATTAATCTAACATTAATATATATATCTAGCTAATTCATCTAACATTTTTACAAAAGTATAAAAAACTAATTCATCTAACATTAATTAATATATCTAATTCATCTAACTAAAAGTATAAAAAACTAATTCATCTAACATTCATTAATATATCTAGCTAATTCATCTAACATTAGACATTAATCTAATTAATAAATTCATCTAAAACCTTTGACATTTGACATTAATCTAATTAATTAATTAATTCATCTAAAACCTTTGTATAAAAAACTAAAAAAACTAAAAACTAAAAATATAACATCTAAGTGTGTGTGTGTGTACACATGTACATGTGTGTGTGTGTGTGTGTGCGGGCTTGGGAGGGCGGCCGGGCATGGCGGGGATCTCATAGTGGGCGACGGGCCGGGGCGGCGAGGCGACGGGGGGCGGCGACGGGCCGGTGCGGCGACGGGGACGAGCCGGCGACGGGGGCGGCGCGCGAGTCGACGGGGACGGGGGCGGCGACGGCGACGGGGACGGCGCGCGAAGGGGACAGAGAAGAAGAAAGTGGAATTTTCATAAGTGTTGTATATATAGGACGGACCTTTAGTACCGGTTAGTGGCTCCAACCGGTACTAAAGGTCAAATTTGGCCAGGGTAAGCGGCGGGAAGCGACCACCTTTAGTACCGGGTCGTGGCTGCAACCGGTACTAAAGACCCCTCCTTTAGTACCGGTTGGAGCCACGACCCGGTACTAAAGGGGGTGCGCTGCCATCCGCGGTGCACAAAGTTTAGTCCCACCTCGCCGAGCGAAGGGCAGCCGCACTGGTTTATAAACCCAGCCGCGGCTGCTCCTTCGATCTCCTCTCCAAAGCAGGCTTCTGGGCCTAAACTGCTGCGCTGCCCTGTGGGCCTATTGGGCCTTGCGGGCCTGCATCCTGGCCCAACTACAGGTTGGATTTCTAGTCGTATGCAGGCCGCTGTGGCCCAGTAGGCGGGCTTTTTTATTTTTTATTTTCTTTTCTGCTTTATTTATTTTCTTTTATTTATTTATGAGTAGTTTTTTGCTGTATTTAGAGTTTCTTTGTGAATATTTTTGCTTTAGGTACAAAAAATTACAAACTTTCTGTTAGTGCTAGTAGTTTTCAAATTTGAATAGTTTAAATTTGAATTATTTAAAATTTGTGTGAATCACTAGTTTGTGAATAACTTTACTTTAAAAATAGATTTTCCAGTGATTCGTTTTTCTTATGTTTAATATTAGTGTGTTTTATCATTATATTGAATTTGGTAATACTTAGGTTATTTAAAAAATGAAATGTCTTTGTAACAGCTAAGTTTTCGTCCGAAACCCTGATACTTCGAAAGAGATTGTCCATTTTGTATACGAAGTGCATCCAGTTTTTGCCGTAACCCTCTATACTTTTTTGCACATGTTATGCGGGTGAAATGATGATACCATGCCAACTTTCAACCTTTTCAGAGTGCATTTGTAGTGCTTTTCAATTTCAGGGTCATTTAGCTCAAAAAAATAAGTAAAAACATGAAAAATAGCAAATGTTGTCAGAAAGGGTTGAAAATTGATGACGTGGCTTTGAATGGTGCATACTGAACGCAAAAAAAGTCTGGAGTTGTAATAAGTTTAAAAAATAAAATGCCTTTGTAACAGATGAGTTTTCGTTCGAAACCCTGGTACTTCGAAAGAGATTGTCCATTTTGTACACGAAGTGCATCCAATTTTTGCCGTAACCCTCTTTACTTTTTTGCACATGCTATGTGGGTGAAATGATGATACCATGCCAACTTTCAACTTTTTCAGAGTTTATTTGTAGTGCTTTTCAATTTCAGGGTCATTTAGCTAAAAAAATTAGTAAAGGAGCTGAAAAATAGCAAATGAAGTCAGAAAGGTACACGTTTGTCCGAAGCACAAAAGTACACGTTTCAAATGCCAAAACACATAAGCACCCTAACTATTACAAAGATTCCCTACGGTTTGTCCAGAGTGGGATCTTTGGATGTGAAACTTTTTCTTCGCGTGTGTCCCTTTGCGCCGTAACCATGGACAATCTTCATCAATTAACTGGATGCTCGGGTCAATATTCACTGTGAAGGGAGCAATTTCATCAAACTTTTCATAATCTTCTGACATGTCTGTCTTGTCATCCACTCCCAGGATGTTTCTTTTCCCTGAAAGAACTATGTGGCGCTTTGGCTCATCGTATGATGTATTCGCTTCCTTATTTTTTCTTTTTCTCGGCCTGGTAGACATGTCCTTCACATAGAAAACCTGCGCCACATCATTGGCTAGGACGAATGGTTCGTCTGCGTACGCAAGATTGTTGAGATCCACTGTTGTCATTCCGTACTGCGGGTCTTCCGTTACCCCGCCTCGTGTCATATTGACCCATTTGCACCAAAATAAAGGGACCTTCAAACCACGTCCATAGTCAAGTTCCCATATCTCCTCTATGTAACCATAATATGTGTCATTTCCCCTCTTGGTTGCTGCATCAAAGCGGACACCACTGGTTTGGTTGGTGCTCTTCTTATCTTGGGCGATCGTGTAAAATGTATTCCCATTTATCTCGTACCCTTTGAAAGTCATTATATTCTAAGATGGTAACTGGGACAACAAGTACAGGTCATCTTCAACAGCGGCGTCATGCATGGCACGTGTTTGCAACCAACCGGCGAAAGTCCCCGTTTGTTCACGTGTAATCCAGTCGTCAGACTGCTCCGGGTCTTTGGAGCGTAGAATATTCTTGTGTTCCTCCATATACGGAGCCACCAAGGCGGAATTTTGTAGAACTGTGTATTGTGCTTGAGTGAGAAAATGCCTGTCCATACATATTATTTGTTCCGGTCCTAGCGTGCCATTTCCACTCAGTCTGCCCTTATGCCACGATTCAGGAACACCAATCTGCTTAAGGTCAGGAATAAAGTCAATACAAAACTCAATGACCTCCTCATTTTCATGGCCCTTGGAGATGCTTCCTTCTGGCCTAGCACGGTTATGAACATATTTCTTTAAGACTCCCATGAACCTCTCAAATGGGAACATATTGTGTAGAAATACAGGACCCAGAACGTTAATCTATTCGCATAGGTGAACTAGGACGTGTGTCATGATGTTGAAGAACGATGGTGGGAGCACCAACTCGAAATTGACAAGACATTGCACCAAATCATTCTCTAACCTTGGTATGATTTCTGGATCGATTACCTTCTGAGAGATTGCATTGAGGAATGCACATAGCTTCACAATGGCTAATCGAACTTTTTCCGGTAGAAGCCCCCTCAATGCAACCAGAAGCAGTTGCGTCATAATCACGTGGTAGTCATGAGACTTTAGGTTCTGGAACTTTTTTCTCTGCCATATTTATTATTCCCTTTATATTCGACGAAAAGCCAGATGGTACCTTCATACTGAGCAGGCATTCAAAGAAGATTTCCTTCTCTTCTTTAGTAAGAGAATAGCTGGCATGACCCTGATGTATGCCGTCTTTTCCGTGCATATGTTGCTGGTCCTCCCGTGCCTCCCGTGTATCTTTCGTCTTCCCATACACGCCCAAGAAGCCAAGCAGGGTCACGCAAAGATTCTTTGTCACGTGCATCACGTCGATTGCAGAGCGGTCCTCTAGGTCTTTCCAATAGGACAGGTCCCAAAATATAGATTTCTTCTTCCACATGGGTGCACGTCCGTCAGCGTCATTCGGAATAGATTGTCCGCCAGGACCCTTTCCAAAGATTACCTTCAAATCCTTGACCATATCATGTACATCATCACCAGTACGGTGGCGAGGCTTCGTCCGGTGATCCGCCTCACCTTTGAAATGCTTGCCTTTCTTTCTTACGGGATGCCTGCTCGGAAGAAATCGACGATGTCCCAGGTACACATTCTTCTTACAATTATCCAAATATATACTGTCATTATCATCCAAACAGTGCGTGCATGCGCGGTATCCCTTGTTTGTCTGTCCTGAAAGGTTACTGAGAGCAGGCCAATCATTGATGGTCACAAATAGCAACGCATGTAGGTCAAATTCTTCCTGTTTGTGCTCATCCCACGCACGTACACCTTTTCCATTCCACAACTGTAAGAGTTCTTCAACTAATGGCCTTAGGTACACATCAATCTCGTTGCCGGGTTGCTTAGGGCCTTGGATGAGCACTGGCATCATAATGAACTTCCACTTCATGCACACCCAAGGAGGAAGGTTATACATACATAGAGTCACAGGCGAGGCGCTATGATTGCTGCTCTGCTCCCCAAAAGGATTAATGCCATCTGCGCTTAGACCAAACCATACGTTCCTTGCGTCACCTGCAAAGTCCTCCCAGTACTTTCTCTCGATTTTTCACCACTGCGACCCGTCAGCGGGTACTCTCAACTTCCCGTCTTTCTTACGGTCTTCTCTGTGCCATCGCATCAACTTGGCATGCTCTTTGTTTTGGAATAAACGTTTCAACCGTGGTATTATAGGAGCATACCACATCACCTTGGCAGGAATCTTCTTTCTGGGGCGCTCGCCCTCGACATCACCATCGTCATCGCGGCTGATCTTATAGCGCAATGCACCGCATACCGGGCACGTGTTCAAATCCTCGTACTCACCGCGGTAGAGGATGCAGTCATTAGGGCATGCATGTATCTTCTGCACATCTAATCCTAGAGGGCAGACAGACTTCTTTGCTTCGTACGTACTCTCGGGCAATTCGTTGTCCTTTGGAAGCATCTTCTTTAACATTATCAGCAACTTTCCAAATCCCTTGTCAGATACACCATTCTCTGCCTTCCATTGCAGCAATTCCAGTGTGGTGCCCAGCTTTTTCTTGTCAGCTTCGCAATTCGGGTACAATAATTTCTTGTGATCCTCTAACATGCGCTGCAACTTCCTCTTCTCCTTTTCACTTGCGTAGTTTCTCTTTGCATCGGCAATGGCCCGACATAGATCATCAGCGGGCTCATCTGATGCCTCTTCTTCAGCTTCTTCCCGCATTGCCGGCTCAGCTTCTTCCCCCATTGTTGTACCATCGTATTCAGGGAACCCATGGCCAGGATAGCTGTCGTCGTCCTCTTCTTCTTCATTGTCTTCCATCATAACCCCTCTTTCTCCGTGCTTGGTCCAAACATTATAGTGGGGCATGAAACCGGCCTCAAACAGGTGGACGTGAATGGTTTTTGACTTAGAGTAACTCCGATCATTCTTACAGCCAGCACATGGACAAGACATAAAACCATCCGCCCGCTTGTTTGCCTCAGCCGCAAGCAGAAAAGTTTGCACGCCATTAACAAACTGGGGAGAGCATCGGTCATCGTACATCCATTGCTGGCTCATCTTCATTACACAGCACCGAATAGACCAAATTAATACAAGTTCATACAATACTTATTCTCATAAAACAAACATACAAATAACTCTCTAGCTAAAGCATTTAAATGCAACAACAAATGCGATCAAGATCGCCACTAAGGTAACAATTGATCCAATAGCATAATGATACCAAGCCTCACTATCAATGGCATATTTTCTAATCTTTCTAATCTTCAAGCGCATTTTCTCCATCTTGATCTTGTGATCATCGACGACATCCGCAACATGCAACTCCAATTCCACCTTCTCCCCCTCAATTCTTTTCAATTTTTCTTTCAAATACTCGTTTTCTCTTTCAACTTAATTTAACCTCTCGACAATAGGGTCGGTTGGAATTTCCGTTTCACATACCTCCTAGATAAAAATATCTATGTCAACTTGATGGGCATAATTTGTCATAAACACGAAATGCAACAAATAGTTATAAAAGAGAATATACCACATCCGAATCATAACCCGGACGAGGGCCGACGGGGACGGATATCAAAACCATGGCACTATGTATAACAAACAAAGTACGGGTAAGATAATTGTACAAGTAACTATATATCTAAATCACACAAACATGATTTTTTTTATATAAAAAAGATAAGAACAAGAGGCTCACCACAAGGTGGTGCCTGCGACGAGACGGTGCGGGCTATCGACGGTGGTTAGGACGGAGACGGGAAGGCACTAAGTAAACCACACCTACATATGCAAACTAAGAGTTATTTTGACCTCAAATTGCATATAAATCAAATACTACCACATATAATTCCTCTGAAAATAAAACCCACAAATCACTATACTTATAGAGCATTGCAAGAGCTAATCTAGCAATGAGAGATGAAAGGACAAAGTTGCCAACCTTTGTGATCACTTGGATGGATGGGGTGCCTTCAAATCTTCAAAAAATTTGGCAAAAATGGAGTGTGAGCTCGAGAGGAAGAGGAAGAAAACAGAGGAGAGGAAAGGGGAAGAACAGAGCGCTCGGGCTCGACGAAGGGGTTTATATAGGATGACCTTTAGTACCGGTTCGTCTAACCAATCGGTACTAAAGGTGCATCTCTAGTCCCGGTTCGTGGCATGAACCGATACTAAAGGTGCTGGTGGGGCCCCAGCCTGACAACAGCCTGCCACCACCTCTTTAGTACCGGTTCGTGGAACGAACCGGTACTAAAGGTTCTCCACGAACCGGTACTAATGAGCGCCGCCCGCCTAGCCGTTGGAACCGGTACCATTAGTGCCGGTTCAGTTACAAACTGGGACTAATGTGCTTCACATTAGGCCCTTTTTCTACTAGTGAGAAGGCTCGGTTGATTCCATCCGGCCTCTTTTAACTCCTCTTGTGGTCGACTGCCCTTGCCTATTTCAACTCAAACACCATCACCATGTTTTACAACAACAACGACATTGTCCTTCCATATTGATGATCTCCGAGAGGTCCATATCCTCATCCTGTCCTTCCATATTGATGATCTCATCCGAAGCGACCTATGAGCCGTTCACGGCGCTAGGTGTAGCGTCGTCCTGCGAATGTATTCTAAAAGTAAAAGAACATGTTTTCCTTGAAGAGAAAAGAGCCAACACAGTTGAGTTGAATATTCAAGAAAAATAGTACTACCTCTGTTCCTAAATATAAGACATAGTATATTATAACCAAACATCTCTTAAGCAACACTATACAAATGTATTCTCAAAGTTGTATCAACTAATCTTGTACTTGATCAGGGCTACGAGTTGTCAATTCACAATTATAATAGTTGTGTAGTTGCAGAGTTGCTCCATTCAAATATCTGTAGAATTAGATGTGCAACCAAAAGGGAATCCATACATTAGGCAATTGTAATTCAGAAAACTAAAAAATAGTTCTTGGCTGCACCATGTACAATGCCCCATCCAGCATAACTTTGCTGAACTCGGTAATCAAATTATTATAATTATAAAAAGTTAACAAATTAGATAACTCAAAAGACTGGGCGAGGTTTGGCTCATCTCGCCTCCCTCCCTACTGACTACATCCAATTTCACTCATCACAACGTTGTCATCCTTACATTTTGGCAAGCCAATGAGTTGTGGTGTAATTCAAGTTTCCTATGTGGATATGGAATAGAAAAACTTGAATCAAAGAGCGGTATAACAATGTAGCTCTTTCACCATTGTACAAGAAAAATATAGTTGTTTCACAAATCCAAGCATATTGTCTTTTTGTGTGCTAGGAAGTTAAAACAATTTACAATTAATAGATGGGTAAATGGTTTGGGATTTTGCAAGAAGAAAAAACTACAATAGTAGAACTTACACAGACAAAGCTGCAGATCTTCTCTTACTGTCCTCTTCATATACACGGATAATTCGTAACAAAACACAACACAAGATCTCCTAAAGATAAGCAGATGTTCTTCAGTGCTAACGCCACCTTTGCTTAGCCTAAAGTGTTGGTGCTCTGACCTTGCCATCGCTCTCCCTCTCTGCTTCTCTCTCGAGTTCTCGCAGTGTAGCAGAGAAGAAGGAAGAAGGAGAGATAGACACAGGAGTTTTCCCGCGCACGAACGCTGCTGCAGCCGCACGAACGGCTTCAGATTCCCTCGAGCACGTACTCGAGTTCAGGCACACCATTACAACGCATACACCTGGGGTTTTATACCCAGGTCGCGCCGGGCACGAACCCACGACCTTGCCCACGTCGAGCACCTGGTCCACGCCGCTCCGCCCGCGCCCGTCCGACATGCACGCACACGCCTGGACGCGGCGAGTCCGCAGCTAACCAACTCGACGCGCACCCCCAGCTCGCCAACGGCTGGCCCGAAACTTACGCACGCGGTGCACACCCGCACGGACATGCCCGTGCTGCACCTATACGCACACACGCACACCTACGCCACGGTCCCGCCACGCCTGACACGCCTGGCGCGCGCCCATACACGCGCCCGACGCGTCCGACACTAGCGCCGCGGCTTAGTCCGGCCAACATAAAGCACAGTACAGTGACATTCAAAAAAACCATAAAACCAAGCAAATGCATGTTGTGTGTTCAGTTTACCATTTGAACAGTGTACTATAACTTTACAGGAAAGAAATAACCCCCACACTGTGACACCTATTTGTTGCTCCTATTACTTCCGGTGTCCATTCAAGGATATCAAGAATTGTGATCCAATGGCTGAATATAAGAACTTGGTGACAATTATTTTGTGAAGAAGGTAAAAGCTCTGCTAGGGCCTGAACGCAAAGTACAAATTAAGGTAAAGCATAAATGGTTAACACGATACATTTCATTTCGAGTCGGGAGTAGTCATTATGGTAAAATAGAAACAGTTTATGTGTTTTACTGTTATTCATCTTTTGTTAGATAGGAACTGGCTAATTAGATTAGAAAAGAGGGAGGGGGAAATACAACAGCTTTTTTTTGCGGGGAAATACAACACCTGACATTCTCCTGATCCAAAGACATGCTCCCCCTTTATGGCACCTTTGTACCATTATCACAATATGTAATCAACAATTGGATGAGAAATTGAGATATATAAGTGTGACCCACTAAAAAGGACTAACAAGCTAATTTTGGACATAACATAAAGGATGTGTTTCAACAACAGACCATGCTTTGTCCAGTACAACCATTAGCAAATAACAAGAAATGCATAGTATGACTTTGTTGCCACACTTTGTGTTTCAACAACAGACCATACTTTGTCCAGTACATGTGTACAACCATTAGCAAATAACAAGGAATGAACATTATCAGTAGCGTGTAGAATGGCATGAAAAGCTAAGGAGGATAAATAAAACCAGCCAGCAAAGTGCAAGACTCATTATAATTCAGTAGGAAAAGTCAATAGCAGGTGACGCACCTGAATAGGACATAGGTAGAGAAAAATAACAATGAGTTGTGGTGTATTTCCCTGATTAGGACATAGGCCATCAGAAATTCAGTAATGTAAGCATTCATTTATGTAAGCAGCAAGTACCAAGCCATACATGTAGGCCGCCGTCGCTTACCTGTCCTCCTGCCGCCTCCAACCGTCCGCTGCCACTCGCCGTTGCATTGCAACGTTTTGTTTTGTATTCATGGTCCTGGACACCACTTAAATATGTACTCCCTCCGTTCGGAATTACTTGTCGCAGAAATGAATGTATCTAGACGTATTTTAGTTCTAGAGTATGCATCTACAATGCACGCACCTAGTCCTCCTAAATCTTCAAAGAAATACAGTAAAAAAATCAGTAAAATGAATGCAGTGTGCATCAACATAATAACTCATTAATAAATAGCTCTATGAACTCCAAAAAGGGAATGTGGACATTCAATTGTAAGGCTGTGTCTCCATGAGTTCATTTGAGATACGGGCAGAGTATGCTTTACAACTATTTCCAGGCTCATTTCGTTGTAGTGGCAACCCAATGCGTGAATTTCTTTTTGTCCTTAGACATTTAAGTCATGCTATTTAACCAAAATACAGTTACATCTCTATATTAGTTAATTCACTCTGCATTAAAAGAAACAAATGTGAAACAGATGCAGTGATGAATTACCTGAAGCATACTCCAGATATCTTCTTCTTTTCTGCTCTACACATCATTCTCTTTTGTGCTCTTCTATTTTTCATCTTACCATAACAACTTGAACACCGCTAATTTGATACTCTACTTCCTTCTTGATCTGCATGATAGCATCCAAATCCAAAGGTCCAACCTCCTACGATCTAGAATGAAACATGCAATTTGGCCATGTCAATTGTTCTGTCCGACAAACCAAAGGAACATAGAGACATCACTTACGGTTGGGCGTTGTTCTTCCATTGATATTGTGGATCATGTCATAGATAACGAATGGCTTGCACATAAGAGAAAAAGGCACGCTGAAAATATGATTAGGCTGCTCGCATGAATGGCGCAATTTGCAGTGATCTGGTCGCGTCACCAATATGTGGAAAGCCGGCGTTAGAGTGCAGGGAGGCAACCGGCGGGCAGTTGGGGAGTCTGATAATGTAGTCCAGAGAGGCGGACGCCTCAGGAGTCGATAAGGAGTCGGCGTCGTCGGGCCGCCGACGTTGAGATGGCATGGCAAGTGTGCCGATGGGGATCCGAAGAGATAGAAGACGAAGCAGCGGCGGTGGCCCTGGATGGAAAAGGGGGAAAGCGGAGGTCGGGATTGACGTACATGGGCCTCGAAATACCTGTGTTCGTCCTCCAAACAAGGCCGCAGTGGTGGCGGGGAACCCTAGACAAGGGAGGTCGAGGGAGGAGTGGTGGTACGGGGGCAAATTGGTTTTTTTTCCTTGTGCAATTTTTTTGTAGATAGATCTTTACCTAATATTAAAGGAAGGATTGTTTCTCCACTTTTTTTCGTTTGCGGTGGGACCAGATATATTTTCGTTCGTCATGAAACCAATGATTTTCGTTCGTCCGAAATCATCTGGCTGTCGCGCTGAGTTTTCCGGCCTGTAAAAAATCATCAAAAAAAGACAGCCCAAATTGGTTTTTTTTCCTTGTGCAATTTTTTTGTAGATAGATCTTTATCTAATATTAAAGGAAGAATTGTTTCTCCACTTTTTTTCATTTGCGGTGGGACAAGATATATTTTCGTCCGTCATGAAACCAATGATTTTCGTTCGTCCGAAATCATCTGGCTGTCGCGCTGAGTTTTCCGTCCTGAAAAAAATCATCAAAAAAGACAACGCAAGTGGGAATCGAACCTGCAACCAGCATCATGTACACGCGCGATGCTAACCAATGCGGCCATCTATCTTTGGTGCTAAAATTGCAGCGTGAGTTTTAATTAAAAGAAACAACCGGCAGTGGCAAAACATAAAAACAACTAGCAAAAGTCTATGCCTAAGTGGAATCGAACACAACACCTCGCGCGAGTTAACCACGCCCCTAGGCAGTGTAGTTCTTCAATTTGTTGTCTAAAAATTGCAGCTCCGCTTATATAAACTATATGCAGCAAAAGATGTAAACTTTTTTGAATTTCAAATGTGATTTTATTTCAAAAAGAGTAAATAGTTCTGAAAAAACAAACAGTTTCAAAATATGTTAACAAATTTTTAGAGGCTTGAACATTTCTTGAAACTAGGAAAACTATTTGAAAATGCAAACATTTATTGAAAAACAGGAACATAATTGAAAAATGGGAACATTTTCTGAAATTATGAACATTTTTTCAAAATGAGAATATTTTTTGAAATTCCCCTAAGAATTTACGAACAAGTTATGAAAACACGATTTTTTTTTATTTTATGACCAAAATTTGAAAACATAATTTCGTTTTCGAAATAAGTGAACATATTTTGAAATTGTGAACAGTTTTTCAAAACCCAAATTTTTATGAAATCCCCTGAACATTTTTCAAATTTGCCAACAAATTTGGAAAACATGAACATTTTTTTAATGATTGAACAAAATTTGAAACAGAGACATTCTCTAAAATCATGAACATTTTTAAAATCTATGAAAATATATAAAAATGTGAATAATTTCAGAAATTTCAAACTTTTTGGAGTTTCCGCAAATTTTTTAAAATTGCTGAACATTTGTTGAAAAAAGAAAAATATACCTTGAGTGAGTAAATTGAGCTAGCTCGTACTTGTGTCTATTACCTTCATTCATTATTATTAAGCCAGGTTCAATGAGTAGGTTCATTGTTTTTGGGTCGTTTGTGAAAAATGCCTAATTTAATCTTTCCAGCAGATCGTTACAGAGCACCAGCAAATGTATGCGATGGGTTTTCTTTCCTCCAATTGGAAGCTGCTTCTTCGTGCGGTCACCGGCTAAAATTAGATGCATTTAATCTTCATGCAAGATGATCACTTGGTCGTAGAGTTTTGGCCGCCAAGCCCTTTAAATTCAGACGAGATGGTTTGTTTACTTATCAAATTAAATAATCGCCTTCTCATTTTTTTACACTAAATTTCATCAATTTATATACATTTGCAAGTTGTATGGAAAATCAATAAACCGCTCCAGGAATCAATAGAGAGTGAAGAGTGGGTCCCGATTATCCCTAGAGAAACGAACACACCATTGTGTTGTTACAGATGAGCAGGAAAGATTTAACTCCGCATTTCTCAAAAAGAAGAAATTAACTCCCAATGCTTTGGATGCTTTGTACGCGGGATTGTAGGTGAACATGAGATAGGCTGTATATTATGGGACAGTGGGAGTATGATATAACTTAACATATAATTGCAATCGGACTGTGTTTAACTTGGCTGGATTCCCCGCAAAAAAAAAAACTTGGCTGGATGATCAACTTTTCTCCGGTGCAATGCACGGGCAATGGTACGAGATGGTGGGAGGTGGGACGAAAAAAAAACAGGACGAAAAAAAAATCAGACGAAAGTGATGGGACAAAAAAAAACCTGAACGCAATCCTACCAACTGCTCCATTAAGAGTAGAGACTTGTGCCACTAATCTTCCTTTCTTGAGTCTGTTAATGACGAGGAGCCGCAGAAAACATATCTTCAGGGATTACCCGTAAGATACCAAGTGTGTGGCAAATGCACAGGGATAAATAAGAGTTAATTACACCTAGGATAAATAATATCACCGTAATACTAACAAGATGTAGGGACCATAAATCTGTCAAAGGTTGCTAGCTAAGTCATACGAATAACGAAGGGCAGCAATCACATGTGTCATGAGTTTCTGAGCAACATCACGAGTTCCAAACCGCAGTAGCCAATTTTGTGAGACTCCATATTTATTGTTTACACCTATATATGCAAACTATTAAATTGGCTATAGATGACATGTTAACAAGGCATAGCCCACAATTGTTTATTATTCGTGTTCGCTTTTACAATACTTCCACCATGAAATGTCTTGGTTACTCTTCAGCAGACAAGCGGAATGTAAGTCTTCCCCTATACGATGCTCTACCCTATGTCCCTATCAACCTCGTGTTCCACGAGAAAAGAAATACAGCTATATGTATACGTCAGTCCTCCCCTATATAATTAGCACAAGTGCAGGAGCACAACACGGCACCGAGGTCTGAGAGAGAGATAAACCATCATGGCAGCTCAGACCGAGAAGATGGCCGTCCCCACCGACGCTGAGCTGCTCAAGGCGCAGGCCGACCTGTGGCGCCACACCCTGTGCTACCTCACGCCCATGGCGCTCCGGTGTGCCGTCGAGCTAGGCATCCCCACGGCCATCCACGGCCTCGGCGGCACCGCGTCGCCCCCCGACCTGATCGCCGCGCTGTCCCTGCCCCCGTCCAAGCTATCGTTCCTCGGCCGCCTGCTATATCAGCTGGCCACCGCCGGCGTCTTCGACACCACCGACGCGGGGATGACGTACCGCCTCAACCCGATATCGTACCTCCTGGTGGACGGCATCCACATCGACGGCGACGCATGCCAAACGGCCATCGTGCGCGTGGCCTCCTCGCGGTACTACGTGGAGGCGGCATTCGGGCTGGCGAACTGGTTCAGGAAGGACTTTGACGGGCCGGTGCCTTCGCCGTTCGAGGACTTGCACGGCGCGACCATCTTCGACGACAGCATGGCGCTCCTGGACCCGGAGATGGATAAGCTGGTCCACGAGGCCAAGGCTTCTCATAACCATATGGGGATCGGTCTTGTGCTCCGGCAGTGCCGTGACCTGTTCCAAGGACTCGAGTCTCTGACTGACTTGTGCGGTGGTGACGGCACGACGGCGAAGGCCATCGTCAGGGCCTATCCGCACATCAAGTGCACTGTGCTGGACCTGCCAAAGGTCATCGACAAAGCTCCGGCTGAAGGAGTGGTTAAGTATGTTGCTGGTGACATCTTCCACGTCGTCCCACCTGCTCAAGCTGTGTTGCTCAAGGTATTTATGAATGTGCCATCTTCCACGTCGTCACACATGCTCATATATTAGGTTTTTCTTAAGTTAAACCTTTTAAAGTTTGATCAAATTGATAGAAAAATATATTAAAATTCATAATACCAAATCAGTATTATTAGATCTATCATGTACTACCTCCGTAAACTAGTATAAGATGTTTTAGATCATTAAAATAGTGATCTAAAACGTCTTATATTGATTTACTGAGGGAGTAGTATATTTTCATATTGTACTTATTTGGTGTTGTGAACATTGATATATTTTATATGAATTTTATTAAACTGTTTACAAAGTTTGACTCAAAGACAAATCTAATATGTGAAGTAAACAAAGAAACAGAGGGAGTACTAGTTAACTTGGTCTGACTTTGAGTCAGGTTAGGACTTATGTAGCTGGTCGTGAGCGAACGAACGTTGTCCATGTAGTCATGCATGTAGCACGATCCAGTATATGTCATTGGATTTGGTTTCTAGTAGCACGCTCGAAAGATTGTGATGGTGTGTATGATATCAACAGGCAACGTGGAATCTTCCAATGACCATGGCGCGATAAAGCTGCCATGTCGTGTCTCCAATATTTACGGGCTGTTTGGTTCGGCACTCTGATTGCCACGCCTAAGCAGAGGCAGGTGTGGCGCGCCACAGAAAGTGTGGCGGCTAAAACGAGCGCCACACCTTAGGCAAAAATTCCTACAGCAAAAGCACACTCGAGCTGTGGCGAGCCGGACATTAGGAAAGAACCAAACATCTTCCTGGAAAGCTGTGGCACGCCACACCTCTGGCGTGGCTAGCTTTGGCTGGCAACCAAACAGCCTCTTAGTGTTTCATGCGTGTGTTCGTGATCCATGGGTGAAACCCAATAGAGAATGCCGACCAAAAGTAGAGATTGGTTGTTCTGTTTGAAGTAACAATTTAATTCAAGTTATATTTTCTTGCTAGTTTCGATTAACCTTATAGAAGTTTATCCATGCATGGTAGTCTGTTCTGCACTTGTGGAGCGACGAGGATTGCATCAAGATCTTGGCACAATGCAAGAAGGCCATTCCTCCCCGAGGCGCAGGAGGAAAAGTCATTGTGATAGATATTGTGCTTAGCTCGGCTTCGGGGCTGATGCTGGAAACCCATCACCTGGTGGATATGTTGAAGCTGGTGATGACGAGAGGCCGGCAGCGGGATGAAAAGGACTGGAGCGACATTTTCATGAAAGCAGGTTTCAGCGAATATAAGATTTTCAAGAAAGTTGGAGCTCGAGCTGTCATTGAGGTCTACCCGTAAGGTTGGCTCCCAAATGCTCTAATATATGTTGTGGATTGTTGTGTGCTCCAAGGATATATAAATAATTGAGTGCCTTATAATTTTCCGAAGGGAGGTCTCGCGGGTCATAAAATAGCAAGACTGTTATGTTTTGTTACCTTATGATACATGTGCAACTTTCTTTTGGAAAAGTATTATATATGCACTCACAGTGCTTGTCATACAGTACCATGTATAATAGCCTACCATAAGATTATGTTGGAAATATGCCCTAGAGGAAATAATATTGTATTATTTATTTCCATGTTTATAATTAAGAGTATATAATCTATGTTGTAACTGCTATGATCCTGAAATATGTGATTCAGTGGAAAAACTCCTAAGCACGTGTGGAATGATAAACAGTAAAATCTACTTCGTAGTCTCGCCTCTAGGACAAGCTCAAGTGTTGTATGTAAACATAGTCCTAAAACAAGATTGAGAGTATAATGTTAGAAGAACGATCGTATTGAATTGACCCAACTTGGTTGTTATACTTTGAGATACTATCATCACAAGTTTATTGATATAACACACAAAGTTAACGTATGCTTTTGTTTCTTAGACCATGAGAGTATCATAGCCACTTCTTACTGGACGATGGAATTTAGGGTTGCTCAAACTTCATCTGTAACATGGTGATCATAAAGACAACTTACAGATTCATCAAAAAGTTTAACAAGGGGCTGTATAGCTCAAGAGTGGGTTTCGCTCCTCCGACGATGGAGAGATATTCTTAGAGCCCTCTCGGTGTGTTGGCATCAATCATCGTCTGGTCAGACACAGATGACTAGGTCACAGGGATGCCGGAACATGTCAATGAGAAATAAGAACAAAACTGGTAACGAGGAGACAGAGATAGTGAGCATGAAAATTACTCAAGAGGATACCGATGCATCTCACCTTGGGTTTTGTAAAGTATCGCGAAGCAAAGGGAATAGCATATGTAAACCAATGGTTCACTCGAATATCATTCGAGTATTCATAGGGATCAATATGAATGTTCACGGTTCCGTTATTGATCATTGAACGACAAGGAGTTTCGTGCATGTCTATGTTTTACCGAACCTACAGGGTCACACGCTTAAGGGAATAACGATATGTTGAGTGTTAGTGGAGTGAGAGTTATGAGAAAATATTCTCGGAATAGTTTTTGGAATAAAAGAAATAGTTTCGACACAAACCGGAAGTGTTTTGGGGTAACCAGAGGAGTTTTGGGGAATACCGGGTAATACCAGGAAATGATATATAGGCAGAAATTGTTTCCAGGGACCTAATATAAATAATAGAGGATTTAGATATTGATCTAGGAGTCCCTAGAATTTATTTAGAGTCAATGTGCTAAAGAAAATATCAATTGGCATATTAGTGGAGAGCTAATGGGCTTTGAAGGCCCATGTAGGGATGGCGCCCCTTTTAGCTTATTGCACCAACTAAGGGGGCGCAGGGGAGTTTCCAAACACCGCAAGCTACTCATTCATTCATTGTTCGTTTCATCGATGAGCTGGAAATTTTAAAGGAGAAACACACGGCCAGAGCGGGGGGAGCGCACCCGACCAACCTAGGGCATCTTCGCCCGAGGGCACCACTTGCAGGATTCGCTAAGATCCATGTGATGCCGGTGTCAGACCAGACAGGGGAGGGACGGCATCAGCAGTTTGCAGATACAGAAACGGTCTTTTCTTGGGCAGCTCGTTACTAGTGATCCCAGGAGTGGACGACCCGGCAACACTGGAAGCCATCGTGTGCCGGGAGGCTTTTGCATTAGCTCAAGACCTGCATCTTCAGAACTTTGTTATTTCATCAGACTCCAAACAAGTTGTGGCTAACATCGTTAAAGGTCGTGTGTCAATAATGAAGCACACAGTCTAGCCAAGTACCCTCTTTCGTTAGGTTAGGGATGCCATGTCTGGTTTGGCCAATCCCATGACATCACTTGTATCCCACATTCTGTGGTTTACGATGAATAAAACTTGACTTTACCCCTCAAAAAATGAAGGAGGACTCCTCCACCATGGCCACGACCCAAAGGAGGGTTTTCCCTCCTCCAAGTCAGCCTAGCCTGTCTCTCCACCTGTATATATGTGAGGGGGGAGCCCCTTTGAGAGACATAAGTTCTCCCTTGGTCTCGGGCACCCCCTCTCTCTCTCTACTTCTATTTTTTGATCTTGACTTGAACTAGTTCTAGTTCTCTCTAATCCTCATAATAGAGAAGCCCCGTGAGGTTCTCTTCTCCCTCCTCTAATTCTCTGACGACGATTAGCTCTGGACGGCGAAGCGCTGCTGGATCGTGAAGCCTATATGCCTGCAATCCGTAGAGAGGCCGTGCTTTCGGTCCTCGGTTCGAGGGATCATTCGTGAACGGTTCGAGAGACTTCATTAACGATCTACACCAACTCTTCTTCCGCTGCAACTCGATGTTGGTAACAATCCGATCCAAACCTCGTATGCATCTTCACGGTGTTCCTGGGATCGGGATCGTAGGATGATTTTTTTTTTTGTTTTCTGCTACATTTCCCAACAGATTACAACTTTTACTTTTTGTCGCAACCTTGTCTTGTTGATTATATAGATATATAACTAGTGTGTGTTAAAACTGGACAGCTCATATTGTAGCCATATAATTGTCGTTCATAATGTGTTGTGGTATGAGTTTACTTTGGCTGCCGGCAACTGGCCATGAACTCAAGTGATTAATCATGGACATAACTTGTATATTTGCATTCTCTCTCATTTTTCTTTTTGTTGATTTGGAGTTCATATTGGGAAGATAGTAATTTCCATGAAAGTGACAACGACAAAACAGCCTTCATAAGCTGTGCAAAATGTCATTACATCACATCTTATTTAAAAAAAATAAGCATGTAATTACACACAGACCATACACCATTACATCACATCTGAGTTTCTGAGTCTAACTAGGAAAATCCCCCAAGAGACTTATGTTGTTTTAGTGTAAACAACTTTTGACTAAGGGGTGTGCTTAATAGCGTGGTCGAGAATACGATCACAGGAGTGTAGTGCATGATGGCATTTAAGCGATGGTTGTCGTACACCAACAAAGTTGACACGATGATGTCCTAGTCGAATGCGTCCTCGTGGCACACTCTTCAGGTTCCTTCCCTGACGTTAGTCTAAGTCACTCATGACTTCGTAGACTCGACTCAGCTCGTGTGTGTCTTGGAGCTCTAGTGCCCTATCCTTGAGTTTATTCAAGTGATAGTGCATGAGTTACATTGCCTTCATATAAGCCAGGGTTTCTTCTCAAATGATCAGAGCTACCCATGAGATGGTAAGTGGGAGGGGAAGTAAGCTAAAACTTGGTCCACTAGTCTATGAAAACTACTCAAAGGTGGGGGTTTTATAGTCCATGGTAAAGTACCCCCTCTCATCCCTCCACCATGTGGAATTCCCTTCTCGGGCCTCTTTCATAACTTGAGCCATTCCTTTTATTTGGTCTTTGGTTTTCTCTTCCTTTCTGACTTGGTTGAGAATGACAAATTACTTAGAATTTTGTTCACTTCCTTGTATATTGTGGAATTCCCTGGACTTTTGTTGACCTCCATGGACTTCTGTTGAATCTTGAAAATTTCCTACTTGCTTAGAGCAACTCCAACGCCCCGACCCAAACGAACGCGCACTTTGTGCGCTTTTTGTCCGTTTGGGTCGGCTGCCTAATCATCGTCCACCTATGTCGGACCGGTGCACCCAACCGGCCGACCCAATTCTCGTCCGCGCAGAAAACAATTTGAACTTAAAAAAGGCCCATAGCCAGAGATCATGCCAACGACCGTGCCATCACCCAGAGTTCATGTCGGCGGCCATGCCAGCGGCCGGCATATATGCCGGCCTCCAAAAAACACCACACAGTTCATGCTGGCGCACTTGCCGACGGCCGGCACACGTGCCAGCACACAAAAAACGGTGGGAGTTCAACCACACCATCTCGGCAGTGGTCATGCCGGCATACTTGCCGACGTACAAAAAAGATTGCGCTCTTTGCCTTAGATCAATCATCAAGCTTGAGCATGTTGGCCTACATCTTCTCGAATTAAGGCCTCTTCCTCGGGGACAACTCCATCTTCATGATCTCCATCCCCTTCAACATGCAAGCGAGCGCCACTTCTTTTGCTTTGGTCTTGGCTTTGGTAGCCTCGATCTCGAGCATCTTCGCTTGCATCTCCGCCTCCATCTTGAGCTTTTTCGCTTGCATCTCTGCCTCCATCTCGAGCTTCTTCCTCTGTATCTTCATGTAGGCCATTATTTGCTGTTTTTTGTCTTACTGTTGCTTCTCATCCCTTGTATCATTTTGGGTCATCATGAGGGTGTTAGCTCCTTCTTCTTGGTCAGCGCTGCCGTTTTCCAGACGGTGTGGGGCTTGCCGATGGTGGAGGCGAGGGAGGCGAGGCCGGCGGCGGCGTCGACGATCGGCGAGTCCTCCATGCGAGCGGCAGGGAGCGTGAGGGGGCGGGAGTTTTTTTGGAAAGAGAGGGAAGTGGGGGTGGATGTGCCATCGACTGGCGGGCCAGGAGAGGACAAGGCAGGCGTTGCGCGCATCCGCTGCGTGTCTGTACTGACGCAAACGCGGCCCAAATTTGGGCATAAAATGGGTTGCGCGCGGACAAAAAGTGGACGCTCATCCGTTTGGGTCGCCGCGTTGGCCCGTTGTTTTGGTCTGTTCAGACGCAAACGGACACGCACAGACAGTTTGGGTCGGCACGTTGGAGTTGCTCTTATGAACTTCCCTATGCATTAAAGGTGCTTTATTGCATGCATACAGCACAAAGCAATAGCTTTAACAGCCCAGCTGATGTGTCTTTGGGCTCTCTTTTTGTTTCATTTTTTTTCCAAGTTATCCTCTAGGAGGAGAATTAGAAACCCTGCAGCTTTGGAAATGATGGATAAATTTTAAGAATTTACGCATATGCAGACACAGTGCATGTGTTGCCAACCTCAAAAGATACAACCAAACTTCACATCTTTGTTTCGTCAGTGGAAGCAACATCCGATCAAATGAATAAAGCAATTTTTACTTGGCTAACGCAATCGAAGCCAAACAGCTCAAGATGGCAACGCTTCAGATGACGCTTAATTAAAATCGAGGCCATGTGCTATGAACATCACAGCAGAACTAGGAACAAAACCAAAAGGCAGTGCACCTGGCTTGTAGACGTAGAGCTGGCCAGATTTGGACTTGTGGTGGCCTCCTTGTGCGCTGCAGGATCTGAAAACATAAAATAAAAAGCAGTGTCATGGCATCATGAATTGGGTATGCTAGGCTTGTTATTAAAGCCATCAAGAATCAGACAGTGAACCTGCAAGCACTAGTAGAAAACAGGGCTTTGGTTGAAGCCTGGGTAAGGGCATTAATCCCGGTTCACTCACGAACCGGGATCAAAGGGGGCATCAGTCCCGGTTTGTGAGGCCAGGGCGCCGTCCGGGCCTCGGGGGCCATTGGTCCCGGTTCGTCTGACACTTTTGGTCCCGGTTCCAGACACGAATCGGGACCAATGGTCCTCGCTCCTGGTCCACCACCTTTAGTCCCGGTTGGTGGCTGGAACCGGGACCAAATGTTGTCCTTTAGTCCCGGTTTTAGCCATAAATCAGGACTAAAGAGAAGCCTATATATACCCCCGCGAACAGAGCCACTGCTCTGCTTTTTTGGCCGGCCGTGGGAAGAGGTGTGTGGTGCTCTAGCTCACGTCCTATGCACATGAGGTGTTCGATAAAATGCCCGAGCCACACTTAAGCTTTCTCCTCTCGAAGCTTCTTGTCCAATCTCCATTTTCCTCAAGATTTGTCTAGGTTTGGCGGTCCGTCCTGTCTCGTCACCGGCACCACCGTAGTGAGCCTCTTGTTCTTATCTTCTTTCTAAAAGAAAAAAATTCTTACTTGTATGATTTAGGTAGATACTTGTATAATTTTCTTATTTTTATTATTGTTTGTTATTATATAATGCGATGATTTCGGTATCCGCCCCCGTCGGCCCTCGTCCTGTCTATGATTCGGATGTGGTATATATTATCTTTTATAACTATTTGTTTCATTTAGTGTTTATGACAATTATGCCGACCAACGGGACATAGATGTTTTTATCTAGGAGGTATGTGAACCGGAAATTCCAACCGACCCTCTTGTCGAGAGGTTAAATTTAGTTGAAAAAGAAAACAATTACTTGAAGAAAAAATTGAAAAAATTGAGGACGAGAAGATGGAATTGGAGTTGCATGTTGCGGATATCGTCGATGATCACAAGATCAAGATGGATAAAATGCGCTTGAAGATTAGAAAGATTAAAAAATATGCCATTCATACTGAGGCTTGGTATCATTATGCCGTTGGATCAATTGTTACCTTAGTTGCGATTATGATCGCATTTGTTGTTGCATTGAAATGGTTTACATAGTTTCAATGTATGTTTTAATTAGATGCTCTAGAGAGCTATATGTTGTTCAATGAGAACTATGTATGAACTTTATGTATTTATTTTTTCAGTAATAACATTTGATCACTACTGTACTTTGGTTTTAATGTGATGATGAACTTCTATTAATTTGGTGACTTCTCTATTCATGATGTTCTGTAATGGTTTTTGACACACTTAATTACATATAATGCACGCAGATGAACCGGCAATGGATGTACGGTGACAGACGCACCTCCGAGTACATTAAGGGCGTGCATAATTTTCTCGAAGTGGCTGAGGCAAACAAGCAGAATGGTTTTATGTGTTGTCCATGCCCTAGATGTGAGAATACGAAGTCTTACTCTGACTCAAAAACCCTTCACATCCACCTGCTTGAGAAGAGTTTCATGCCACACTATAATGTTTGGACCAAGCACGGAGAAAGAGGGGTTATGATGGAAGACAACGAAGAAGAAGAGGATGATGACAACTATCTGCCCCTTGAATAAGGTGATGCTGCAACGGGGGAAGCTGAAGATCAAGAGGAACCAGACGATGTGCCCGATGATGATCTTCGCTGGGTCATTGTTGATGCAAAGAGACAATGCCAAAGTGAAAGGGAGAAGTTGAAGTTCGATCGCATGTTAGATGATCACAAAAGAAGGTTGTACCCAAATTGCGAAGATGGCAACACAAAGATCGGTACCAAACTGGAATTGCTGCAATGGAAGGCAGACAATGGTGTATCTGACAACGGATTTGAGAAGCTACTGAAAATATTGAAGAAGAAGTTTCCAAAGGATAACGAATTGCCCGATAGTACGTATGAAGCAAAGAAGGTTCTATGCCCTCTAGGATTGGAGGTGCAGAAGATACATGCATGCCCTAATGACTGCATCCTCTACCGCGGTGCGTACGAGGATTTGAACGCATGTCCGGTATGCGGTGCATTGCAGTATAAGATCAGACGAGATGACCCTGGTGATGTTGAGGGCGAGCGCCCCAGGAAGAGGGTTCCTGCCAAGGTGATGTGGTATGATTCTACAATACCACGATTGAAACGTCTGTTCAGAAACAAAGAGCATGCCAAGTTGATGCGATGGCACAAAGAGGACCGTAAGAAAGACGGGAAGTTGAGAGCACCCGCTGATGGGTCGCAGTGGAGAAAAATCGAGAGAACGTGGGGGGACTTTGCAGGTGACGCAAGGAACGTATGTTTTGGTTTAAGCGCGGATGGCATTAATCCTTTTGGGGAGCAGAGCAGCAATCATAGCACCTGACCCGTGACTCTATGTATCTATAACCTTCCTCCTTGGTTGTGCATGAAGTGGAAGTTCATTATGATGCCAGTGCTCATCCAAGGCCCTAAGCAACCCGGCAATGACATTGATGTGTACCTAAGGTCATTAGTTGAAGAACTTTTACAGCTGTGGAATGGAAAAGGTGTACGTGTGTGGGACGAGCACGACCAGCAGGAATTTGACCTACATGCGTTGCTGTTTGTAACCATCAATGATTGGCCTACTCTCAGTAACCTTTCAGGACAGACAAACAAGGGATACCACGCATGCACGCACTGTTTAGATGACACCGAAAGTATATATTTGGACAAATGTAGGAAGAATGTGTACCTGGGACATCATCGATTTCTTTCGACCAACCATCAATGTCGAAAGAAAGGCAGGCATTTCAAAGGCGAGGCAGATCACCAGAAGAAGCCCGCCGTCCGTACTGGTGATCACATACTTGATATGGTCAATGATTTACAAGTAATCTTTGGAAAGGGTCCCGGCGGACTATCTGTTCTGAATGACGCTGAGGGACGTGCACCCATGTGGAAGAAGAAATCTATATTTTGGGACCTACCCTATTGGAAAGACCTAGAGGTCCGCTCTGCAATCGACGTGATGCACATGACGAAGAATCTTTGCGTGAACCTGCTAGGCTTCTTGGGCGTGTATGGGAAGACAAAAGACACACCGGAGGCACGAGAGGACCAGCGACGTGTGCACGAAAAAGACGGCATGCATCCAAAGCAGTATGAAGGGCCTGAGGGCTATGCTCTTACCAAAGAAGAGAAGGAAATCTTTTTTGAATGCCTGCTCAGTATGAAGGTCCCGTCTGGCTTCTCGTCGAATATAAAGGGAATAATAAATATGGCAGAGAAAAAGTTCCAGAACCTAAAGTCTCATGACTGCCACGTGATTATGACGCAATTGATTCCGGTTGCATTGAGGGGGCTTCTACCGAAAAACGTTCGATTAGCCATTGTGAAGCTATGTGCACTCCTCAATGTAATCTCTCAGAACGTAATCGATCCAGAAATCCTACCAAGGTTAAGGAGTGATTTGGCGCAATGTCTTGTCAGTTTTGAGCTGGTGTTTCCACCATTCTTCTTCAATATCATGACACACGTCCTAGTTCATCTAGTCGACGAGATTGCCATTCTGGGCCCTATATTTCTACACAATATGTTCCCCTTTGAGAGGTTCATGGGAGTCTTAAAGAAATATGTTCGTAACCGTGCTAGGCCAGAAGGAAGCATCTCCACGGGCCATCAAACAGAGGAGGTTATTGGGTTTTGGGATGACTACATTCCTGACCTTAAGAAGATTGGTCTCCCTCAATCGCGGTATGAGGGGAGACTGACTGGAAAAGGCACGCTAGAAGCGGACTCAATAATATGTAGGGACCGGCATTCTTGGTCTCAAGCACACTACACAGTTCTACAGAATTCTACCTTGGTGACCCCGTATGTCAATGTAAAAAAGAATATTTTGCGCTCCAAACACCCGGAGCAGTGTGACGACTGGATTACATGTGAACACATCAGGAGTTTTGGCAGTTGGTTGCAAACACATCTCATGGGTGACAACACTGTTTCTGATGAGCTGTACTCGTTGACCAGGGAACCACCTTCGACTGTATTAACTTACAAAGGGTACGAAATAAATGGGAATATATTTTACACGATCGCCCAAAATCAAAAGAGCACCAACCAAAACAGAGGTGTCCGCTTTGATGCAGCAACCAAAAGGGGAAATGACACATATTATGGTTACATAGTGGACATATGGGAACTTGACTATGGACATGATTTTAAGGTCCCTTTGTTTCAGTGCAAATAGGTCAATCTATCAGGAGGTGGGGTACAGGTAGATCCACAGTACGGAATGACAACAGTGGATCTGAACAATCTTGGGTACACAGACGAACCATTCGTCCTAGCCAATGATGTGGCGCAGGTTTTCTATGTGAAGGACATGTCTACCAAACCGAGAAAAAGAAAAGATAAGGAAGCGAATACATCATACGATGAGCCAAAGCGCCACATAGTTCATTTAGGGAAAAGAGACATCGTGGGAGTGGAGGGCAAGACAGACATGTCTGAAAATTATGAAAAGTTTCATGAAATTACTCCCTTCAAAGTCAAGGCTGACCCAAGCACCCTGTTAAACGATGAAGATTATCCATGGTTACGGCGCAATAAGCAAAGGACACAAGCAAAGAAAAAGTGAAGACTTTCTCTCCACAACTATTCTGATGATGCCTTTGATCTAGAATATCACTGCAGTTACATGTGAAGAAATGAAATGCCTTTTGTAACAGATGAGTTTTCGTCCGAAACCCTGATACTTCGAAAGAGATTGTCCATTTTGTACACGAAGTGCATCCAGTTTTTGCCGTAACCCTCTCAACTTTTTAGAACATGCTATGTGGGTGAAATGATGATACCATGCCAATTTTCAACCTTTTCAGACTTCATTTGTAGTGCTTTTCAATTTCAGGGTCATTTAGCTCAAAAAAATCAGTAAATGCAGGAAAAATACCAAATGAAGTAAGAAAGGGTTGAAAATTGATGATGTGGCTTTGAATGGTGCATTTTGAACACACAAAAAGCCTGGAGTTCAAATAAGTTCCAAAAAATGAAATTCCTTTTGTAACAGATGAGTTTTCGTCCGAAACCCTAATACTTCGAAAGAGATTGTCCATTTTGTACACGAAGTGCATACAGTTTTTGCCGTAACCCTCTCAACTTTTTAGCACATGCTATGTAGGTGAAATAATGATACCACGCCAACTTTCAACCTTTTCAGAGTTCATTTATAGTGCTTTTTAATTTCAGGGTCATTTAGCTCAAAGAATGAACTAATAGCAAAAAGAATGAATGAGAAAACTTTTATAAAACTCTAATAGCAAAAAAGAATGAACTAAAAAGAATCAATTAAAATATTCTGTTATGATCAACTAAAAAAAATTATAATATTCTTTGACTGCAAAAAGAATCAACTAAAAAGCTTTTACAAACCTCTAGTGTTGTTGAAACTAAAATTATATAAAATTTATGCAACTAAAATTATCAAAGTATTTTTTGTTCAAAACATTAATAGCAAAATTAATTTTCATAAAGTATTTTTTGTTAGAAACCTTTAATAGCAAAAATAAATAACAAAATCGTTTTGATTAAAACACCCATTTAAAATAACCTAAAAATTACTAAATTGAATATAATGATAAAACACACTAATATTAAATAGTAGGAAAAAGAATCACTAAAAAATCTATTTGTAAAGTAAAGTTATTCACAACCTAGTGATTCGCATAAATTTCTAAGAATTCAAATTTAAACTATTAAAATTTGAAAACTATTATCACTAACAGAAAATTTATAAATTTCGTGACCTAATGCAAAAAGAACTACTCAAAAACTCTAAGTATTTAGCTGTAAGTAGAAACAAAAGAAAATAAATAAAACAAAAAACAAAACAAAAATACTGGAAAAAAATTTAAAAAATGCCGCCTACTGGGCCACCACAGCCTGCATACGACTAGAAACCCAACACGCTAGTTGGGCCAGGATGCAAGCCCATAGAAGGCCCAGTAGGCCCACAGGCAGAGAGAGTGTGTATAGGCCCGTAGGCCTGCATTAGAGAGGAGCTCGAAGTGGTAGGCGCAGCGGCGCTTATAAACCAGTGTCGAAGCCTCTCAGCTAGCGAGGTGGGACTAAACATCCAACCGCACCGCAGCTGTGCCAGGCACAGGCCTTTGGTCCCGGTTGGTGGCTCGAACCAGGACCAATGCCACCCTTTCGTCCCGGTTGGTGGCACCAACCGGGACCAATGCCACCCTTTAGTCCCGGTTGGTGCCACCAACCGGCACCAAAGGTCTCTGCTTCCCGCCCTTTGGGCTGACGAAAACTGACCTTTGGTCCTGGTTGGTGGCACGAACCGGGACTAAAGGCACTACTGGAATCAGCTTCTTTGCCGTCCGCCACGGCGGACGGTAAAGGCATAGATCACGGGCGGAAAACCTCTTTGCCGTCCGCCAGCAGACGGCAAAATGTCCGGATGAACACGTGCCAGCAAAGGCCTTCTTTGCCGTCCGCTTCCTCTAAACGGACGGCAAAGGATTGTGCCGTCCGCCTCTGGTGGCCAGCAGACGGCAAAGATCATGGACAGCAGTGAGGTGGGGTGAGGGCCGTTAGGGGTTAACGGCATGCTTTGCCGTCAGCTAACGGACGGCAAAGAGGCTAACGTCTTTGCCGTCCGCTGGCAGACGGCAAAGTGCTCAAACATGCCAGTCCCAGGAATCACAGGTAGCTGCCACGTGGCATGTTTGCCTTCAGCTAGCTGACGGCAAAGAGCCTGTACAGCCCTGTTTTTAATTTAATTCATTCAATTTGACAGCAATTCGCAGATATACATATATACACAACAAGCATATCCAACACACTAGTTTCATCATATATACATACATAACCAACACATATATAGTTCCATCCTTACATATTACAAAAGTTTCACATTGTTCATCCAACACCGTTATCCATCCATCCATATAACAAGTTCCAACCTGCAAGTTCATTGATACAAAATAAAAGCACAAATGGAAAAGAAGCACTCCATCCATGCAAGCTTCCGTGAATTAAATCAAATCTGCAAAATGATAAACAAGATGTTAGAAGAAGAAGAATAAAATGAAGAAGAAGAACAAGACTATAAGAAGTAAGCATACTTAAGTAAAATGGAGCTAACCTAGAAGAAAATGAAGAAGAAGAAGAAGAAGAAGAAGAAGAAGAAGAAGAAGAAGAAGAAGAAGAAGAAGAAGAAGACTAGAAGAATACTAGAAGAAGACTAGAAGAAGAAGAAGAAGAAGAAGACTATAAGCTTATTATGTAAACTTGGTCATTTTGTGCTAGCATAAGTAATTTTGGAGTTAACCTATAAGAAAGTAAGCATAGTAGAGATAACTTAGCATATTAGAGCTAACATAGGTAACTAAGCATATTAGAGCTAACATAGGTAACTAAGCATATTAGAGCTAACTTAGAGCTAACTTATGTCATTTCGGAGGAAACAAAGCTAGGTATATATAGATCATTTTGGAGATCAAACATACCTGACATAGTTCAGTTCTCATTGTTCTTCTCCTTCTCCTTCCTCAGCCTGATGCGCCAAGAGCGGCGAGGCGGTGGAGGCAGTGGGATGTAATCTTCTACCACAATTGGCGTGGTCATGTCGCCCAGCTGTGGGATGGCCGGCGCCACCACCGGCGCGAGGTCATTGTCAGGCACCACCACCATCGCGAGGCCATCTTCAGGCAGGACAGGCACGACCATCGCTAGGTCATCCTCAGCCACCACCATTGCTAGGTCATCCTCAGCCTGATGCCCACTCTGCTCCTCTTCTTCCCCACTCCAGTCCGGATCATCCTCCTTGCTGTTGCTTTTGCTACAGCCAGAATCGCTGTTGCTTTTGCTACAGCCAGAATCGCTGCTGCTTTGGCTGTAGCCAGTGTCGCTGCTGCTGCTCCCATTGCCTGTCCAAATGCAACAATGACCGTTAACAATCGATGCGAGACAAAGCCAAATGTAGAGGAATAAGAAGAGGCAGAACGTACTGGCATCATCGTCGTCAGCGTAGCGCATGCGACACATAGTCGCGTTGAACACCTTCACGATGAGCATGGTGGCGTCGTCGTCGTACCTGAAGATAAGGAAGTACCCCTGCCGCAGGTCGTAGGCACGGTAGAACTTCTCCCAGCCACGACATAGGTACATGTGGCTCTCCTTGATCACCAACTCAACGTCCCACAGCCTGCGAAACCCACTGCCGGCCTGTCGCAGCTTCACATTATTTGGCGAATCTTCACCCAGCATGTTCATAAAAGTGTCAGGCAGCCTCTGCAGTTTGGGACAATGAGTGATGTAGCAAACAACAGAGTTATCATAATGAGATGGGTGAAGGGGAGATCTCTCCTTTTATATACCTGCCTCGTGGATGATACTGAAGTCCCAAGTATGATACTGAAGAACTCGAAAGCATCCAACACGTACTCCGGTGTGGCAGAGCGGAGTCTGCGGTGGCGGCTTCCCCCCATCTCTGATAAGCAGCAGAAGATAATCAACTACACCAAGTTATCATTTCTCATTCAAAAAACAATGCACTTGTGGACATATGATGGCCCTAGTTGAATTTATTAGTAGCACTAGTCGTCAAAAATGTTGACTTTAGTTGAATTTCATATAATAACTATTTTAACTTCTTTGGGTCAGCAAACTAGGCAACTAGCTAGCAGTATAAAAACATTCAACTAAAGAAAAGAAAGAAACTGCAAAACGTGGCGGAACCCTAAATAAGAAAGTATAAAAACGTGTCTTTTTCTTCTTCTTCCCCTCTTCTTCTTTTTTCCTCTTTTTCCTTTTCTTCTTCTTCCTCTTCTTCCTTTTCTTCTTCTTCTTCTTCTTCTTCTTCTTCTTCTTCTTCTTCTTCTTCTTCTTCTTCTTCTTCTTCTTCTTCTTCTTCTTCTTTTTCTTCTTGTTCTTCTTCTTCTTGTTCTTCTTCTTTTTCTTCTTCTTTTTCTCCTTCTTCTTCTTCTTCTTTTTCTTATTCTTTTTCTCCTCCTCTTCCTCTTCTTCCTTTCCCTTTCCCTCTTCTTCTTTTCCTTCTTTTCCTTTTTTCTTTTTCCTTTTTTTCCTTCTTCTTTTCTAATATGTAAACTATCTAAAACTATTTATTATCTAAAACTATATCTAAAGAATTGGCGGGGGGAGGTTTTATGGTGATATGTTCTTTCTATGGTGACATGTTCTATGGTGCCCTTGAAGCCTGACAATGCTATCTGGAAGTTTCACAAAACTTTCACAACATTCAACCAGTGCAGCAATATTTGCAGATTCAATATCTTCTTCTTCTTCTTCTTCCTCTTCTCCTTTTTCCTCTTCTTCTTCTTTTCTTCTTCTTCTTCTTCTCCTCCTCTTCCTCCCTCCTCCTCATGTAATGTCCAGACCGTGTAACCAGGCGTAAAACCAAACTTCTGCAGGTCTTTACTCATTTCAAGCTCGTCCCTCTTGTTATAGTTGTCGCAACGGGCACAGGGGCACCAGCTAAATTCCTGGCCATTTGCAAATGCGGCTCTAACAAACCCCTTGGTTTTTGTTAACCATTCCTCGGTCCAAACTTTCTGACAAGTGTAACCGGTGTACATCCATGCACGATCACTCATATTGACTTCCTACTGGACACACATCGACACGAAGACCGGAACAGAGCGGGTTAGGGGGTCCTTGGCGTCGATGGAACCCTAAATAGCAAGTATCATCGGTGCGAGATACATGTGGCGCTCGGCGTTGAACACTAGATCCACATTCCACAAGTGAAGCCGGCGCCCGGCGTCCCGCAACAATAGTTCTGGTGGCCGATGACGGTCGAACACCATCGCGAATTTGTCTAGCAGCCTTTGCGATGAGGATTAAAGCCAAGTTTTGAAATTTCAAACAACCAAACCGACTTGAGTCAGTTTGGGTGTTTCAAGTTTCAACACTTGCCTTTTAATCGTCATCGCAGAGGCTGCCAGGCAAATTCACGATGGTGTTTGACCGCCATCGACGCCGAGAACAGTTGCTTTGGGACGCCGGACGTCGGCGTCACTTGTGGGACATGGATGTAGTGTTCGACACCGACGGCCACATGTATCTCGCACCGACGATAATTGCTATTTAGGGTTCCATCGACACGGAGGAACCCCTAACCCACTCGTCCCCAGGCACCCTCTTTTTTCCTTTCCTTCTTCTCTTCTTTTTCTTTTTCTTCTTCTTCTTCTTCTTCTTCTTCTTCTCCTCCTCTTCCTCCCTCCTCCTCCTCCTTCTACTCATCTTCTTCTTCTAAACTAAAACTAAAACTAATCTAAAATAAACTAAACTAAAATAAACTAAAACTAAAACTAAAAATAACTGAAAATAAAACTAAACTAAAACTAAAACAGAAACTAAACTAGAAGAAACTAAAAAAACAAAACTAAAAAAAGGAGGGAAGAACAAACCTGCAGGGGATCGCCGGTGGAGGGCGAGGTCGGCCGGTGGGGCGGGGCGGCGCAGGGGCCGCGGGGAGGAGGGCGGCAGCGGGGCGGGGAGGCGTAGGGCCGCGGGAAGGGGTCCGGCACCGGGGCGGCCCGGCGCAGGCCTCTCCGGCGACGGGGCGTGGCGGGGCGACGGGGCGACGGGGCGCGGCAAGGCGGCGGGGCGACGGTGCCCGGGGGGGAGGGCTGTATGGCGGTGGGGGTTGGGTCCGGGGGCGGGGCTGGCGGGCGGCAGCGGCAGAGCGGCGGGGGAGGAGAGAGGCGGGCGCGCGGGAGGGAAACAGAGAAAGAGAGAGAGGGGAGACGGCTCGGCCCGTTAAGTGGGCCTTCTTTGCCGTCTGCTAGCAGACGGCAAAGAGGGCGGCCGTTTAGGGCTAGCCCATGTCTCCTCTTTGCCGTCCGCTGGCGGACGGCAAAGAACCTGACCTAGCCACGCCGTGCCCCGTGGGGCCCACCTGGCCCTTTGCCGTCTGCCTTCTAGCTCTTTGCCATCAGCTGGCTGACGACAAAGAAACAGCGGACGGCAAATAGACTTTTTGCCATCTGCACTTTCTTTGCCGTCCGCTTTGTGGAAGCGGATGGCTAAGAGGCTCTTTGCCGTCAGCTGGCGGACGACAAAGAGGTGGCAGACGGCAAATTACCAGATTCCAGTAGTGAGGGGGGCATTGGTCCCGGTTGGTGCCACCAACCGGGACCAATGCTCTGGGTATATAAACAACACTTCGTAGTTTTCCATTCACTTCCTTCGATCTCTCCTCTCCCCCGACGGCGCCGCGACCACCTCGACGCTGCCAGGCTGCCGAACTGCGCCGTCGCCTCCCCGGGCACTGCCCCGACGCCCTCGCTGCCCCCCTGCCCCGACACCCTCGCCGACGTGCCGGACCTCCTCGCGCGCCCTCCTCCCCGTCATCGCGCGCGCGCCCCCGAGCCTGCCGATCTCCTGCTCATTGCCGCGTCGGCCGCCTCCAGCTAACTCCACCGCCCCCCCAGTGAGCTTCTCCCTTCTCCCATGGTCCCCTGCTCCCCGTCGCCGCGTGCCCCCGAGCCCCTTTCCTGCCACTGCTCATCGCCGCCGGCCATTGCTCTATTTTTTAATGATAGATAGATGTTTTTTTAATGATAGATAAATGTTTTTTAGATGTGCTCTGTTTTTTCATATGAGATGAAATGAGATGAGATGAGATGTATGAGATGTTTTGCGGAGACGAGATGAGATGTTTGTGGAATTTTTTTCATAGAAATTAGTGTGATATTTTTGTTCATGATGATCTTGCTAAAAACTCATATTAAGTTTGTTCGATGAATGTTCTCTGTTAAAACTCATATTAAGTTTGTTCGATGAATTTTCTATGTTAAAACTCATATTAAGTTTGTTCGATGATGATTTTTTTGTTCATAGAAATTTACTAAGTTATAATATTCTCGTGTTGGGGGAGGAGTCCTCGAAACATAACAAGTGTTGTATTTTCTCTCGACACATATCCCCGATAACTTCGACATGAGGGGGGACGTCGATCAACCCCCTCTCGCCCGACCAACTCTCAAGTCCACCCAAACCGGGACTGAAAAAGCGTTGTCGAGGCCACCCCAAACCCTAGAAGAGTTGTCGAGGCCACCCAAATTTACCAAGTTAAATGAGTTAAAAGAGCGTTCTCGAGGCCACCCCAAACCCTAGAAGAGTTGTCGAGGTCACCCAAATTTACCAAGTCTCGAGGCCACCCAAACCCTAGAAGAAAGAGCGTTGTCGATCTACCCCTTCCGGCATAGCGATTATTTTTTGCAAAGTGTCCTCTCCTGAAAGTATAACCCTGATAACTTCGACATGAGGGGGGACGTCGGACATGCATGAGAGAGGTGGTCCACAACTAATCCATTGCTCATATATGCATATGATTCCTTGTTGTGATTAGCTAGGTCTATGTTTGCCACTAATCCATCTCTCATGTTTGTATATTGCCATGTTGTAATATTTGCAGAAACTATGGAAAGAGACTTAGAACAAGAACAGTTGTTGGGGAATATAATCCTCGCCGGAGGTGATCCCTTGTCATTTGTCAAGGACACCGATGGTCAGGAAGGAGAGGATGACGGCTCCGGTGATCCAACAATGAAGGAGGAAGGAGATCATGACGGCTCCGGTGACCGAACGGCGGAGGAAGGAGATCATGATGACGGCTCCGATGACCGAACAGAGGAGGGAGCTGTTGCAAAGTCCGATGATGTATATATATTAATTAAGCCTGTGCTGACTTGATGCATTCATTGTTTTGGTATGTACATATATTAACACTTCTTTCTTCTTTCAGCCCTTCGGATCAAGCCAAACTTCCGTAAGGAGACGAGGCCCGAAGAAAAGGTTGCGCTAGGATGAAAGGTTCACGATCACAGAAATCGCGAAAGATGGCCAACCGATTGCTCCCAAGCGGACCAAGGATGCATTTGTATATCAGTGCGGAGTTATTGTTAGTGACAACGTCCCGATCAGCATCGTGCAATGGAATAAGAGTAAGGACGACCCTGAAGTATCTTATGTCCAAGATAGACAGAAAGATGATCTTTGGACCTCGCTGATGACAAATTTCAGCCTACCGCCAGAGGAGGAGCCAAATAACCCAGTTATAGAGTTAAAGGTCAAGGCGTATGCTCTTAAGAAGATGGCAGAACTATTCAGGAACTGGAAGAAAGAGTTGAATACAAAGTTTGTCGAGAAAGAGAAGACTCCAGAATTCACCGATCGATATGAGAAGATAAGAGATCACTGGCCCGCATTTGTGGCCTACAAGCAATCGGAGAAGGGTAAGAAAAGGTCACTGACAAACAAGAAAAATGCTGCAAAGAAGAAGTATCACCATCACACGGGGTCAGGTGGCTACTACAAAGCCCGGCCGTTGTGGGACAAAGCTGAGCAAGACCTGCTTGCTAAAGGGGTCCAACCAGTGACATTGAACTGGCCAGATCGTTCAAGGACTTGGTTCTTCGGGGTTGGGGGAACTTTGGACCCAGAAACAGGGGAGTGTCGTTGGACGGACGAGCAACTTGCAATACCCATCAAGAAGCTTCAGGCAGCAATCAAGGCAGCGCAGGAAGGGACGTTCATTCCCGACAGAGAGAAGGACGAGCTGACAGAGGCCCTCGGGAATCCTGATTACCCTAGACGAACACGAGGCACACCAGGCTCCGTTCCGTGGTTGCATGGGTTTCCCGAGAGCGGTGGTTACAGAAGCCAAGAGAGAAAGAGGAAAGTGGAAGCGAGCGAAATGCAGAAGCTCAATGCAAGAATAGCAAAGCTAGAGGAACTTGAGAGCCAGCGAGCTACCGGCCAACCATCTCAACGGCACGAAGATCCTTGCTTCGACGCTGCCCCAAAAGCTACCCCACCATCTCAGCGGAGAAGCAGCGTGGCTTCCACGGAGCTCGTTCATCCTGATTTCACGACTCCTCGCTACCCCGTGGATAGTATCACGGAGGCTGAACATTGCGAGCTAATGACGAAATGCCAGAACCTGACCTTGAAGGCGGCGGTCGGCTCTGTTGCACCTCCTCAAGCTGAGGGAACTTTTCATTGCCGTCTGATTCCACATGGCTATGCTGTTGTGATGGTGGATGAAATAATGGAGGGATTTGAGGAGCTGGAGCTTGACTACCCTACAGGTGAAGGGGAGATTCATCTGGTTTATGCTTTAAGGAGTACCTGTCTATGGAGGAAGGAGTACATCAAGCTTCCAAATTGGACGCCTCCTCCTCCTCTTCCTCCTCCGGCGAGTCAGGGCACTTCTCCTCCTCCTCCTCCGGCAAGTCAGGGCACTCCGCCTCCTCCTTCTCCTCCTCCTCCGGCGAGTGATTAGGGCACTCCGCCTCCTCTGGCGCGTGAGGGCACTCCGCCTCCTCCGGTGCGTCGGAGCACTCCGCCTCCTCTGGCGTGTCAGCGGAGTCCGCCGCATCAGCAATGGTTGAAGAGAGACGCCGCCGCTCCGGCGGCTAGCAGTACAAGAGGCGGGAAGAAATTCAAAGCTGGTCCAAGCCTGAAGCCTCTTCCAAAGTTACCATATGAGAGGACTGACGAGGAAACCGATGAAATCGTGGCAGTCAAAGTGCAGGCCCATTTTGAGCGGAAACCTCCACCTCCGAAGGAAAAGGCAGATCCGGTGAAAGTGAAGCGCACTCTGGATGCCCTGAAGCGACCACCACCGCCTCCGCCGAAAAACAACTATGACCGCTGTACTGAATGGACATATGGTGAAGCGTGGCGGTCGGGAAGTACTTGCAGTGATGCAAGACTAGCAAAACAAAAAAGTGGGAAAAAATTCCCCACCTCGGCGAACAGGCGAAGCCATCGTGCCCCCCGCTCAAGGTGTCTAGCGATATCGTCGCTAATCATCCAGGGCTAGTGCCCGGTACCAATCCTGCTGATTACCTGGGCGATGATGTACAGTTTGAAATGTTAGAGGTAGTAGATATCTTCAGATATGAGTACGGGAAGCCTCTCGTCAAACCTGATCATCCTCCTCTAACAATGATAATGCGAAGATTGCATGAATGGTACATGGATACCTGCAGGAAGTCTGGGAAGGATAGTTTGATGCTGGGACTTAAAGAGGAGCACGACCTCGTTGGAACTGAGGTGATGCCTGTTGAATTTGTGGAGTTATTCCAGTTATTCAATCAAGACGCCCTCGACAAACAACTCATGACTTGCTACTGTCTGTAAGTATTACCTCTGTAATTAAGTCTCTATAGCTCAGCTCTTTCATTGCATGTATATATAATTATCCTCACTATATTATGCAGACTGAAGATTGTCGAATGCAAAAAAGCACAAATCTATGACATTGGGTTCATTAACCCAAATACCATAAATGAATGGTCGGTTCAAAACAGAGTCAAAGATACTGAGGACAACTTGCTAAAATCGTTACTTCAAAATCAAAACAAAGGGAAAATACTCTTTCCTTCCAACTTCAAGTGAGTGTTACTGTCTTGTGCATATTCGGTTTCGCTTACTCGAGGTTATAGTAATGTAATTGATGAGTTATGCATGCGTGCGTAGCTTCCACTTTATTCTGCTAGAGATTAAGCTTGACCGGGGAGTAGTAATTGTCTTAGACTCGAGACGAAAAGATCCTCAGGACTATGCGGACATGACTGCAATGCTCCAGAAGTAAGTTCAATCGATCATTATTGCACCATATCATATCGGCAACTTTGTTCATTTCCAGATATCAAGTAATTATTTTCTTTGTCTGGCAGGGTTTGGAAAGAGTTCACCGGAATGGTTCGGGGACTGCCGAGGGAGCTGCGATTTACACACCCGAAAGTAAGTAGTACTAGCTAGTTCCGCGCATCTCCCATTGATTCTAGCTTCATCAATACCATTTATCATGCTTGATTATCAGTTTGATTGAACTCTATTCTCGTAAAGTGCTTGTGGCAGGAAGGCGGGAATAATTTATGTGGATACTACGTTTGCGAGTTCATCCGCCAATCGACCTCTGAGCGGGGCTACTCTGACCGACAATATGAAGTACATAAATAGTAATATTCACAATTTTTTTTATTACCATCATTTGTGTTGAGTTTCATTCATATATATGTATTGACCCCCTTCTTTAAATTAGATATGGCAGATGCGGGATGAACTCCTACAACATGATCGCATATGAGCAATTCATGAGGAATTGGCGGGATTGTTTCTTGACCATGTCATAAATGAGAAGGGAGAATACCGTCTGAAAATTGAAATGGATTTTAGATATTAGGGATTGTAAGAGATGTTATATTGTATATATGTAGTAGCGTCGGATAGATATACAAAAACTTGTTGTTCGACCAATCTCTCAGAGAAAGAGAGGTCACTTCTCTCTGTATATGTTCATGACGATCTTGTGTAATTAATGGTTCCTTCATTTGCTTACTAGCTAGCGTGTCGAGTTCTCTCTATATGTATAGTAGCAAGCGTCGACCAAGCACGGAGAAAGAGAGGTCACTTCTCTCTATTAGCTAGCTAACACAATATGAAACCCCTAAATTAACCCTCCAAAACCGCAAACCCCCCCCCCCCTTCAAAAAAAAACCCCAGCGCCTGCGAGCTGCTGACGCGTGGCTTCCTTTTGGTCCCGGTTGGTGTTACCAACCAGGACTAAAGGTCCTCCTGCCTGGGCGCCCCGCAGCGGCCACATGGAGCCCCTTCGGTCCTGGTTTGTAAACGAACCGGGACTAAAGGTTTTGGGCTTTTGTCCCGTTTGATTTGTCCCGGTTCCAGAACCGGGACTAAAGGCCCTCTGAAACCGGGACTAATACCCTGTTTTCTACTAGTGAAGTCAAGCATATGGTCCGCTCAGTCAGTGGGGAATGCTAAAAGGTTCTTAAAGTCATCAAGAACCAGACAGAGAACCTGCAAGTCAAGTCTATGCTAATCTTCTTGTGCACATCTAACCACTTCTAGCCTGATGGGTGCTTTATGCAACTGTGATGACAGGTCTCCCTATGCTTTCATATTCTATATTGTATTATAAACAATATTCCTACTTCAGTATTCTGCTTGTAGCATAGCCACATGCTGTTGAACGTGGCTCTCTATTTTTTTTACCAAGCTATCTTCTGGCAGAAAATTTACATATTCTGAAACTTTCAAAATCATATGGGTGGTAGCGTTTCTTGAATCTAAGCATAATGCACAGATGCACATATAGTGCATGCCTTGTATTTTGATCATGAGAAGCGGTAGCAATGAAGCTTACAAGGGTTTTTGAAACACCCAATATTAAGTAGTAACAATAAGTCTATATGAGCAGTACAGTAGTTAAATCAAGATGCAGGTGCAGGCTCAACATCTTATAAAGCAACCAATAATGAGAAACTCTTTCCGGACTATCAGCTATAGTTAACTCCAAGATTTATCTATAAGCCCGGCCGCATCTGTTGACCTACGTTTGCTCAGATTATTCCTCTGTTAGAAAAACATGTAATCTGGGGACTGAAGACCCACTGTATTCTGAACGTGTGGCAGTTGTTAAAGTTGTGTCGAATATTATTGTACAAGGTAGGTTACAGTTGGACTCGGAGTCGTACGGTGTGTACATAGGATTACGGAGTCGTGTCCTAATAGGACACTTGTATACTAAGCCTCTCATATATAGCGAGGGTAGACACACGATGTAATCTATGTCAACATAATAGCACAGGCAGGCGGGGGAGTCGGCGGCGTCTGCCGGCGCCCGGGCGGCCGAGGTGCGGTATTGTAGCGGTGTCATGGGGAGGAGCGCCCGTAGTCAGGCCCCGGGGATGTAGCCATATCGGTGAATCTCGTTAACTAATCTCGGTGCCGTGCTTGAGCGATTGCTTGGTCCTCGGTAGATCAATGATGGCCTCGGATTAATTTTAACGAGTGGTATCATGAGCAAGATTCAATTTGAGACCGTGATGTTGATTTAGAGGAGAGCGATGAAGACCGGCGGCTGTGGAGGCACGGCATACGTGCAGCAGCGATGGGAGATCGGCGCGTATAAAGCAATCGGAATCAGAGAAGCAGTTCACGGTAGAGTCGGCGAGATTAGAAGTTGCAAAAGATCGGAAGCGCGTGCGGCAGTAGCTGGGTTCGAGGTGGCAAGGATCCGAGCGGAACACGTACAACCAGCGTCAGCAGGGAGGAGGCGGGGCGCGAGGCTCGACACACGCACGTCGGCGGACGTATCCACGCGGAGCCCACTGCGGCGGGGCAAGGTAGCGTGCTTTCTAGGCCGATCGCTCGATGCAGGCCCATGGCACTCGGATGCCCCCAGGCGCAGCAAGCTGGGCACGCAGGCGGTCCATCAGGGAGCAGCTTGATCGCTACAGGTCTACAGAAGGAGCTTCGGTGCAAGCAGGCAAGTGAGATTTGTTTGTGGAAAAAAAGGCACGTACGTGGAGGCTAGAAGGAAATTAATCAGCGTGGGAAGCTAGTATACATGGGTAGCTTTGCATCTGATGGTAGTTACGTTAGCTGAAAAAGGCAACATCAACCATTGGGGATTGTGCCAAAGCCCAAGAGAAGCACCACCACGTGAGGACCAAATGATATTTTTATGGTTGGATTTTACGGTAGGAGGAGTAGCTCAGTTGGCATAGCAGTGATGTTTGAAGGCGTTGCAGAAGCCAGGGTAGCTAAGATAGATGTATCATGTATTGGATGGAACTTCACGGAAGATAATTTGAGAGCCTGGAGTGCATGTGTAGGGATCATGCATACACAGGGCGTCAAGCAATGCACGGAGATGTGCGGGCGGAAACGACGCAGGGTGGAGTATGATTGCAGTCGGATAATTTCGGCTGGGTCGGACTGGACAGTCTGATGGATCGACAAGGATGTTGGTCAAAGCAGAAGACGGCGGTGATTTCAGCAATGACGACATAGGAGCGTGATGCTGATGGTGGCCGACTTCTGGGCGTGGAAACACGTGGTGCAGGTCTGAGGGCTTGTGCGGCTTCGACAAGACTGTGGCGCAGGGTTGATTCAAGGCACTGTACACATGAGTGCTTGAAGTCGACAGGACGCGGGGGTAGCATGGCGCAACTACATGGAGTCATGTTGAAGGTGGAGCTGGAATCTGATGGAATATTTCACTCTGTGCTGATGGAGGGGCTACGGTGTAAATGCATGAAGAGTCGAAGCCTATTTCAGAGGAAAAGCAAGAGACACGTGGATCGGACTGGGTACCAGTGGTCTGATGGAGACGTGATCCTCGGCATCGGTCGGTGATGATCGGTGGTTCTCTGCAGTAGGGGTTTGAGTGGTGTGGGTTCGCGACCCTGGGGACTCGACCAGAACAGCAGAGGCTCGACGCGGTGATAGCGGTGAGGCGTGCGGCAAGCACGGGACACAGCGACAGGCTAAGGCACTGGTGGTCAGACATGTGGTTAGACAAAGTGTGCAGGGGTGCTAAAGTAGTGTTGGCGAGTACCAGGTTCAAGTTGGTGACTAGATCTATCGGGTTTGATGTGTCAGATGGATGAGAGTTGACCATGGAGAATCTGATAAAGTGACAGAAAGTCTAAAATTGTCAAAAGCTGGGAGAGTACATGGCCGTATATTCTGTGGTGTTCGGTGCATATAGCAAAGTGCGGATGACAAGTACAGAAGGAGACGGAGTGCTATAGCAGTGGGACATGTCAGAGACTATCCGAGAAAAAAGGATGAGACAACTGCAAATTTGACTCAAGTTGACACAGGGTGACGGTGAAATTCTTTCGAGTTTCAGACAGACGATCAAGAAAGGGCGGACGTTGATTCCAGATAATTCTTGTATGTGGTGTCCAATATGTGAGTTGTTCACTTTCACGCAGATCAGTTATCGGTGTGTAATGGCGTTGAGCGGATACTCCGGAAGTTGGGAGCACAAAGTAGAGTAAAGAGGAACTTAATTTTGCTCAAGTGTTGACTGCAAAGAAGACAAGAAGGGACTAAAATTGCAGGTGGAGTCATGTGGAGTCTGGGAGTAGCAGCGATGCTCGTGGCGTATCTCAAGTCCAATGTACATGAAGATTTGACGCATGGATGAATCCAAGGTGGTGAAGAATATTCGCCAAGGTAGAGTTTGTTAGAATTGTTTCGAATATTATTGTACAAGGTAGGTTACAGTTGGGCTCGGAGTTGTACGGTGTGTCGATAGGATTACGGAGTCGTGTCCTAGTAGGACACTTGTATCCTAGGCCTCTCATATATAGCGAGGGTAAACACATGATGTAACCTATGCCAACATAATAGCACAGGCATGCGGGGGAGTCGGCAGCATGTGCCGGCGCCCGGACGGCCGAGGTGCAGTATTGTAGCGATGTCATGGGGAGGAGTGCCCGTAGTCAGGCCCTGGGATGTAGTCGGTGAACCTCGTTAACAAATCTCGGTGTCGTGCTTATGTGATTGCTTGGTTCTCGGTATATCAATGGTGGCCTCAAATTAATTCTAACAGCAGCGACAAATTGGTCGGTGGCAGCGCTTTTGGGGGGACAGCACAAAGAGGGCATGGATGTATGTGAGTGCGATGGGCTGGCTTACCTTGTCATCGCCGCTGGCCTGGAGTCTACTTGGCGGCGGCCACCGCGAGCGAGGGGTGACTTGGCCCCGTCGCCGCGCCGGGGCAGAGGGCGGGGCTTGGGGTGGACCGGGATCAGGCTAGGCCGGAGACTCTAGAGCATAATTGGTTTGATGTCAAAAGTTGACATGCCAATATTTGGCATTTGCCAAATGTTGGCTAGTGATTGGTTGGCTACCAAATTTTTTTTCAATCTCACAAAAAGTTGCCAAATTTTGACAATTTTTTATTTTGCCAAATGTTGGCATCAAACCAATTATGCTCTAGGCGCGGAATTCTCCTTCGTATCCTAACCCTCGCCGCCGGTGTGCCTGCCTGCCTCCGTGTACGCTAAAAAATTTCGTGGAAAAAACAAAACAATCCGAGTGGTGAAATCACTAATTGAGGATTACTCTTTGCAAAGATCACTCCCACCTCCTCAGCTTGTGACAAGTGACGCGTTGTATATGGGCCACTTGTCGTAACCTGAAAGTTTTCTCTTTTTTCGTAGATGCGTTTATTCAAAATGTTTTATCTCTTAAACCGTGCGTCAAATCTCAAACCGTTTTTACCGTTGGATTCCTCGTGTCGGGATCTTCACAACAAAAAAACCCGGACGAAAAAACCAAACCGGGAGCATGGTTTTCCCCCTTTTGAAAAGAGGCACGGCCATGCCTCCAGCGTAAGCACAACCATGCCTCTCGCAGAAGAAAAAAAAACACGTTTTTTTTTTCGTTTTTCGAGAGGCACGGCCATGCATCTCGCAAAAGCACAACCGTGCCTCTCGCGGAAGCAAAATCGAGCCTCTCGCGGAAGAAAAAAAAACAGAAAACGCATTTTTTTTTCGTTTCCGAGAGGCACGGCCGTGCATCTCACGAAAGCACAACCGTGCCTTTCGCGGAAGCAAAACCGTGCCTCTCGCGAAAGGAAAAAAACAGAAACGCATTTTTTTCCGTTTCCGAGAGGCACGGCCGTGCCTCTCGCCGAAGAAAAAAAATTGAAAACACATTTTTTTTCGTTTTCGGGAGGCACGGCTGTGCCTCTTGCGGAAGCAAAACCCTGCCTTTCGCGGAAAGAAAAAAAAACAAAATGTGTTTTTCTGCAAAAAAAAAAATTGTAATTTTTTTTGGTCCAAATGCTAAGGAAGACCGGTGAAAAACCGCAAAGCCGAAAAAGAACCGTTTAAAAAGCCGAAAACATGTGCAGTAAAATAAAAATAATAAAATTTGGAGGGAGCGCCCAGAGCACGACACGTGGCGGCGGCTGAGAGCGCGCTTCAGCCCACCCGCAAGTGATCGTTGCGAGGCTCCCCAAGGAGCGCTCGTCAACTAGTTGCTCCCTCGAAGTCAGGGTGGCGGGCCTGAGCGATGGGCTTGGTGGTGACTGCAAGTAGTAGCACACGCATGTTTGGACTCGGGCCCAAAACCCTGCGAGGCCAAAAAATTGGTGAAATCACGACGTGAGGTCGATCTTCAGTGCGCTTCGCGTTCCCGTTTGACATGTGGCTGAAGGAGAGGGATCATGCTGATTTCCCCCCCTTTCCTTTCAGGTTGGATATGGTGCACCCCAGGGGCACAGGCACATGCTCCACCTGCTAGAGCATATCCATGATTTGCGATGAAACACATTAGAGCATCTCCAACAGACGCGCAGTAGGGTGGCACGCTAGAAAAATTTTGCAGCACCGAAATAGCATTTTAGCGCGCGGAGGAGGGTGGTTGCTTTTCCAGGCGCTGCAAAATTTAGCGCGCCGATGTAGCGCTTCACTAGGCGCGGTAAAATCCAACGCGCACCCAGCCGGCGCTTGGCAAATATGAAACAACACATACCAATGTGACAATATGAAACAAGATGATCTCAAACATTAAAAAATATGAAAAATCATGAGTTAAGCAACATAGCAAAATTCATGGAATAGTTCAAAATCACCAAACCACAAGCAAGTTCATGACAAACAAGTTCACACAAACGAATGAAACATCAACAATCATGCCCCATCTTCTTTCTCCTCTTTTTCCTCCTCTTCTTCATCCGTTTCTTCCTCCTCGTCATTGAAAACTTGGACGGTGTTCGCACTATCTCCAAAAGCATCATGCGAAGGCATGTGAGGCACACCGGAAGCCATGCGTCTACCCATGTCACCCGGAGGTGGTCCCATGCCTCCCATGAGAGACCCAAAACTCATGCCTCCCATGTCTCCCATGGTAGCTCCCAAGCCACCCATGCCTCCCGTAGGTGGTCTCATGCCTCCCATGCTGCACATGATGCCCATGGCTGCCATGCCTCCCAAGCCTCCCATGGTAGCTCCCATGCCTCCCAAGCGTCCCATGGTAGCTCCCATGCCTCCCATGCATCCCATGCCCATCAATCTTTTTTGGACCAAGACTTGATCACAGCAAAGGTTGATGTACTCCTTTTGCCTATCACCGAAGTTAGATGTGTCCATGAGGAACAAGTACTTCTCATATTCCAATAATCTAGCTTGCTCCTCCATTGCCAATTTCTTCTCCTCCAATGCCACCTTCCTCTCCACGGCCGCCGCCCTACTCTCTTCGGTCACCAACCTCCTCTCCTCATCCGCCAACTCTTGGCTCCATGCCACCATCCTCTCCTCGTTTGCTTCCTTTCTTGCCTTCACAATTGCCTCCATAGAATTCTTTATCTCATTATCTCCTCCCTTCTTCTTCTTCTTCTTCTTCTTCTTCTTCTTCTTCTTCTTCTTCTTCTTCTTCTTCTTCTTCTTCTTCTTTTCTTTTTCTTGTTTATCTCCAGTTGGTCTTTTTGGCATGGAGTAGGCAACCGAGTTTGGTGTAGGGATCCTCTTGCCGCCATCACTTGATTCCTCATCATCATCATCATCATCATCCAAATCAATAGTTGCCTTGCGTTTCTTTGGCACCTCTAGGACATCACGGTTCTTCCATTTCTCTTCATCCTTCAACACTTCGTAGCAATGGGGCGACACAAATGCTCTCCCTTTCTTAACCTTGCCTTTCTTGGTCTTCTCCTCTTCTCCTCGAAACAAGTTTTGTGCAATATTGAGCTACAAACAAAAGAACAAGTTGCCACTTGAAACACAAAAGATGAAGCATGAACATGGAACATAAAGAAATGGCACTTACCGTATCTCTATCATTAGTGCCACTTGGGATTATCTTCTCAACCGACGTCATTGCCGCTGCCCACTTTTGACAATCTTTGTTGATGGTCGACCACCAAGAGCGAAGAGATCTAACGGTGCGCTCAATTCCACTCTTGTTGTGTGTATCAAAGAACTCCTTCATCCAAAACCAGTATGTATCTCTAGTTTGCTCCATCCCAACGGTGTCATCCATAGACACATTCAACCATGTCTTGCATAGCAAGATGTCTTCATCCATGGTGTGGTTGCACGCCCTTCCTTTTGGTGCATCGACCATACCTTGAGCCTCCTCATCCACTTCATATTCATGATCATCTTCATGCACTTAATTGGTTTTAGACCATTGAGAATTGTTGGAGCCAACACCCATAGTTGACATATATGTGTCATCATTGAAACTACAAAGTATGATAAAGAAAACTAATCAAGCTATCCATATGCATACATTTATCTAACAACAACAAAAAAACAAAAAAAATCATACCTTGTGGGCATTTCATCAAACACCATGTGCGCATCGGTCGCCGACGCAACAAATTGCGAGCTATCCGGCGCTTCGGGCGGCGGAGGCACGGTCGGACGCGGTGCTGGATTCTTCTTCATGCGCCTAGAAGGGACGTCCACTTTCCTCTTCTTTTGGGCTGCCACCGCCGCCATTGGTTGGTTGGAGATGGAGCTCCGTGGCTTCGCGGCGGGCAGCGGCGCGACACCACCCTCCGAATTCGTCTGTGGCGCCATGAAGAGGCCGCGCGCGAGACCGGTGCTTGGAGCCGGTGCGGCGCCTGCGGCGAAGCCGGAGGTCAACCCCGTGCTATGGTTTGCGGTGGCGGTGGCAGAGGGGTTGCGGGTGTAGGGAGGCGTTGGGGGATGTTGGCGCGGCCGTCCTGTTGGGGAATGTCGTGGTTTTGTCATGGCAGATGCCCTTGTGAAAGGACGTAGGTGTGGAGCCATCGCAACGTAGGTTAGCTCGAAGGGGTTGAACGGGACAAGAGACACGAGTTTACCCAGGTTCGGCCCCTCACCAATGAGGTAAAATCCCACGTCCTGCTTTGTGTTATATTGATTGAGTATCGATTACAAGGGAGCGGATCACTTAACTTAGCTATCGATTGATTGTAACCTGAGTTAACCCGCCGCAGGGTCTCACTTTTATATACACAGGTTGAGGCCCTGGGCTTAGAAGATTCCAAGTCGAATCATAGAACGTGACCAACTCGGTTTCTAAGTCGCCTTGCCTTGCTAGGCAAGTCGCCATCGTGGCGGCTCACACCTCCGGGTTGTGACACCATCGCCCGGTCTTGGGCCTCCAATAGGCCCACCTGGTAAGCCGCCTCCAATCTTCATGTCTAATCTTCTTGAACCTCCTTGGGCTTTCTCTTATTGAGTCGCCAACGGTGTAACCCGGCCCCTCTGGGCGGGTCACACCACGGGGTTATATCCCGAACATCAGGCCCCAGATTGATTTGAACTTGTTCATGTCAATCTTCACTGGTTCTGGTTGGCGAGTCTTCTTTAATTCTTCTTAAGGCTTGGCCTTGAACAAATCTTCATAACCCGCCATAATAAAAGATGATGTCATGTTATTAAATTAAGAAAAAATCTCACGACGTCACAACGGATCTTTGTATTAACCAGCCATTCCAAAAATCGAGGCGCCTCCTCTGTTAAGATAATCGTGATGCCTCCTCGATTTCCGCACATGCCATTTCACTATTTTACCAACTTTTCCTTATAAATAGGCACGGGGGCGGGGGGTATCCTTTTTCACTTTTACCCCCGTCGCCCCCTCTTCTTCTTCTTCCTCACGTTGTCTGTCGCAACCGGAGTTCCGCCGCCCCGGCCAAGCTTCGCCAACGACCCCATCTAGGCCGCTGCATCAACCTGTTGGAACCAGAAATCTGCGGCGCTCATCCGGTCTTCATCTGCACCATCAGGTACCCCTACTTTTCTCTTCTCAGATCTACATTAGGGCACTTGGGTTCATGGAGTTCATCAGCGTTCATCCATCCTTTATTCAGAAGGGGTATTTTAATCCAAAAACAATCCAGAAATAGTGCAGTAGTAGTTTTAGCTCTCAGCTCGCATCTTGGATAGATCCTTTCTTCTGTGACTCAATACCCAGTTTGCTAGTTCTTCCGCTGCCACATTCTAGGTTTAATAATTATGCCCCTTTTTCCGAACTGCCGTAGGTCCGTAATGGTAGCTGCAATCTGTAAAACTTATTTGTCCAACACTTAGCAAATTTCAAGAAAACTTGGATCTGTAGGTATTTGACCTGCCCTTCATCCTTCAGGTGACTTAATGACAAATTTGTAACCCGTCTAGAATTCCAAAGATTTGTTTAACCCGCCGATGTGTTGCCGGCTCATACTTTCATAACTTAACCCATTATGCCTTCATAATCTGATAATTATTCCACTCCATGGCTAAGGCCGCTCGTAATCCCTTCAATGGTTCATCATAATATGTAGCCATCTAACTGTAGCTAGCTCATCATTGTTGAATCGTCGTATAATTATTTTAAGCGGCTTACCATAGTAATTCTAACCCGCCACATTCTTATTCTTTGGTCACAGCTTGTTATTCCGGCTCATCATGACTAAAGCACCCATCTCTTGTGATTGGATTGCCTCCAGAGTCACAGAGGGCTCGCTCAATGATTATGTGACCATGGGGGTTTTACCCGCCAAGGATGTCATCCACTGGCGGGTTCCAGGCTTCGAATGTCCCCCTCAGCCCCAAGAGCGTGAAGTTGTGGTTTTCTCGGACCACCTACTCTGTGGCTTCTCACCACCCGGCTCAAAATTCTTCCATGACGTTCTGCATTTCTATAATCTTCATCCACAAGACATTGGTCCCAACTCCGTTTCCCACATATGCAACTTTCAAGTGTTTTGTGAAGTGTACCTTGGGGAACAACCCTCTGTCGATCTGTTCAGAGACTATTTTTATATCAACCGCCAGACTAAGATATCAGACGGGCCCAGTCTTGAACTCGGAGGTGTTTCCATCCAAAGGCGAAGAGACGTAACTTTTCCTTCAGCTGCCCTGCCCAGTCATCCCAAAGATTGGAATTATACCTAATTCTATTGTAGGGACACATCCCCAGCTGGAGAGAACCCCCTGCCGGGTTACCGCCCATATCGGCTCACCACCAACGGCATGCTTCCAGGTCGATTAACTACCGCAGAACGCGGTAAATATGCCTCTACTTTCTCAAATATAAGGTCCTTGATTGCCAACGGCTTAACTGGAGTTGACCTGGTCCGCTGCTGGGTTGCATGGAGGATTCTACCACTAAGCCGGCGCAGTGGCTTAATGTGCCAATACGCCGGTGATACAAAGGACCCACGGCGTTTCAACTCAACACAGCTAATTGACAAAGAAATCAACGATATTGTTAAGTCCCTGCTTGGAGAACCACTGGAAAACTGCAGTAAAGCGGGTCTGAACCCTTTCTGCGCTCTTAACCCGGCTCCTCCTGTAAGTATTCAAAAAACTTCATCTTGTTTACCTATCTTCTGTGCTTCATATCCTTTCAATCATTACTTATGTTCATATACATATAGACTGACTCTCCCTTCTGGAAGAAGAAAGTAAACACTGCACAGTCCACCAAGAAGACTAGGGCAGCTAAGTCTCGCGGCACGAGTCGCCGCAAGAAAGCAACAGCACAAGAACTCCTTGAGCTAGACGAGTCGGAGGTAGAACTTGACTCCCTTGGCCTTTTCTTTATGCAACTTATTGATGCTGGTTTTTCTCAGGATGACGTAGAAACAAGCCAAGCCCCCGAAGCAGAGGTAATCCCTGTCTCATCCTATTCAGAACCCTTACCAAGAAAGAAAACTCGGCGGGTCATCCGGAAAGTGGAATTCTCTCACCCTCTTGCACACTTGGATCCCGACTTTCTTTTGAAGAAACAACAACATGAATCGAGGCGTGTGACCCGGAGTGAAGGCACTGGAGATCTCGTATCTGGCTTACCCAACACGCCTTCCCCTCGCAAATGTCGTAACGAGGTGCCTCATAGCCCGACTCTTTCCCTTCCAAAGGCTGTCTCATTCATCAACCGCTTAATCCCTCCGACTCAAATTATCAGGGGACGCCTCCGTCATCCGGTGACTCTACTGGAACTCAAATGCCTGCTTTCAAGATTGCCCATGGGTAAGTATTTTCATTTTCTCATAAATGACTTGTAGAGATGTACTCATGGACTCTTGTATTCTTGTCACAGAGGCGTAGCAAAGGCGGGCAAGAAACAAAAGGTGGGCGGTTCTTCAAAGGACCCCAAAGCTGCTGAGCCGGAAAAGCAGGTGCCAGAGGCTTCTGTGGCTTCAATCCAAGATTCTGAAAACCTTGCCAATGATCCGCCACCGCAAGCTGAGACTACACACTTGGAGCCAATGGATACTGAGATTAACCCTGCTGCCAGTCATGACCCGCCAAGTCCTAAGTCGCCAATTCCTCCAAAGCCAACTGAAGAGATCCCTCCTGAGAAAAGTTCTGATGATATGACTATCACTGGGATGGTTTATACAGCGCCAGGAGCCTCAACCGTGCTGGCCAAACATAGTGCCAAAGAAGAATCGCCTTCCTTGGAGAAAGACAAGGCCAAACTGGATCTGGAGAGCTATTCCTCCTTTAGTGCAGGCGATGTGTACGCGGGCTACTTTTGCCGCCTTCATACGAGCCGGGATATGGAAGCCGGGTTAGTCCAGCTTATGAAGCAGAAATATGAGGTATGAAACCATCCAACTCCTCTTCAGCCTTGAATATATATATATATATATATATATATATATATATATATATATATATATATATATATATATATCCATATTAGCCCCCATGTCTGAAGTATAGGAATAATATTCTTGAGTATGCTTAAGACTTGTAAAAATTTCCAAAGTGTATCCCCCAAGGGCCGGCTTAACTTAATCAAGATGAGCCAGGACTGATAGTCACTTAAAAAAACCAAATATGTAGCCCCCAAGGGCCAGCTTAACTTAACGAGATGAGCCAGGACATAATAGAGATTGAAATGACCTACATTAACCCCCAAGTGCCAAGTATATTGCTTGCAATGTGCTTGGGACTTAAATAATTGTATGATAGTGAAATTGTTCATTGTGTGGTAACCATTGTTGCCATCTCTTATTTCAGGAGGATTTGAACGTAAAAGAGTCACAGCTTGGCGATTTAAAGAAGAACATAGAACTGCAACAGGCTGAAACTTCCAAAGCCAGGTCAAAGCTGAAAACTTCATTGGAAGAAATTGAGAAGATCAAGGTGGGTTTTGATGCGGAAAGAACTGCCTGGGAAACTGACAAGGCTGCACTGCTAAAAAGAGCAGAAGATGCTAAAGCTGAACTTCAACCGGTGACTGAAGAGTTATCCGGCTTAAAGCAACATATCTCTCAAATGTCAGCCGCCATCTTTGGTAAGCTTAATATGAAATTCATCATATGTTTTGATATTTCTATAACTCGCCTGGCAACTCATAATATATAATCTTTAAACCGCCTGGCGACTCTTGTGCGAAAAATTGAACAGGCCCCAGAAGCGCTAGGCTTGGTCAGAACATGCTGCTCAAATTGAAGGCGTCTTATTCATTGACTGAGCAGTTGTATGCTGGAACATTGCGCAGCCTTGTAGCTTTGTCAGGTGGCAGAAAACCTCCAACTCATATCAAGCTATGCTGGATCACCTCTCAACAGTGCCGGCTCAAATTGAGGAGATCAAATTATCAGCCGCCCGAGCCGGAGCCATTGTCGCTCTAGGCCGGGCCAAGGCATGGCAATCAGAACTTGACCCGGAAGAAATAGCTACCGGATGCCCAGAGTTCAAAGATGACGGGTCAATCTTTGAAGAGAAAGACATCAACCAATGCGTCAGAGAGAAGGGGCCCGTAGCCTGCAAACTTATAGAAGAGCTGAATTTGAACAAGTACACGCCGGCTTACGATGACAACAACAATAAGATTAAGCCGCCCTTGCATGATGTTATTGATCTTATTCCTCCAAGGCGTAAGCATACCTTCGCCCCTGATATTGATCCTTCTGTTATGCTTAATGATGAAGCCACATTTGAAGCATTAACCGGCATCGACTGGACCTCGGCCAATCTCCAGATGGCCATCAACGACGAGCCGACACAGGGTGACCCGGAGGCCTCAACCTCAAGACGCCAAGAGGACAACAACCCGCCAGGCCAAAACCCGGACGGTGCTGGCACCGGCTCAATGGAGTAACTTAACTCCAAAAAACATTTCGTCACAAATTATTGGGCTCAGCTGAAGCCTTGTAACAGGTAGCTAAAAAACAAGTACTTGCTCTATCATGCCTTCGAGCATGTTATCGCAACTTTTGATTCAACAGTTGAATTTGATTGCATGCTTGATTTGATCATATACATGAGCCGTTCAATGATTCTGCTCTTCACCTGAAGTCTTGTATATTCTGTAAAGACCCTTCAATACGCGCACACACTAGTAGAAAACAGGGCTTTCGTCACAGTCGGATCGGAGCATTAGTCCCGGTTGCATTATGAACCGGGACTAATATGAGCATTAGTCCCGGTTCGAGCGGCTAGGGCGCTGGGCAGGCATTAGTCCCGGTTCAAATGGGACCTTTAGTCCTGGTTTGAGCCACGAACCGGGACTAAAGGGTGTGATGCCCTTTAGTCCAGGTTCGTGGCTCAAACCGGGACTAAAGGTTAGACCTTTAGTCCCGGTTCGAGCCACGAACCGGGACTAAAGGGGTTGAGGCTACACCTTTAGTCCCGGTTGGAGCCACGAACCGGGACTAAAGGGGTTTTGAAATTTGTTTTTTGTTTTTTCATTTGTTCTTTGTGTTTAGTTTCTATTTTAAATTGCTTATATCTTTTAGGATATTTGATGTTTTTGAGTGATTCTTTTTGCATTAGATTCAAAATTTTGTTTAGTTTCTGTTTGTGCCATTAGTTTTCAAATTTGAATGATTTAAATATGAATTTGTTCAAATTTACTTCAAACCCTAGATTGTGAATAATTAGAGTTTAAAAATAGTTTTTAATTTAATTCTTTTTGCTCCTAGTCACATGTTAGATTCTTTTCACCCACATAGCATGTGCAAAAAAGTTGAGAGGGTTATGGCAAAAACTGGATGCACTTCGTGTACAAAATGGACAATCTCTTTCGAAGTATCAGAGTTTCGGACGAAAACTCATCTGTTACAATGGCATTTCATTTTTTTTAAACTTATTTCAACTCCAGACTTTTTGTGCGTTCAGTATGCACCATTCCAAGCCACGTCACCAATTTTCAACCCTTTCTGACTTCATTTGCTATTTTTCATGCATTTACTATTTTTTTAGCTAAATGACCCTGAAATTGAAAATCACTATAAATGAACTCTGAAAAGGTTGAAAGTTGGCATGGTATCATCAATTCACCCACATAGCATGTGAAAAAAAGTTGAGAGGGTTACGGCAAAAACTGGATGCACTTCGTGTACAAAATGGACAACCTCCTTCGACGTATCAGACTTTCGGACGAAAACTCATCTGTTACAAAAGGCATTTCATTTTTTTAAACTTATTTTGTGCCATGAAAATGAGGAGGTCATTGAATTTTGTCTAGTTTCTGTTTGTGCCATTAGTTTTCAAATTTAAATGATTTAAATATGAATTTGTTCAAATTTGCTTCAAACCCTAGATTGTGAATAATTTGAGTTTAAAAATAGTTTTTAATTTAATTCTTTTTGCTCCTAGTCACATGTTAGATTGTTGTCACAGTAAGATTTATTTGGTTATTTTTAGAATAATTTATATTATGATTTTAATTAAAACAGTACTGTTTTACTTATATAGTTGTTTTAGTCCTTTAATTGTTGTTTTCAATTATTTTTAGTTAGTTCTTTATGTAGATTTTAACATGTTGTAGTATGCTTCTGTTAGACAACAGTAGATAAATTTTTATAATTAATTAATATTAATTTTGGTAAAGTTTTGTATTAGTAGTTGTTTAGCCTTTAATAATAGTTGATAGAATTAGTTTTGCTATATTAAAAGTAATTCTTTTTGCCACTTTAATAGAACGTGACTCTGGCTTGGTTAACCTTAGTTGTGACTCTGGCTGGGACGGTGCTAGCAGATGTACTACATCTACTAGTTAGGAAAATTAAAAAAACTTAAATTTGGACATGTTTTGCAAAAAAGTGTTATGAAAAAGTAAAACGGCCATATCTTTCGCAAATTTTAGAATCCTCAAATTCTTAAAGAAAAAAAAAGTTATACTCAAATTTTAGTTTTTTTGAATTTTGGTTAAATCTGGTCAAACTATGGTCAAACTACTTATTAAAGAAATATTAGTGTTACTAAATAATTATTTTAGTTTTTTTGAATTTTGGTCAAACTATGGTCAAATCTGGTCAAACTATGGTCAAACTGTGGTCAAACTATGGTCAAACTACTTATTCAAGAAATAGTAGTGTTACTAAATAATTATTGTTTTTTAGAATAATAGTTTCAAACTCAAACGGTGCTTAATGCTCAAGTTCAACTCCTAAGGGTTAATAGGATTGACAGCTTAGTATTGTCAGGAAAACAACAAGTGTAGACTTGGAAACTAGGGAGAATAGAACTCAAAAGTTAAGAGTGCTCAGGCTGGAGTAGTGAGAGGATGGGTGACCGGCCGGGAAGTTAGACGAATTTGGAATGAGTGCTGATTAGAGATTAGAGATTAAATTCTGAAGCAGTGAGGAGGGAGGGGTGATTAGAGATTAAATTGTCAAATAATTCAAAGATTTGAAAATAAAAAAAATCAAAAAAAAATTTCAAAAAAATTCCTTTAGTCCCGGTTGGTAACACCAACCGGGACTAAAGGTCCTCCAGCCCCGCTCCAGCAGGCAGCCACGTGGAGCCCCTTTAGTCCCGGTTCGTAAGCGAACCGGGACTAAAGGTTAGAGGCTTTAGTCCCGACCCTTCTGTCCCGGTTCCAGAACCGGGACTAAAGGCCCTCTGGAACCGGGACAAAAGCCATGTTTTCTACTAGTGACAGGCAACTTATATCCAAGAGCATGTAGCGGGTTTAAAAAACCTCGAAGACTCACAATCTCATATAGGAACAGAAATCATGCCAGTGCCTGTATAGCCAAAAACATACTGGCGATTTAAAGTCAAAAACCAGGGTGGGTGACAACCCAAATACTCAAACATGAGTAACACAACCCGGAGCATATATGACCCGGATACTCACAATTTGCACAAAAGCAAAGAAAAAAAACTTGAGATCATAAAAACATCTGACAAACGAAAACAGAAGCATATACGAATCTCAAATATTTGTTAGGCCGGTTTTTAAGACACAACCAAAAAAAAGTTGTCTAACATGCCTCATGTTTGCTTTCAAGGCCGCATAGTCGTGTTTTATCCTGTAAGCCGGCCTCCCATGACATAAATCCATCGTTTTAACCTTACCAAGTTCAGGGTCTTTAAAAAAGATTGACTGTTAAGAGTACGACGGGCCATATAGCGGAGTAGCACTAAACAGACAGGTGGGTTTATCCTAGCTCACTGTAAGCCATATCTCTCGTGACACAAAACCGCTGTTTTAACCTTGACGAGTTCAGAGTCTTCAAAAAGATTGACTTGTCAAGAGTTCGGCGGGTCACTTGGCGGAGTAGCAAGTTGCAAACAGGCAGGTATAACCCATAATGTGGCGTTTCATGCCGGTCAAGAGGGTACGAAAGCTAAACCCGGTGGGTTGGAAGCCCCCAAGTGACCTTATGATCAATTAACAAAGACTTAGATGCACATAAATGAAATGACAAAGGCCTTGAACTTCAGGTATGCCGGCTTTATTATATTGATCATAAAAAGATATATACATCGATAGAGGTATGTACAATGGCAAGAGCCGGTGGCTCAAGTGTAGTAAGGCCGAAGATGAGCAATGTTCCATGGCCGGCGGGTCTCCTCTTCTGACTTGCGTGAATCCTTTTGCTCTCGTACATCAATGAGGTAGTAAGACCTGTTGTTGAGATTTTTGCTGACCACAAAAGGCCCTTCCCAAGGAGGGAAAAGCTTATGCATCCCTGACTGGTCTTGAATCAAACGGAGCACTAAGTCGCCTTCTTGAAAGGTCCGGCTTTGAACTCTACGGCTATGATTGCGATGTAGATCTTGCTGATATATCGCCGAACGAGCCGCCGCAAGGTCACGGTCTTCATCCAAAACATCAAGTGCATTCTGACGTGCCGTCTCATTATCAGCTTCAACATAAACCGCCATTCTAGGCGAGTCATGACGGATATCACTTGGAAGAACCGCCTCTGCACCATAGACCATGAAGAAAGGCATATAGCCTGTTGACCTGTTGGGGGTGGTATTGATACTCCAAAGTACTGAAGGTAACTCCTCAACCCAACAACCCGGCGTTCGCTCCAAAGAAACCATAAGCCGGGGCTTGATGCGTCTCAAAATTTCTTGGTTAGCCCTTTCTGCTTGACCATTAGACTGTGGATGAGCCACGGAAGAAACATCAAAACGGATATGCTCTCTTTGACAGAACTCCTTCATAGCACCCTTAGACAGATTAGTGCCATTATCGGTGATAATACTATGAGGATAACCAAAACGGAAGATCAGCTTTTTAACAAACTGAACTGCAGTCTCTGCATAACACTTGCTGACTGGCTCCGCCTCAACCCACTTGGTAAACTTGTCAACCGCCACCAAAAGGTGGGTCTTCTTATCCTTAGACCTCTTGAACGGTCCAACCATATCAAGCCCCCAGACCGCAAACGGCCAGGCCATTGGAATCATCCGCAATTCTTGAGCTGGCACATGAACGCGTCTGGAGAATTTCTGACACCCATCACACTTGATCATAATATCCTCTGCATCAGCATGAGCCGTTAACCAGTAAAATCCATGACGAAAAGCTTTAGCTACCAAAGATTTTGAGCCAGCGTGATGACCACAATCGACTTCATGAATCTCTCATAAAATTTCGCAGCCTTTCTTAGGAGAAACACAGCGTTGGAACATGCCTGTCACACTGCATTGGTGTAATTCGCCGTTGATAATAGTCATAGACTTAGACCTCCTGATGATCTGTCGAGCGAAAGTTTCATCCTCAGGTAACTCGCCCCGAGTCATATAAGCCAGATAAGGCAAAGTCCAATCTGGAATAGCATGAAGAGCCGCCACCAACTGCGCCTCCGGGTCAGGGACAACAATGTCTTCTTCAGACGGTAACTTGACAGAAGGATTGTGTAATATATGAAGGAACACATTAGGAGGCACCGGCTTACGTTGAGACCCAAGCTGGGACAATGCATCAGCCGCCTCATTCTTTCGCCGATCAAGGTGATCCACCTGATAACCCTTAAAGTGACCAGCAATACTATCAACTGCCCGGCGATAAGCCACCATGAGCGGGTTTTTAGAGTCCCACTTGCCTGAGACTTGCCGAGACACCAGGTCTGAGTCGCCCCAGACACCTAACCCGGCTTAAATTCATCCCTTTAGCCATACGAATGCCATGGAGTAAAGCTTCATACTCAGCTGCATTGTTAGTACAAGGAAACATTAGCCTTAAAACATAACAAAATTTGTCACAAGCTTCATACTCAGCTGCATTGTTAGTACAAGGAAACATTAACCTTAAAACATAACAAAATTTGTCACCTCATGGGGAAGTCAAAACAACTCCAGCCCCCGAGCCTTCCAACTGCCTGGACCCGTCAAAATGGATTGTCCAATATGTGTTGTCAGGCTTCTCCTCAGGGGTTTGCAATTCTGTCCAATCATTGATGAAATCCACCAAAGCTTGAGATTTGATGGATGTTCTTGGCACATACTTTATATTATGAGGTCCAAGCTCAATTGCCCACTTAGCAATCTGGTCCGTGACTTCTCTGTTTTGAATAATATCTCCTAAAGGAGCAGAACTGATCATGGTAATAGGATGACCAAGAAAATAATGTTTCAGCTTGCGACTTGCCATGAACACCCTATACACCAGTTTCTGCCAATGTGGGTATCGTTGTTTGGACTCTGTGAACACCTCACTAAAATATTAAGCCGGCCGCTGAGCTGGGTACTCCTTACCCGTCTCCTTGCGCGCTACAACAACTGCCACGCTGACCACTTTATTATTAGCCGCCACGTACAGGAGCAAGGGCTCTTTCTCAAAGGGAGCAGTAAGTAGAGGCGGCTCAGCTAACTGTTTCTTGAGTGCCTCAAATGGCTCATTAGCAGCATCACTCCAGATAAAGTGATCCGTCTTCTTCATCATCTGGTATAAGGGAGAAGTGCCTTTTCTCCCAGGCGACTTATAAAATGGCAGCGATGAACTATGAAGCGGCAGCCTCATGGTCATCGGTCTTCTCAGACAGCGTCGACAGATTTTTATTGTACCATATATTAGTGAACATCGATGCACCCAAAAGGTAACATAAATTCTGTTCCAATCAAGTAAGAGAATGTGATTTATATGTGTGATATATTGTCTGCTATGTACTTCTCTACATGCACCAACAAAAATATTATGCATTTTGCCCACTTACTACAAGAGTTAGATAACAGGAAAGAGGAAAATATTCAATAGAATGCTTGCTTCTTATTTTTGTTGAGAATTTCCAAAAGGTGCTGGCCAACATGGAATTCATTTATCAGTTGTAATTTCCTCGCATATTTTTTCATCCTGTGCAGCTTAAAGTTTCTGTTGCAACACAACAGAAACAAGAGAAGCACTAGTGCGTGCTAGTGGAGGTTTCTATTGCAAACAAGGGAGAGTAGGTGGGTGGACCGTTTTCCTTCTTCATTTGTGCTGGTGCATCTGCCTACGGCCAGCTTCATTCTACGTTACTGGCTAGTAGTAGCTTAATTTCCTTAAGTACGTATATATATAGCCATCCTACTAATCAATATACTCCCTAAAAAATATACATACTACCTCAAAGAAACACACGTAGTACTAGCTAGCTAGTGGAGGTATTTATCTATATATTGCAAACAAGGGAGAGAGTTGAGAGTGGGTGGGTCTTCCTTGTGTTGTACTACTTGTTTGTATCCCATTCTGATTATGCACCACTACGTAAGACCATCTCGATCGATCTACCCCTTCCCCTGGTATCCATCCATTCTCTTACTCCCCAAAAAACTCAACATATATATATATATATATATATATATATATATATATATATATATATATAGAGAGAGAGAGAGAGAGAGAGAGAGAGAGAGAGAGAGAGAGAGAGTTATCCTAGCCACTAATCGTCTAACCCACCCCCCTCAAGTGCCGAAAAATATTACAAACCATTTCCTTTATTCATATGATTCATTCTTCATGGGGCCGCCGTAGCTATAATTCAGCATCATGCATATATATGCATCTGTAGCGTGCGTGGCCCAACTCCCATCGTCTCTTTATTTGATTATTCGATCAATACCACCCAGGAACCTTCATCCCATCTGGTCCAACGTGACGAAAATACAGAAAAATACACAACAACATATGCACGTACTTACGTACATGTGTTCTTTTTTTCTAGAATACACATGAGTATGCATATCTTATATTAAAAGGAGAAGAGGGTAAGATACCCGTCCACCATTGTCTAGTATTGTGTATTACTACATGTCTATGTTCTTGCTCCTAAGACTTTCATTGTAAAGTTGGACAAACATAGAGGCCGCTTCTTTTGGCAAGGGGGTGGGAGAGGAAGAGATATTATATGGTGAAATGATCTCGTGTTTGTAGATAAAAAAATAAAGGTAGTATGGGAGATAAATATCAGCACCTTTTTCATTAGACTAATCGACGAGTAAATAGTAATCATGACAATTGCAGTATGCAACTCATACCGATACCTAAGCATGTAAGCACGTACAATACATTGAATCGAAACATCTATGAACATAGCATATACGGCTAGCAAATGAACGAGTAAATGAGGGATGAACAAATCATACTCTTCGGTTGGCCTGGCCAACGCGGCGGCGGCAGTAGCAGCCTCGGCGTCGTCCGTGGCCTTCTTCACGGCGGCGGCGGCGACCATGGCGTCGTTGCAGAGGAAGTAGTGGAAGCAGAGAAAGACGGATATGGGGACGGATCGGGAGCAATCACGTCGAGACGCTCCCCGAAAACCTTATTACCGTTCTCCCGAGCATTGATCTCGAACGACAGGGTTTTGGAGGCACTTGCTTTCCCGACCAACCGTGCACGCGGTCATCGGGATGGGATCGCCGGAAGAAGCACAGAGAGAGAAACAGTAGACACTCCACAGGCCAGCGTCAGCAAAAAGCCCACAGTGCAATGTCTCGGACAGTGGCACTTCCATTAACCATTCCTGACCGACAAAAATAAGACTCGGCTCGGCGTGGCGAGACGGGCAGCGGCGGAGGAGGAAGAGCGCGCGTGTACAACTGTTCTTCCCAAGCTCCCAATGGCATGTGGTAGAGTAGCCCTTATAAAGGGGTCTCACTCTTACTACTGAAGTAGTATGGTACTAAATTTCTCACCACTTCCATGCACCTAAATGGGCCTTAGAGATTAACCAAGTATTATTGTCTTATGTAGGCCAAAGCCCATCTATAATCCAACAAAGACTTCATGGCAGATTTTATTCATATGGTAAAACACTTGCATCATTTGCTATTATAGAAACAAGAAATGAAGGAGGCTCCTCTAGCCAAATAGAAGGAGAAGAGTTCTACAGCTTACTGGCTAAAACTGTGCCATCATATTGGCTTCCTTAGGGCAAAACTCAAAAATAATGTCACTAATCTCATGAGAAAGGGAGAAACAATCATCATAGATCCCTGCAGTAGGTCCTAGTGTGTGTCCTCCGGGTCTTCCTAATTATGTAAGGCACAAAGTAAAACTAAGAAACAAATATAAGAATAAAAACAAAGCATATACATAAAAAGGAATGAAACAACCTTCGATTATGGAGATAAAAAAGGAACAAATTAACGTTGGATTACTGTGGGAAGCAAGACTATGGGCAGCGGTGTGTGTAGCTCTAGCTGTTGTTGCCCTAGACTGCAGTCCAAGCACCCAACTGATATTGATGCACATGGGTTGCATGACCGAGACTGGGTATGCAGACTTGGCGATTCGAGATTCGAGAAGAGCAGAGCGTCAAATGATCTTTTTGCGGGGAAAAACACCAAATAAACTTATAGGGGATTGAGGGTGGAACTTTACCTATACCGTTGTCCATAGCAGGGAATTAATTTAGGAAAATCGACAAAAAATAATAAATGAGGGATTGGGAATAATGAAACTGTACCAAGGAGTAAAGATTGATTAGAATTTATTAAGACTTCAGGAAGGGCCGTGCATGAAGTGAGGTTGGGTGTTTAATTCGTGCAGGTTCCAATGTACTGCTGGTGGACCGAGTTAAGGGAAACTCTAGAGCTGGCCCTCAAACCTCCCACATACATGCGGATCGCGCGGTCCGGACGAGTTGTGCCATCCAACGCGTGCCTGTATCGGTCCGCCGAGCGATCCGGACGCACTTTCTCTGGTAAATCTGAGACAAACTGGGGGGCTCTGCGGGAGTACAGACAGCAGACACATAGGACATTGACACCCCCGGCCCATCAAAAACCCTCTCGTCCACGTGCCTCCATCCTCTCATTTTCTCTCCTTCTCTTTTTCTCTCTTGCCTTAACCTTTGCTCCACCATGCCGGTCGTCCCGGCACAGCCCTGCCTGTAATTGATGAGTCCCGCACCTCCAATGGTACACCTGGGATCCAAGCCACTTCTCCTCCGCCGCCATTCCATAGCTCTCCTCCGACCACCGCCCAGGTTCCATCAGCTCCTACGGTACTCACAATGGCCGGCAACTGTTCGATGAAATGTTCGTGCTAATTTTTTTGGCCCTTCTTCTTTGAAGCAATGGATTCGGATATGGAGTACATATACGAGCACTATGTTGAATCGTCCGACGGCTTATCCGACGAGGAGGTTAGACGGCGATGATGCAGGCGGTCCTTGCAAACGCGGAACGTGCGGAACAACATGCTCTAAATTTCAATGATCAATCAGAGGTCATCGAGTGCTCAACCGCAACAGGACGCATGGCCATTTGACACTGATGCCAGACTACTTTGCCGCCGATGCCCTCTTCGCTGACAACTTTTGCCAGCGGTATCGGATGCACAAAAATGTCTTTGATTGTCTCTACCATGGGGTCCGATCCTTTGATGACTACTTCATCTTGAAGAAGGACGCCATGGGAAGGATTGGGTTCTCTGGTTAACAGAAGTTCATGGCCACACTACGGATGCTTGCATATGGCACAACCGCTGATTCGTGGCATGAGTACCGACGGATATCTGAGAGCACATGCGGAGATGCCATGGTCAGGTTTGCAACTATTATGGTCTCGGTGTTTGGACCTCAATACCTGAGAGAGCCAAATATCACAGACACCGAGAGGCTCTTGGCAATCTTGGAAGCAAGAGGGTGGTCAGGTTTGCTCGGATATTTGATTTCATGCATTGGACGTGGGCTCCAACGCCACCACTATTTTTTAACAATGACGCCATATTGATGGCGTTGTCAGTCCACGCCATCAAAACTGTTTTTGGCATGTCATAGCTAGGCTTTTCTGCACTAGTGATATATATATATACATCGCAGGAGCTATATCTCGCATTAAACGAGTTGAAAGGATCCGTCACTAAAGCTTCTACAGTGACGAGCCGGTCCATTAGCTTACACCGAAAAGAGAAATAGAGACAAAAAAAGGGCGAGTGCTAGGAGTCGATCCCAGGATCTCCTGGATTGTAGACAAAGTTGCTTGGAACTGGGTTAGATTTCATTTCGTGATAAACAGCAGGGGCGCGACTGCGAGGCGTTCAGTGAGTTGGAAGCTCGTCTTGCATAACGCGAGGTAAGATTGACAACATGGGAAATGCTATATGACGCACAATGCGTCAAGTAGTCGAGCTTTCGCACAAGGGTTTGAGCGAGGGATGATCTGGGCCGGCCCATCCAGCGCTTCAGCCATCCCGGTTTTGGGAACCTACAACGAGGTTCCTAGCTGGGTTTTTTCTGTTTCGGGACCTTCTAGGAGGTTCCTGAACCGTTTTTTTCCAGTTTCAATTTCTTTCTCTTCTCTTCTTTCCTGTTTCTTTTTTTCTTTTCTCTCGTTTTTCTGTTACAATTTTATTTTTGTTTTTCTTTCAGAAAATATCGTGGTTTCTAACAATTGTTTTCATTTTACAAAAAATTGGGAGTTTTAAATAATGTTCAAGTTTTCAAATAATGTTTGTGTTTCCAAACATTGTTCACGTTTTTAAATTTGCTCCACAGTTTCAAAAATTGTTTGTGTTTTCAAAAAACAGTTGTGTTTCCAAAATTGTTACCAAATTTCAAAAAATGTTGTCATTTAAAAAAAAATGTTGTTCCGAAAATAGTTCACGTTTCCACATTTGTTCTGCAGTTTCAAAAAATGTGCCCACTTTCAAAATACTTTTGTGTTCAAAAAATTGTTCCTGTTTTCAACATTCGCAATTTTAAAAAATGTTCCTATTTTCAAATATGTTTTGGAGCTTTAAAAAATGTCCACCTTTTCTAATTTTGTTAATAATTTCAAAATATTTCCCCGTTTTCAAAAAGAAAATTCATATGTTCAAACATATTTGATGATTTTCAAATATGTTCGCATTTTTCAAAAATGTTTGTATATTTTTAAAATGTTATTAGGAAAAATGAAAAGTGTTCGCGTTTCATGACACATTCTATATTTAAAAACAAATTGATTACTTTAAACATGAACAATTTTTGAAATCCTAAACAATTTTTGAATAATACGAATAATTTCTGAAAACACGAAAAAAAAATTGAATTGGGAAGAAATTTAAGTATCAACAACATTTTTTGGAATTTTGAACAAAATATTTAAAACATGAAAACGTAAAAACAAAAAAAATAGAAAATGAAAATGTTTGGATCTGCGTTTTTTAGATTCTTATAATATTGAGCTGCTCTGTAATCATTCACCCTCATTATCTCTGGTGACTAGCACAGCAAGCTCTAATTACGGTCTCCGGTTTGATCCGTGCGAGCGCGCGATGTTTTTTTTTTTTTGGCAATTTGTACTACAGTGCTTGATCCCTTCTTTGCGCTCGGGCGCCAGTGGGCTGGCCTAGTCGGTTTGCTCGACTGTCTGCCGCGGTAAGCGGCAGATAGGAGCTCCCTCACAACACCACATCAACCCCAACGCTTCGCTATTGGGTGGCTTGTTTTCACTCGCTATGTTCGTTTCTGGCTGTTTTTTTAAACGCTAGGCTCCATCCTCTCACCCGCAGTTTATGGTAGGGTAGCTTCTTAGGTGCTTGCAGATCCTCAAAAAATAAAAAGGTGCTTGCACATCACAAAACCAAAATCATAGTAGGGTAGCACTTGTACTTCCTTCTTTTTTCCATTTTTTTCATTTCCAGACTATTTCGTTCTTACTACTATTTATGTTTCCAAAATGTATGTATGTATGTATGTATATATATATATATATATATATATATATATATATATATATATATATATGGTAAAAAGTTTAGTCATGGAAATGTTCAAACACATTAAAAATGTTTATATATTTTTAAAAATCGTTTGTTTAAATTTCAAAAGCAATCCCCATTCAGGAAAGGTTCATGACATATAAAAATGTTTACATGTAAGAAAAAGTTATTTCATAACATTCTAGAAAATGTTCATAAAATTTAAAATGAAATTTCAGCAAATCTATAAATATTAATACTATTAAAATAATTCATGACATTCCAATTTTTCCCATACATTTATAAAAAATCATGACATACAAATATGTTGATCTAGTTTAACTTTTTATAATAATACTTCAAAAATATTTACATTTTTAGAATACTGTTTGTGAAAAATGCAAAAAGGTGCATACATGTATTCAAAAAATGTTCAATGTGCATATAAAAAATGTCTAATCTGTATTTCAAAAAAATGATCGATATGGATTTTAGAATGTCCATACATTTGAAAAAAAAACATGTAACATAATTGTTTTTCACACAATTTTAATAAAATATTCATGACCTATAAAATGTGCGTACATTAAAACAGACGGGTTAAAAATTCATGAATTTAAAAATTTAAAAATTAAAAGGAAAAGAAAAGTGCAAGAATAGGAAAAAAGAATTGAAAGCCTAGAAAGGAAAAGCAGGAAAAAAAAGAGAAAAAAGTAGAGAGACAAAATGAAAATTAGAAAAAAAAATGGTAAGTGGCTGTGCGTTGCTATGGGAGAACATTATATATGTATGGGTGATATATTGATGTCTTGCTATCAAGAATGAACTCAACCCAAATTTCATTAGGCTTAACATTACTTTTGTTCATCATCATACATGGCAAATTGCTTCATGGATAATTGCTCCAAGAGAAAATGGAGTCTTTCGCAGGCTTGATGTGGAATGCTCATTGGATTCTCTTTGGGAGTTCGGAAAGGGAAAACAAAAGTGTAAAAAAAGGCAAAACACCGAAATATATGAACACACTAGGGTTTCTATTGTTCATGTGAAACTAACACGCTTATTCGCAAACCATCCACCACATGTTTAATTACACATCATCTTCGTCAAGAGGGAGTCCACATTATGGCCCACTGGTGATGGTGTGCAGGTAGCACATTGTCGGCTTAACGAGAGACATGGTGAACTCCCACATGTCCTTTCTAGTGCACCCGACAGGGATGCCCTCCCAGCGGAGCATCCCCTGCACAAAATCCTCCATCGTGGTGCACCGGTAGTCTTACGAGACGGCTTCCAACTCCCGGCAGCACAGATCTTTCGAGGCCATGCCGTCCGACAAGATCTGCTGGATTGTATTGCAGGTTTGTTGGAGCACGTATGCGCAACAGCTCGGGAGTGAGTTCAGCGGCAGGCCCGGCCCTGAGGGGGGGAGGGCGGCCGCCCCGGGCCCCCAGAGCAAAAGGGGCCGCCAGGTGGGTGCCTTTGTGTGTTAGGCTTGCAGTAAAAATTAGCAAACTCTGGGCTAGCACAAGTGGTAGCGTGAGCAGAGGGATTCCTAACCTGCACGAGGCACGAGTCGCACGACCACGAGTCTGTTATGGTAATCTAGTTGCACCTGTTCTATTTTTAGTAAGTTAGTTTTCTGAATAATCCTGAAACGTGCAGTGTACACGGTCAGGTTCAGTTTAGACAGGTTAGTGTCAGGCTAGTTTTTTTCTTCAGACTTAGTCGTAGCTTTGTTTGCTGTTGTAATCGTGGGTGTACTGGCCACGACTCTGTCCGTGGGATGGCGCGGGTAAAACGGATCGTGGGCAGTGCATGCTGCGAGGTTGTTACGCTTGAGAATAAAGGAAGGAAACAGAAAAGACGCAGGTTAAGCGCGTCGCAAAAATCTCTCCGTTCACTGCGTTCGCGTAGGTCTTCTTCCTCCTGTTCATCTCGTGTGTGTGTCCACCTCGCGTGTGTGTGTTGATCCAGGGCTTGGTCCAACATTTGGTATTCAGAGCATTGGTTCACGGAGGCGGAGCACGGCGGCGGAGATAGGAGGAGTTGTGGCGGCGGCGAGCAGTGATGGGCGATACTTCACCGAAGAGCAGCGGCGGCGGAAAGTACACGCCGCCGGCGAAGAGGACCGGGGATGACGACACGGGCGCGGAGGTGGCGATCGTGCCGCGTGCGCCGCCGAGGACCGGCGGCGTCCCGATCCAGTACCCAATGCTCACGGACTCGAACTATGGTCTGTGGGCGGTGAAGATGAAGATCCTTTTGCGTCCGTACGGCGTGTGGCCGGCGCTCGAGGGCACGGGCGAGTTTAACCAGAGCAGGGACGATGAAGCGTTTGCCGCGCTCTCTCAGTCTGTTCCCGACTCGGTGATGATGGCGGTGGCTGAATGCACTACCGCCCACGAGGCCTGGGAGGCGATCCGGCGCATGCGCGTCGGCGAGGACCGTGTCAAGAAGGCGCGGGTCAAGCAGTTGAAGCGGCAGCTCGACCGCATGGAGATGGATGACGGTGAGTCTGTCAGTGTGTTTGCGCAGAAATTGATGACGCTCGTTGGAGAAATCCGATCGCTGGGCGAGACGGTGTCAGATGAGTCGATCATTGAGGTCCTCTTCAACGCCGTCCCGAGCCGGTTTGGGGACATCGTGAACACCATTGAGCAGTGGGGTGACCTCACTACCATGACCGTGTCGGAGGCAGTCGGTCGCCTCGCCGCGTTCGAAGAGAGCCAACGCGGGCGGCGCCGTCATTCCGGTGGGAAGGAGGACCAACTGATGTTGATGACGCAGGCCCTTGAGCAGCTGATGAAGGGCAAAAATGGGTCACCCGGAGCCGGCAGCAGTAACGCCGGTCGTGGCCGTGGAGGCGGTCGAGGTCGCAGCGCTGGCCGCGGAGGCCGTGGTGACCGTGGACAAGCCGGGCGCGGTGAGAGCAAGGATGCCGGGAAGCAAAAGAAGCACCGCAAATTTGACATCACAAAGGTTAGGTGTTTCAATTGTAATGAAATGGGCCACTTTCAGTCTGACTGCCCGGAGCCGAAGCGCGAGCAGGCGAACTTTGCGCAAGCAGAAGAGGTTGAAGATCCTGCACTCCTCATGCTGGAGACATGTGAGCTGATGCTTTCAGACCCCATCACCTCTGAACAAGTACTGCTGAATGAAGAGAAAGTGGTGCCTAAACTGACGGGTAGCCACGACGTCGCTTGGTACCTAGATACAGGGGCAAGTAACCACATGACTGGAAATGCACATAAGTTTTCTGAATTGGATGAAACGGTGAAGGGAAAGGTGAAGTTTGGTGATGGTTCTGCAGTGGACATTTGTGGACGTGGATCAGTTCTCATACAATGTCTCATAGGCGAGCATCGTGTTCTGACCGATGTATACTTCATTCCTCGGCTCAAGAGTAATATCATCAGTCTGGGGCAGCTAGATGAAAATGGGTGCAAATATTCTAGTGAAGATGGGCTGATGACAGTATGGGATCGCCAGAGAAATGTCCTAGCTAGAGTAAAGAGGACTAAGAACCGGATGTATATCTTAAACATCCAACCAACTGAACCTGTGTGTTTGTTGGCGCATGCTAAGGAGCAATCATGGTTGTGGCATATGAGGTATGGACATGTGAACTTTAGGTCACTCCGAGCACTTGCAGCAGAGGGTATGGTAGATGGTATGCCGTACCTAGACCAGGTAGATAAGATCTGCGATGGGTGTATGATTGCTAAGCGAAGACGCCTCCCGTTCCCGGTTCAGGCCACTTACCGTGCAACGGAGCAACTTCAGCTCATTCATGCAGACTTGTGCGGGCCTATAACACCTGAAACGCCTGGTGGAAAGAGATACTTTCTTATGGTAGTGGATGACCACTCTCGGTTCATGTGGATTACTCTGTTCCGGAGCAAAGATGAAGCTCTCAACGTACTGCAGAAAATTCAGAAGGCAGCTGAAGTTGAAAGTGGGCATCAGTTGAAGGCAATTAGAACAGACCGAGGGGGTGAGTTTACCTCAAGAGAATTTATAGAGCACTGTGAGCAGCACGGAATCAAGCATTTTTGCACGTCACCATATAGCCCACAACAGAATGGTGTGGTCGAAAGGAGAAACCAAACCGTGGTGGGCATGGCGCGCAGTCTGCTGAAAAGTATGGGGGTGCCAGCTCGGTTTTGGGGTGAAGCAGTGACCACTGCCGTGTATTTGCTGAACAGATCGTTGACAAAGAGTGTCAAGGGCAAAACACCGTATGAGGCATGGTATGAGAGAAAGCCATCAGTCCAACATCTTCGCACTTTTGGTTGTGTTGCTCATGTGAAAAAGGTTGGGCCCGGCGTGTCAAAACTCTCTGACAGAAGCTCACAAATGGTCTTCATTGGTTATGAAATTGGCTCCAAGGCTTATCGCATGTATGACCCGGAAAGTAAGAAACTTGTTGTATCACGAGATGCAGTGTTTGAGGAAGACAGGTGTTGGGATTGGAGCCTCTCGGGATCAGTGGGAAGCAGCGATGGAAGTTCATTTGTTGTCAGCTACCCAGAACAGCCAGTTTGTGATGGAGGAGAGGTAGCAGAAGACGCTGCCGCGGCAGCAGATTCACCAAGCAGAACTCCTACCATAGCAGCGCCTCGGCAGGGTCATAGAACAAGACGTGCCAACGACGGGGCTGCAATCCCGCTGGACCTAGAAGCCTCTCCGGTGTCCCCTGCTTATGCTCCTGGTTCTCCTAACACCCCGTACACCGAGCTTTCGCAGGGGCCACAAGGGAAGCGACTCCTCGATGAGATCTATGAGGAAACAGAGATCAAAGAAACTGATGCCAAGCTATGCATGTTCGGCCTGGAGGAGCCTAGTAATCATGATGAAGCTCTGAAAGAGACCTGTTGGCAGAAGGCAATGAAAGAGGAACTAAGCTCCATTTATGAGAACAACACATGGGAGTTGTGCGATCTCCCGAAAGGGCACAAACCAATTGGGCTGAAGTGGGTTTACAAGCTGAAGAAAGACCCCACTGGAGCAGTAATCAAACACAAAGCGAGGTTGGTTGCAAAGGGTTATGTACAAAGACAGGGAATTGACTTTGAAGAAGTTTTTGCCCCTGTCGCGCGCATTGAGTCCGTCAGACTTCTAGTTGCACTGGCAGCTCAGTTTGGTTGGAAGATGCATCATATGGACGTTAAATCAGCCTTTCTTAATGGGGATCTGATTGAGGAGGTGTATGTATGCCAACCTCCAGGCTTCGAAGTTGTGGGTCAGGACAGCAAGGTGTGCAGACTGCGGAAGGCATTGTATGGTTTGCGTCAAGCACCGCGTGCATGGAATTCCAAACTAGACTGCACTTTAACAGAGATGGGGTTCGAGAAGTGTCCGTCAGATTCAGGGGTGTACAAGAGAACAAATGGCAAGCACACTCTGATTGTTGGGGTGTATGTTGACGACTTGATAATTACAGGGGGCAATGACACTGATATAGCAGTTTTCAAAAGGCAAATGAAAACAAGATTCAGTATGAGTGATCTCGGGCTTCTTAGTTACTATCTTGGGATAGAAGTGAAGCAATCAGCTCGGGGAATTGCCCTATGTCAGTCAGCATATGCAGCTAGAATTCTGAACAAGATGGGGATGCAGGACTGCAATCCAATTCACACTCCCATGGAAGCGAGGTTGAAGTTGACTAAGTCCAGTAAAGCACCAGAGGTTGATCATACTCAGTATCGTAGCGTGGTTGGGAGCCTTCGCTACTTGGTCCACACTCGACCAGACATATGCTATGCTGTTGGTTATGTCAGTCGGTTTATGGAGAGGCCCACGACTGATCACATGGCAGCAATCAGGCACATCCTGAGGTATGTGAAAGGAACTCTGAACCTTGGATGTTTTTATGAGAAAGGAGCTGGAGAGAATCCGCAACTTCTCGGATATTGTGACAGTGATTTAGCTGGGGATGTGGATGACCGCAAGAGCACTACAGGCATGATCTTCTTCCTGGGTAGGAGTCCAATTACATGGGTAACGCAAAAGCAGAGAGTTGTGGCTATTTCGTCTTGTGAAGCCGAATATGTAGCAGCCGCATCAGCTGCATGCCAAGCAGTGTGGCTAGCTCGGCTCCTTGGAGAATTGTTGAACAGGGAGCCAGACAGAGTATTGCTGAAGGTTGATAACCAATCAGCAATTGCATTGTGCAAAAACCCAGTGTTCCATGAGAGAAGCAAGCATATAGACATTAGATATCATTATGTGAGAAGTTGTGTCGAAGAAGAGCAAATCTCAGTGGAACATGTCAGAACAGGGGCGCAACTTGCTGACATATTGACCAAACCATTAGCAAGGGTGCGGTTTCAGGAAATGAAGGAGAAGATTGGGTTACAAAATGTCTAGCTGGTGCAACAAGCTTACGGAGGTGAAATGTTATGGTAATCTAGTTGCACCTGTTCTATTTTTAGTAAGTTAGTTTTCTGAATGATCCTGAAACGTGCAGTGTACACGGTCAGGTTCAGTTTAGACAGGTTAGTGTCAGGCTAGTTTTTTTCTTCAGACTTAGTCGTAGCTTTGTTTGCTGTTGTAATCGTGGGTGTACTGGCCACGACTCTGTCCGTGGGATGGCGCGGGTAAAACGGATCGTGGGCAGTGCATGCTGCGAGGTTGTTACGCTTGAGAATAAAGGAAGGAAACAGAAAAGACGCAGGTTAAGCGCGTCGCAAAAATCTCTCCGTTCACTGCGTTCGCGTAGGTCTTCTTCCTCCTGTTCATCTCGTGTGTGTGTCCACCTCGCGTGTGTGTGTTGATCCAGGGCTTGGTCCAACAGAGTCCTCGATCGATCTGATCAACAAGGATCCAGATCCGCTGCCGGGCACGCCATGGTAGACAAGGCCTTCCTCTGCGTCTGATTGGTCTCCACCTCTCCGCTGGTAGCCATAATGTCTTCCCCGTCAGGAACCTCGACACTTCAGGTACGCAGAGTTGTCTATGGGTGACTTAGTTACTGCGATTCTTGTTTCTTGAGGTCCGTTCAGATGTTTTCTCCCTAAGTAGTGTTCTATTTTTTTCCTGGCAATCAGTATGTTTCATTTGATGTCTGGCGTATACAAGAATCTGGATTAAAAAACAATAATTTTGTGAGAGGCAATGAACCACTATGCTGTTTTGCAGTCTTGTCTTCCCTTGCTCTTGGTAAATAGCTGTTCATGTATAAGTTCACATGTGTAGTGTTTCCACACTTTTCTAGAAAATAGAGAGAAACCCCTATTTGGGCATTGTAGTTTTTCACCCATTATGGGAGTAAATAAACACTGAACAATAAGATCTTTCACGATAGATACAAGACACTATGAACCATTCTTTCCATAGGTCCAAGGGATTAATCAATACTTCTAACGTGGTTCGATGACACATCCCGTGTCCCGGGTTCATTGACCCCAATAGAGAATCGGGATTGAGTGTGGGTCAATAGGACTTGATGGCTGGGACGCGTCGGGTAAAGAGTTGACGCTACATGTATTAGGAGTTCATGACACCATGACTGAGATGTACGGAAGATAATGAATGAACATAATGGACATATAATAACAACACTCATCTATACCAGATGGATTATCTTATTTTGCTATTTTCTTGATCAATATTGTTTTCTTTCCTTAATCTATTTTTGCTTCCCATATACAATTCTTGAAAGATTAGACTGATCCACCCGGCTGTGACCGAAATAATAGGATCATGCCCCCCTGTAGAATGATTGTTCCAGGGATGTAAACCCTAGTTGATCTTTAGTCATGGCCAATGGCAATCCTCGACCCTTTTTTTCGTCCCTCAACCTGCTCGAATTGGGAGCCTGGGAACTATGGTTACAGTAGCTTAAGGCGCCCCAGGTTTTAGTTTTGCCCCGGGCCCCCGAAATCTTAGGAACCGCCCTGTTTAGCGGCATGCCCACCCCTAGTGTGCAGGTATCGGTGGCCCCGACGATAGTGAGGATGGAGAACATCACGATAGCTGAGAGGAGGACATGGTTGGGTGCCATTCTTACAGTTGTTGGATCTTGGCTAGATGTATTGCTTGTATATATACACATGGTGCACACAATAACGTATATTAAGCCAACTAAAAAAAGTAACCTTTATTAAGACTGTAGTGTCTTGTGGAAGGGACTTTGTATGATGGGTATGACAGAGATGACGTGGAGTGCCTTGCTTAACTTGTATGAAAGAATTTGGTGGAAAATGCAATTAGTCGGGTTTTGCCTTTTGCGTGCAAGTAAAGAATGATTTGTAGCTGTTGGAGTGTTAACTTTCTGCGCCCTCTTTTTCTCTCGTGATCTACTCTTACTTAATGTGAACTTTCAGTTGTTTCATGTGTCTTTTTTAGCGTTGGCACTAGCTGAAACCTTTTTTTTACATCAAAGTACTCTTTATTGCAAGGTGAATACCATAGTATCTTTTAAAAAAGTATCAACAATCTCTACCGGCGGATCTTTCATCGACCCGCACTCACCTTACTTCTCGCTAGTTGGCAGGACAGGTTAAGCTCCAGATCGTCCCCCATATTGGAAAATTCCGTGAGAGTCTGACTGCATTTTATCCTGATATTTTATGTCCATATTGGCTGTGCCACTCCGCAAAGTATGCCGATCTCACTGAGAATCTCTCGTTTTTGCACAAGTTCCATGCTACGAAGTCCGACATATTAGCTGAAACCTTTTTTTGTACCACATGGTCGTAGCTTTTCTTTTTAGGGAACCACATGGTCATAGGTGAAGCTGAGCGGGCATTGAGCCTGGTGCTAGCTGATCCATGCGATGCAAGGCCCATGCGGGGCTGCTGTGAGTGGGCCGATTCAGGCCTGGCCCGGCGTGGAGGACACACGAGCAACTTGGTACGAATGAACGAAACGTTTAATCTAGCCTTGTTAGCTAAACAAGCATGGCATATATTACAAATACCAGATTCTTTGAGCTCAAGAAAACTAAAGAGCGTCTACTTTCCCAACGGGGTATCTTGACGGCTGAACTAGGAGGCCACCCAAGCCAAATTTGGCGATCTATTCTTGAGGGACGTGATATCTTGAAGCAGGGCTTGATCAGGAGACTAGGCAATGGCGAGTTAACCTATATATGGACGGACAACTGAATACCTAGGAATGTGATGATGCGGCCATATGGGCGAAGGTCGGACAACCCCGCGAGCTAGTTTCCTCGCTCACATGACGACGACATGGAATCAGGCCAGGCTCGAGGAAGTTTGTCTCCCAATTGACAATACTGTGATCATCAAAATTCCTCTCTATACTTCTAACATGCCCGAAAGTTGGGCATAGAACTTTGAAAAAAGTGGCTCTTTTTTAGTCAGATCGGACTATAGGATGTGGTGCATACCAAGATTTGGAGAGGAGCCTGCGTTGATGAGATGGCGGGCTCATCCAGCTGTGATAGAGACGAGCACTCATGGAAGCTTTTGTGGAAAACACAAGTTCCAGGAAAAATTCACATGTTTTTATGGAGGCCAGCACGCCATTCTATACCGACGGAAGACGTTAGGGCCAACAGAAATATGGCAAGCTCGAGTACATGCGGACTTTGTGGCACGGATGACTCATGGCGGCATTCGATGCTTGAGTGCTTGATGGCCAGGTGTATCTGGGCACTGGTAGATGGAGAGCTTGCTGAACATTTGTGTGAGACAATGGAACCCAGTGCCAAACAGTGGCTTTTCTCTATGATTGATACATTGTTGCATACAACTTTTGTGAAACTATGATTGATAGATTGTCGCATACAGCTTTTGTGAAACTATCAGTAACACTATGGGCAATATGGTTGGCTAGAAGAAAAGCTATTCACGAGGAGATCTTCCAGAGCCCTGCCTCAACGCATCAGTTTGTATGTAGCTTCATAAGGGAGCCAGAATACATGTTGTGCAAGAGCATAAAATCACCAACAGCCAGCAATGAAGTATCTACACGGCCTAGGGCTCCACCTCCAGGTTTTATGAAGAACCACGTATACGCTAGGATTGGAAGGAATCGAAACAAGGGTGCTGCAGTAGCCGTCTGCAGAGATGGCGATGGAAATTTCATGGGAAGTTCTTCATTGGTGAATTATGGAATTAATGATGATGCAACAATTGAAGCCATCGCATGTCATGAGGCCCATTCATTGGTGGATGATTTGATGTTACAAAGGTTCATAATAGTATCGGACTCGAAGCAGATAGTGAATGATATTCAGAATGGAACCAATGGTGCTTATGTCACCATCGTTTCTAAGATTAAGAATAGGGCTTTAATGTTTAATTGTAAGTTTACTTTTGAAGGCCGAGCTGCTAATGGCGACGCCGATATGTTAGCCAAGTTTTCCAATTCTCTTGGTCAGGCGAGGCACATTTGGATGATCCAACCCCATGACCCCTTTGTAATGCCACTTCATGTGGACTTTGAGCAATAAAGCTTTGTTATACCCCTATAAAAAGAATGAACGAAACATTTCTCTGGCTGGGCTTGTGTAGAACCATCGATTGATTGGATCTAATCAGCTGAGATCGCTTGAAGAAGGGCTTGACGAAAGAAGGGGTGAAAGAGGGAACCTTACTCTTTTTTTAGATATGAGAGAAAAATTAAAAAAAATCAAGAGGCGAAGCAGAAAATTGACAAATAACAATAAAGAATAGAAAACGACAAAAGGAAGAAAAATAAAAAAGAATCAAATTGAACGAAAAAATAAAATCTAAAAGTAAAACAAAAGACCAAACAGTAAAATGAAGACACAAATGAAAAAACAGAGAGCAACCCATCATTGTACGTGAATCGACAAAGAAGAAAAATAGATGTGTGCATTTATTAAATTTTCAACACTAAGAAAAAAAATAATTTGGCAAGCCATGCGTGGTCCATGTTGGGAGATTCCGGAAGCGTCCCCAAACCCTAACTGTCAAAACCTCTCCCTCGCCACTCCTCTCTAGTCATCGCTGGAGGAAGTTGTCAAGCATTGTCCGCATGGTGGATGGCAGTGAAAGGGTTGGCGTCAGATCATTGTGGCGGTAGAGGGTGGGTTCGCATGCATGAAGCCATGGAGATGGTCATTCGGTGCACTACAAAAAAAAGACACATCCGTGACATTTTGGGCTGAACGAATTTTTTTTCTGTCATGCTTATGACACTTCTATGACGATAATTGTGACAAAACCCAGTATCATCATAGATGTGGTGGGCTCCTACTAACGTGACAAAAAATCATGACAGAAAATGGGCTTTTCGCCCTGGGCGGGCCGGAGACGCACCTGCATGACATTCTTAGGCCGTCCATGACGGAGAAAATCGTGGTAGAAGCGAGTGCGAGGAAAATTTTGTAGAGTTCCCGGTTATGGTGCGTGGTCGGGGCCGAGCGATGCACGCGAGGTTTGCGTGTTTTCTCTCGTATACGTACGCGCATGTGTGCGAGGCGTTGGGCTCTAACTGAATCCGAGCAAGGCGTTCGCTTACTGAACCCGAGCGATTGCACTAACTACGTTACTGAACCCGAGCAATTGATCAATCCCTGGATGTTAACTAAACCTGATCGAGGGATTCCTTCGCTATTGCTGCTAACTGAAGCCGACCAAACCTGCTGTCTCTTGATGAACATTGAACGTGGTTGGGGTTGGATGAACAGTTGCCGATGGGGGTTGGATGAACAGGATCCCGTGGTAGTAGTAGTAGTAGGCCGTTGCCGCTGGATGAACAGGACCCCGAGAGGAGGCCGCCACAGCTGAGCTGGTTGGGGGTGGATGAACAGGACCCCATGGAGGGCTGGTTGAACAGTAGCCGGTGAAGGGCTGGATGAACAGTAGCCCATGGATGAATAGTAGCTGGTGGAGGCAGGAGAAAGACGCGGTGGAGGAACAGCGCAGGTGGAGGCTGAAGAAAGTCGACGGTGGGTGAACAGTAGCCCGTGGAGTCCCGTTTTGCGGTACCCCACACCCCTTCGATGAATAGGACCCCCGTTTCGACCGTAGCGCTCCAACACAAGTCCATTTCCTCCGTTTTGCGGTATGCCACACCCCTTCCGATGAACAGGACCCCCGTTTCGACCGTAGCGCTCCAACACAAGTCTGTTTCCTCCGTTTTGCGGTACGCCACACCCCTCCCGATGAATAGGGCCCCCGTTTCGACCGTAGCCGGTCGAACAGAAGGCCGTTTCCTCCGTACTGCGGTACGCCAGACCCCGTTTCGGCTGTTCCGTCCAAGCCGGTTGGTTCCCGTTGAACAGGACGTATTCCGACTCAGTCTGTTGCCTCCCGATGAACAGGACGCTGTTTCTCCATTCCGACCTGGCAGGTTGGATGCCCGATGAACTGGACGCCGTTGCTGCCATCCGTTGCCTCTCCATGTACACAAGCCCTAGCCGTACGTATGCGCGAGTAGGCGTTCTAGACCCCGCTTGTATGTACGTACGTGGCCATATTTTTTGGCATGTGGCTGTACGAACGTGTACACGGTTTAGAAGGAACTGCCTGAACTGCTACGTCGGGGGCTCTACTACTACACGTGCCGCTGCTTGCTCGGCCATGGTTCATCGTAGCAGAGAGACCGATCGACCAGTATGTACGTACACGTTCGCGACAATGCTACGTACGCTTCGACCAGGTGGGTCCCGGTTGTCAGGGAGGATAAGGACGCACTTCCTTGCGTGCGAAGTTATTGATGGTGAGTTTGAGCTGTCAGGGGGTGGATTCATTTTTTTCGCGCCTAATATGGAGGCACTTTCCTTGTGTCCGAAGATATAGCTGGTGGGTCCCAGCTGTCAGGGGGGAAAATGTTTTTTTTTCGTAAAATACAGCCAAGCCAAAATACAAAGGCCCTTCCGGTAGGTCCCTGCTGTCAGCTGGAGGAATCATTATTTTACGCGTAATAAGGAGGCACTTCCTTGCTTCGGTCGTGGACCTAGCTGTCAGCCTCTCCACGTACAGTCCTCTTCCGATGTAAGTCGTTCCTTGACCACATTGACCATGCCGCGCCGAGAGCACCAAGGCGGTGGACGACGGCGAGGCCTAGGAAGGGAATGACCCGGAGCCGGGGAAGACTCGGCAGTTGTTTCCCACACGGAGGGGCGTACGAGGGTTTACTGGTTGGGCTGCTGTGTGAGGCTGCCATCGCCGGAGAATAACAGCAGGTCTGGGTGAGTACAGGGATGGCCAGGCCAGCGATGGGAGTAGGGTGGGGCGGTGAGGCCTGCGCGGCAGCAGAGCCGGCCACGGGAGGTAGGAGCAGGCGGCACGACCGACGCTGGTTTGGGCGGCTGGAGCAAGAAGACCATAGGTTGAAGAAGCACTACAGCTGTTGGATGGATATCGTACGGTCACTGGAGCTAGAATCATTCATATTGACTAAGTTGACAAAGTCCTCCGTCCGCCTCAACTTAGTAGGCCCACAAGTCAGCCTCCAACTATGGTGGGTCCCAGATAGCAGGGGGAGTATTCATTTTTTTGTGCGTAATAAGGAGGCACTTCCTTGCGTGCGAAGATATAGCTGGTGGGTCCGAGCTGTCAGCGGGAGGAACATTTTTTTCGCGAAATACAGAGGCCCTTCCGGTGGGTCCCTGCTGTCAGGTGGAGGAATCATTATTTTGCGCGTAATAAGGAGGCACTTCCTTGCGTGCGGCCATGGACCCAGCTGTCAGCCTCTCCACGTACAGTCCTCTTCCGATGGATGTCGTTCGTTGACCATGTTGACCACGCCGCGCCGAGAGCACCAGGGCGGTGGATGACGGCGAGGCCTAGGAAGGGAATGACCCGGAGCCGGGGAAGACTCGGTAGTGCTTGCCCACGCGATGGGGAATACGCGATGGGGAGTACGGGGAATGGCCTGTCTAGCGATGGAGTAGGGTGGGGCGGTGCGTCCTACGCGGTAGCACAGCCGGCCATGGGAGGAGGGAGCAGGCAGTCCTGCCGGCGCTGGTTTAAGCGGCTGGAGCAGGAAGAGCAGAGATTGAAGAAGCATGGCGGCCGTTGGATGGATATCCAACAGTCACTGCTCTCGTGTGTTGACTAAGTTGACACGGTCTTGCGTGCGCATCAACCTTTTTTTTAGGAAAGCGTAAGCATCAACCTATAGTAGACGCACAAGTCAGCCTCAAATCTGTGGAAAACAGCATACAGCCCATCTGCCATTATTTCTAATAATTTACAGCCCATTTGCTAATTCTTAAGGATTTTTTTGGAGCTCATATTCTTTTTGTTAGCATTACAGCCCATATTGTGGCCACGGTTAAAAATTTCTACAAAATTTTGCATATTTCGGTGCGGTCCGAATTGTTTTTAATCCTGAAATTTCGAGTCACGTTCAAACTAATTTAAAAATAATAAATTTATATCAATTTAAAATCCAACATAATTTTTCCCCCAAAAAAAACTGAAATTCAAAATGTCAAAATCTTTAAAAAACAATATTTGAAACTAATTGCTAGTTTGTTGTGTTTATAAATTTATATCCCATTTCTTACTACTTCATTTTCTGGGCAAGCGAATACATCGCTCTCGTCTTGAAAGATTTGCAGCCCAGCAGGGCTGAGAAAGCAAGTAGGCCTTCGTTGGGTATTTCTTTAAAAAAAAGTAGAACTGGGCTAGCCATTTTCAGCAAGAAAAAAACACATCTGGGCTCCATGTGGTAAACATAAAATAAAACCCTGGCTAGATGGGCCACAGCCCCCGCACAGCCCCGTTGTTACCCTGATCCGTCTCTAAAACTAGTATAAATAACAACTGCTTGTTCCTAAAAAAAAGTAAATAACAACTGCGCGACCTGTTGGGTCCCTGGTGTCAGCCGCTCGTTGTGTAATTCTCTCGTTTATTGACTACGTTGACAATGGCGTGGGACCCAGATGTCCAACCATTAGGAGGAACCATTTTTTTGGGCTTGTAATAATGAGGCACTTGCTTGCGTACTGCCATGAACCCTAGTGGGTCCCTACTATCATCCTCTCCACGTACAGTCATCTCCTTGTTCCTCTCGGTTGTTGACGACGTTGACAATGCCAGACGGTGGTGCACCGCGCACGGCGAGCGAACCAAGGTGGAGGACGACGGCGAGGCCTCGAATGGAACGAACAGGAGCCGTGGAAGATGCGCCAGTCTATTCGCAGGCGGAGGGGAGTACAAGGGTTGACTGGTTCGGGTGCGGGTGCGTGTTGGGGCTGACGTCGCTAGAGAATAACAGGACGTGTGGGGGAATAGAGGGAGGGACTGGCCCACGTTTGAGGGTACGCTAGGGCGGTGGAAGCGCAGCCAGCCGTGGGAGGCAGTAGCAGGCGGAACCGACGGGGTGGTTTGGTTTGGGCGACTGGAGGAAGAAGACAAGAGATAGAAGATACACGACAGATGTTGGATGTCAATCCAACAGCTGGTAGGCAGAATCGTTTGTTGAGTAGTAATTAAGTCGACACCACCTGGGATAGGCGTTTTCCTTGTGGGTCCCAAATGTCAGAATCCAAATCTGTCACGGTCATGCAACCTTTCTTATGAAATTTTACAGCCCATTTGGTGTGCTAGTTCAAAATAAGTTTGTGTGGGTGCTGGTGGGGGCTAATCACTTGGGTACTGTAATGCACAGTGAGCTCAAGCAGCCGGCGAGAGTGATGTTATTTCCCTTGGTTGGGATTTGTTACAATATTTCACTCTTAATTAAATAAATGGCAAGCCATTTGCCTTGTTTCAAAGAAAATATGACTGTCACAGCCGAGTTAAAAAGGGCAACAACATCTAACTCTAGCTTACAAACTGTACAAAGGCACGAGGGTTAATTGTTCATCAGGTTTAGACAAAACCCAGATTGAAAAGGGCAACAACATCTAACTCCAGCACTGTTTTCGGCAGTCGCAGTCAAATGGATCGGTCAGGTCCATAGAATGAACATCTTGGGTCGTAAAATTTACTGGATTATGACCACAAAATGTTGTAAGTAGAAGCCCGGCACGTTTAGAAGCCCTTTTGTCCACCTGAAACTCATTTTTTTGCTCTTCGACATACCCATCCGTCAAAACCATGCTGCTGATAAACTTAAGCCTGATGGTCAATAGTAACCCCACAGTGAGCAGGAAGAACGTGACAAATCTAGTGTTTCCATGGTTGGCTACATATCGTTCCAGCGTTATTGTCTTCAATCGAATGTCATGAGAAGTGAGAAAATCCCGGTGCTTATGAATCCACCGATTGGTTATAACTTTCTTACCACGTCCTGTTGCCGAAATCAACATGAAGATTGAAAACAGTTAAGGTTTAAAAAAAGAGTGTCGAAAGAGCAATAGTTGAACGGTTAATTCTAGTACACTATATGCGGGCTTCCAATGTGCGTGAAATTATCACCTTTATATACAACTTCTCCAGACATGGAAAGCATTGCAGCAGGCCAATAATCTTGTTCAGATCAAAACTATTCATTTGGATATATAAGATCTTGGCAGAATCCAGCACCATTGATAAACTATCCATGGAGAAACTCTTCATTGAGCATAGAACATAATATTAGTACAAAATGTGTACTCCAAGATGATATAGAACTTACGCGCAGAAATTTAAAATGCAGCTTACGATTACAAGTGTAGATGATAATATACAGTACCTGAAGAACTGTGGAGCCAAACACCATCTTGAAATGAGCACAGAGATCATGTATTACATCCAAGGTCTCCAGTTTAGGCGCAGAGACGACAGTTATTTGCGATGGTGAATAACTAGAATCAAGGATCAACCTTTGAAGTGAAGGGGCATCTTCGATGATGAGCTGCCTTCCGCCAAAAGAAATTCCAATTCTTACAAGGTTAGGCGACTTTATTTGGAGACAACCGATTCTAACTGTGAAAACAAGCACCAAGCACTCCAGGGCAGGGCAACTGGAGTGGATGATGCTGTGCAATGAGGCCTTTGATATACGAACCTGCATAAGTGAAAGTTTTTTAAGAAATGCGAGTCGAAGGTTTAGTACCAGATTGTCTGGTAGGTAGCACAACGCAAGGGTGGCGGTGTGGAGAGAGGAGGAAAACCGCGAGATGGACATCGGTGCTGAGGGCACAAGTACATGGCGTTCGGTATCTGGTAGGTGATTTCCTGGGGAATAGTAGAACTCAAGCAGCTGTAGTTCCGTGAATTCAGGGGATTTTAGCCAGGCGTCCACCGTGCAGGGCATGCTATGCTTGCTCAGGTAGCATGACGGGATGCAAAGGCTTTGAACGGAGCCCTAGTGGGAGGAGATGATGGCTCTGGGGAGTTCAAAATCATTAAAGAGAGATAGCTGACGACAGTCGAGATTAAGGGGCGCGGCGCGCCATAGAAGGCGCCACTAAGTTGAGAGGACTTGGGTGCGGCAGCAATCCTTGGTGGGGAGAAGTGAGATGATCTCCCCAAGGATGGCGTTCAGGAGATCGCTGATGCGGTCCACCCGAGATTCTACGGGTTCCTGGGATCCGGTGGGGGCTGGCTGGCCGCTTCTCCCCGCGTTGCCGGGTGTGGGGTCTACAACAGGCATCGCCGCTGGCGGGAGCCTCATCTTCATGGCGCTGGGGTCAGCCGACTCCATTTTCCTCGAGGGCGTCGCGTCGAGCTCACGGATTTGAGCAGAGTAACAAATGACGAGCCTAGTTGTAGTCCGAGTGAAGAAGAAGGGGAGCTGGGGTTTTCTGTAGTAGTGAGGAAGAAGGGGAGCTGGGGTTTTTTGTAGGAGTGAGGTGAGGAATTTGGGGGTACGAGTGGAGCGGCCTGACGTGAGGTGGGTGGGAGTGAGGAGGAAGAAGAGCACCCAGGTTTTTTTGGGGGGCGGTGTGCTGGGTAGCGCCTCTCATTAAGTAAATATATGGGCTTTTTAATTGATTTTATTATTTACTAGGGTGGATGGGCTGTTTTGTCTTGGGCCCAGAGAAACAATTACTACTAGTATATTGGAGACATTCTACAGCTACCCAGAAAAATAATTACTACTAGTACAGTGGATACACTACCGCTTCTGGCTCCTCCGAGGTCATCGAAACATCTCCCTCTACTGAATGTCGTTTTACTTTGGTTCACCGACATGCGGGCCATGCAGCACGCGGGCCCAAATGCCATCCACCAAATTAGAAGGCGGTATGCAAGCGGAGAGTCACCCCGATTGTAGCGCAGCAGTAACGAGCCATCAAATCACAAAACCCCACCTCCCCGCAGTCTAAGTTTGATGGACGAAGCAACCATCATTTCACTCTTCGCTGAATCCCCTTCTCCCTCACCGTCTTCAAGAAAGCCAACACTCGCATCTGCCATTGTTCTTCTCTCCCAACGAAGGGAAGGTAAGCGGATCCGTGATGTTGGTATATTTTCTTTCAGAAAAAAAGAACTTTTGCAAAGCAGTAACCGATCCTCACTCTCTTTTTTGTTTCATTTTCATTGTGATTGTGTTTTCCTTTCAGTTGTCTCCTAGTATTCGTCAGTTTCATGATGGACCAAGGAGAACCAGGCAAAGATCTGCCGATGTTGGAGCAGACGCGGGAGGCTGATCCCCATGAGACAGATAGCTCCAAGAAGATGGAGGCAGTCACCGAGCTGACCCCAGATACGCTCACGGCCACTATTGAGATGGTCAACGCCCCGTTTGAGGTTACATCCCCCGTGGCCCTGCAGGAGCAGTTTTCCCCCTTCGAGGATGTGTCCCCCCCGCTGAGCTGCCCAAGGTGATTTTTTTCTTTGCCGATCTCGATTGTGTTTTTTCATTTAAGTATGTGGTGATAAATAATGCAAAATTTTATTAGCTTCGATGCCATGCTACCTTCCCTGTCATGCGTACTTTTGACTCTACATAGTGGTTTATATAACTTGTGTTTTTTATATTGGAAAGTAATTTAGAATTTGTTTCTGTTTCAATTAGAGCCCTGATGCAGACAAGGATTGTGTGGTTTTACATGTCACTCGCTATGAGGCGGATGACCTGAAGATACGCACTGGGAAAACAAAGTTCTTAGGATGTTGGATCCTGGAAGCCATTTGCACTTATACCAATGTCGAGATGTATTCCTGCCTCACAGTTGTCAGGCGTGTTGTCCAGGGTGTACTGAAGGACAAGAAGTTCAAAGCTACTCCTTTATTTGTGAGGCATATTGTTCTTGTCAAGCTTACGCAGGAAGATGACGTGGCATGCCTCCACAAACAAGTTTATGAGTGGCAAGCCCACAAGGTTATCTTCAGGAAGGTTCATAGGATTGAGCTGCTGCCGGACGTCCTCGATGATGTTCATGGCATGGTCCGTCTTGTGTCCATCCCAAATTAGATCGAGGCATGAAATAGTTGCCCCAGCTAGTGTTTAAAAGTTGTTTGGATTGTGTCTAATTATCCGAACCTTGCCTATTATCGAGCCCTCTGGGGCTAGTACTCCGTTTGAATCCGCCTATGGGAACTATTGCTACTTTTGTGTGCTCGTGAATCATGTGAGAACCATCCTAATTGTTGCCGAAAACAGATGCGTCCTCACTAGTTTTTTCATGTAATATGGCATGGTAAGACATAAGTTGTCATGGTATATCATACGAGCAGTGTGTGTTTGATGAAATAGAGTACTTGTTCGATAACTGTGTGCCGACATATACATAGGGTACGTAAGGCTGGTTAAGTACTTGTAAACACTGTTGGTGCTACCCCATTTGTAAGCAGTTTGTGCAAAACACGGCACATTGTCTCAGCTCGCTTCAACACTAGAAAAGTCGGCTATCGACCACCTAACAATCAATAATCTGTTGTCTGACATATAAGCTGTAGGAGATATGCCCTAGAGGCAATAATAAATGTTATTATTTATCTCCATGCTCATTATTATGTTTATGTTCCATGCTATAACTGCTGTGGTTCCCGAGCCCGTATATCCATAAAGGCTCTGGGGAAAACCCATGTGCACGTGTGGAATAATAAACGGTAAAATGTATTCCTAGTCATGCCTCTAAGACTAGCTCAAGTGTTGCATGATGATTATGTTTTCCCAATCATGGTCATGTTATGCCAGCAGCTTTGAGGGCACAATGTTAGAAGAACATTTGTGTTGAATCGACCCGATTGATGTTATGCTATGAGTTACATTCGTCACAAGTTAATGGTTAATAACACAGAGATGGTTAACGTTTGCATGATTCCTTAGACCATGAGAGTATCGAGTTTCTTCATGCTTGCTTCATGAACTTTGGGGTTTGTTAAACGTCATCCGTAAATGGGTTGCTATTACGGCGGCTTACGGGTTCATGGAAAAGTATGTCAAGTAACTTGATAGCTCAAGATTGGGATTTGCTCCTCCGACGATGGAGAGATATCTCTGGACCCTCTCGGTGTTACGGTATCCATCATCGTATGGCCAGACACTTTGTGATTTGATCACGGGGATGCCGGAACACGGTAACGAGAAAAGAGAACAATACCGGTAACGAGGTAACTAGCATAGTGGACAAGTTGTTGATCCACGGGAATGCCAACATGTCTCACCTCGGGTATTTGTAACATATCGCGAAGCAACAGGAATAGCACACGGCAACTGGAGGTTCACTCGGATATTCAATCGTGTGGGTATAGGGGTCAATATGGGTGTCCACGGCTCCGATGTTGATCATTGATCAGAAGGGGTTCCGTGTCATGTCTATACTTCACCGAACCTATAGGGTCACACGCTTAAGGGTCATCTATCTGCTGAATACTAGACAGGGAGTCTGAGAGAAAATCACCGAAAAAGTTTCGAACACCGGAAAAGTTTCGGACAGCGGAAAAGTTCCGCAGAGAGAGGTCACCGGATGAGTTCCGGTGAAACTAAAAAGTTGTTTCAGAGGATACCATAAAGTCAAATTGGTTTTGGCACATGCCCGATAATTCTTGGAGGGTGCCAGAATCATTCTGGAAACTTTTGGGAATTTTCTGGAAGAAAAACCAGAAATGTTCCGGAGCTGCCGGAACCACTTCAGATGCTTTTTGCAGATGAAAATCACTAATCTGGAATTGTTCCAGAACACGTTGAAAATTATTTTAGTGCGTACTGGAAATGTTCTAAGCCCACATAAATATTTTCAGTTCGAACGGACGCTGAAAAATGTCGTCATGAATAGTGAAAGTGCTTTTTGGGTTACTTTTTGGAAAGCCATTATTTTGGGCTTTGTCCCAAGATATTTTTTGGGGGTGACATGGATGGATGAGGCTCCCTTGGGGGACCCCTCCTAGGTGTGGCCGGCCAAATGGGGACTCCTCCTTGGAGCCCCCTCTTGTGCCTTGGTTTCACATTTGGGTCCTTGTGGAAGGACTTCATTCATGTGCTTTTTGGGTTTTCTTGTAAAACCACCCTACCCCTTGGGATTTCCTATAAATAGAGGTGGAGGGGCAGCCCTCCACACTCACTCCTTTCTCACATACAAGTGCCATTGCATGATCTGGCTTCTCTCTCCCTCCCCGCGAAATAGTTTTGCAGAGCCGAAAGGCTGTCTGGGTTCCGGTGGGAACTAGTTCTGGACGGTGAAGCCCTGCCGGATAGATGACACCGTATGTGTGCAACTCTGTAGAGAGGTCATAGTTTCGATCTTAGTGCCCGAGGGGCTGTTCGTGAGTGCCTCCCGAAGGGCTGTCCAAGTGACGGTCCGAGTTCTGTGAGTCCTTCCGAAGGGCTGTCCGAGTGACCATCCGAGTTTTGAAGGTCCTCCCGAAGGGCTGTCAGTGACACCGTCCGGGGGACTGTTCGACCGCCTCCCGGAGGGCTGTCCGTGGGGCAGATGAGGGAGTACATCCTCGCGGTTGGGAGGTTGTAAATCCTAGCTACGGGGATCTGCACCGCCGATCATCATCGACTCTACTTCCGCTGCGCTACGAGTCGGTAACGAATATGATCAAACCTTGTATGCAGTCTGCATAGTGGTCCTGGGTTGGTGCGTAGGTCGGAAATTTTTTGTTTTTCTGCTGCGTTACCCTACAGTGGCATCATGAGCCGTGCTATGCGTAGATGCAGGTTGTGATCTAGAATACATGGAGATGTATGGGTGTTGCACAATATAATTAGGTAGTAGATGAGTTCTATTACTGAAAATTATTTGTGCGGGTAGCAGATGAAATCTGTTACCCGAGGTTCTTGTTGCTTCCCTAGAATTTGCATATTTCTGATCTTGATAATAGCATGGTGGAGTTTCAATGTTCTGGCAATCCGCGATCCTGATTGATCAACGAAGTGCTAACAGTTCCTTGAATTCCACCGTAGTTAAAAAGAAAGATGAAATTTCGCAGACGAAAGGGCAATGCAGATATGATCTGCACGGGGGTCATGCGTATGACGAAGTTTAGTATGGGGCTCGAGATTTTATTATCTCGGTTTTCATACACCCTGGAAAGTTAATCTAGCGACTTGAATTATCATACTTGATGATGGACGTTGGTAGCTTCGGTTTGTTTCGAAACCTTAGAAGCCACGTAAAACAAGTTTTTGCATGAACCGATTAGAGGCGTCTAACTTGGTTTTGCAGGATGGTTTGCATGTGCATGTGATGTGGTATAGCAGTGCTCATATTAATTTGATTATGTATGAGATGGCTATATAATGTAAATTAATTAACATGACCTGCGTGTCATGATTCAGCATGATGGCTGGAGCCATATGATTGCACTTTAATGACCTGCGTGTCAACCTTAAGTAATGCACTTATTTTATTAGCTATAGAGATAGCAATATTATCTGGTGCATCGACAAGGTGGTGGCAATCTTCGCGAAGGTGAACACCGACGCGAATGCCGAAGACGAAGAAATACAAGACTTCTCCGTCAGAAAGGGCTATACCATATCATGCTATTATGAATTGCCTGAGATGTTATCCCTTATGATGCACCCTTCTGGATTGCGCGGTAGTCGCTTTTTATTAGGGTGATCTCTCACAAAAATATCAAGTAGTTAGTGTTCTCCCAAGTGTAGCACCGTCATGGCACCTAACTTTTTGGGGTGCGCCATGGTTGCATGGGTACGAACGATTAGGGATGTGTGAGGCGGGTGAGGTCGGACCTCGCAGCAAGATCACTTGGTTGTCTTGACGTTCATGGCAGGATCGTCCTGAGCTCGGAACACACGCATCGAAAGATGAACAAGAGTCACATAGAGATGTGATCGGCAAGTTGGCCTACCGATTAAAATTCCCGTCATGAGATGATGATTCTATGGCGATGAATTGAAGTCTGCATCTTGAATCATTCACAATCAATTATGAGAGATATTGATTTGAGTGGGAGCGCACTTTTGAATTAACTTGTTTAATTCTCAGTGCAATTAATTTTGAACACTGTCTAAGTGTATTTTGCCTAATAGTTGTAGAATAATGGCTCGCGTTTCCACCTTCCCTGTAAATTTTGAATAGCTATTAAATATCTGGTTAAAACTTTACGGTTGGTAACGTAATGTGAGGATTGTCCTCAAGAGTGCCGAGAAGGACTTTGTCCTATCGCATACTTTCGGTATTCTCTCGCTTATGCTATGGATCATGTGACTCTTGTCCTTCGATCCAAAAGCTAGAATTCCGTTTCAGTCAAGTGCAATATGTTTGCTTCCATGAGACCCGAACTTCGAAAGTTTGGATAGTTATGTGATATTCATGGAATCTGAAAATCATTTTCAAAGACAGACAAAGGCTAAAAGATATGAGATATCCAAAGCAATGTTTGTTTGCAAACTATTAGTAAAGGAGTTTACTATGCATTAGACTGATAAGAGAGGGATCCAGAAGAACGCCTGTCATATGATGAAAGGTGAATAAAACAACAACTTAAAGAGAAAGGAAGTATCCGAAGGGTGTTAGTGAAACTTTCACGCCTAGGAAGTCCGGGGCTAACGCCACTCTTAAGTTGGGTGCTTCTTCTGGAAGTAGGAGAAATACTAAAAGTTAAACTGTTAGAAGTATAAAGGCAATAGGAAAGAAGACTGGAATATCCAGATCATGTATGATTGTCATACAAGTTTTTGATGTATAGAAGGCTGGTCAAAGATATAGTTCTTGGGAATTATGGTTAAACATGTTAATCACTAATTCTTGGGTATTGTGAGACAATCACAAAGATACCCGCTCGATTGCATTCTGTTGCAACTCGATGTAAGAACTACTATGGCCTGAAAGACTAGCCAGGAATGAGATTTTAATACACGCTGGGAACATAGTAATAGTTACTATACCTTCCATCAATGTATTCCCTATGTATTTACTTTCATAATTCATTTTAGAGTTTCATACACTCTAGCCCTTTGCATAAGGTATCTTGCAAAAAGGCTGTTCATAAGAGAACTTTTTATGTTCGATGTTATGAATAACATAAGGGCCATACTTTCATTGAGAATGAGATGTATGTTATGAATAATGATAAATAATATATTATCTCCGGATTTACTTTCATAATTCATTTTAGAGTTTTACACTCTAGCCCCTTGCACAATGTTGTTGCAAAAGGGTTGTTCATAAAAGAACAATTGTTGTTCAGTATTATGAATAACATGAAGGGCCATGCTTCCATCCAGATAGGATGTATGTTATGAATATTGATAGTAATATGATACATCCATAACACTGACGCTAAATGTCGTAAGACTAAGAGAATATCACACAAGTGTTGCACTGCATTTGGTCACATTGGAGAAACCCGCATGGATAAATTCCATTATGATGGATTTTGAAGTCGTTTATTTTGAATCATCTGACACTTGCAAATTTCCTCCGAAAAGTGAAGTGACTGAAATACCGTTCACAGGCCATAAGGAACGAGCAAAGAACTTATTGGTGATCATACATTTTGATGTATGTAGTCCGATAAATATTGTTGCAAGTAGTGGATTTATCTATCTTCAGAAATGACTCAAGTAGATATGTGGATATTTAATTGATGAGACGTAAGTCTGAATCTTTTGAATTCATTCAAAAGGTTTTCAAACCTGAAATAGAAGTTATTGTAACAAGAAAGTTATGTTTCTACAATTCGATTGCAGAAAGGAATATTTGAGTTACAAGTTTAGCGAATGTCTGATGAGTTGTGAAAGGGGTTTCATAACTTGCACCTCCCGGAACACCACTGCAAATGGAAAGTCCGTGAAGATGTAATCGAACCATTTATGACATGGTAAGATCAAAGATTACATAAATAAATTTGCCATTATCCCTTTTAAAGAGTGATGCTTTAGAGACTGTGGCTTTTACATTGAAAAGAGCTCCATCAGGTCTGTTGAAATGATGCCATGGTATGGTACGCCCAACCATGTTATATCTTTTCTTAAACATTTGGAATATGGGGCTTGTGTAAAAGGTTACAAACCTATTCCAAATTAGACAAGTGCTACTTTGTAGGTTATCCCAAGTAATTGGGTATTCCTCCCTCACTATACCGAGGCAAATAGGTTTGCCACAAAGAATGGTATGCTTTTTGAAGAAAATGGTTCTTTCAAAAAGGTGAGTGGGAGAACAATGCAACTCGACAAGATAACAGTATCGTCATCATCAGATCAAAGAAAAGAGACCTTGGAAGTAATTCCAGAGTTTCCTACTGCGACTGATACGGAAGTCTCTACAATAAAATGTATGGACTTCGGTCGAACTTGCAGCTGAACCACGTAGGCAAAAGCTCGTGCAAACCTCTCAGGTGCGCAAACGAGATATTGTTGTTAGACAATAATATACCTACAATACACAAGGAAGCGTTGATGGGCCCTGACTCCGGAATTGGCTAAATGCCAATACAACCCGAGTTAGTTTCCATATAAGTGATTCAAGATTAAAACCTTGATACACCTTTCGGAAGACTTAGAGTCTAACGAATATTTATGGAACTTAAAATGTTTTATCCATAAAGCTCGACTTGTTGCAATAACAAGTTCAAGGAGTTGACTACAATGAGGTTGTTTCATCGTAGCGATGCTTAAAGTCGGTTCGAGTTGAACTAGCAATTAATACATATTTCAATCATGAGATATGAAACAAAGGATGACAAAAGGATTTCCATCTGATGGAAATAAAACCAAGGACTTGCATGTGTTACAGTCCAAGGTATTTTGTCAGTCCAGAGGATGCTAGTAAGTATGCAAACTTCAGAGTTCCAGCGATGGACAGAAGAGAGCAAAATGGAGTTGGAATCTTCGTGTTTTGATGAAATGGTCAAAAAGGGTTTTTGACTTCATCAATGGGTAACGAAGATGCTTGTGATTCAAGAAAGTAAGTGGGAGCATAATAATATTTCTAAAAATGTTGTGTGCTTGACACATTGTTAATTGGAAATAAATTTCTTGACACGAATTAGGACTTCATTTGAAAATAGTTTTAGATGAAGTGCTTAATAGCCTTTATATTAGGCATGATGATCTATGGAGATAGATTTACCTAATGGGGCTGAGCAAAGATACATATTGACAAAATGCTAAAACCTTTTAGCATTAAAAATGTCAAGGAGTGATTCTTGCCGAAGTCACATGGAAAGAGTTTTTGCAAGACTCGGTGTCCCAAAACACTGATGAGCAAAATACATGATGGAGATTCCACACATTCTTGTGTTTGGAATAATCATGTATTCCATGGTATGTATAACAACCAGATATGTCCAATACTCCCAAAGTTGTTGCGAGTATAGATACCAAATTGATTAGAAGTACTGATCAAGGGACAACAGTGAAAAAGGGTCATTGAGTACTATAGTAGCACTGATGACAAGTTTTCTCGCAAGCAGAGATCATGAAGAGTTCGTTGTAAAAGGTTACATCGAAGCAGTCTTCATCAATGCTCCTTGCGATTTTTGATTTAAGTTAAGGGTTTTGTGTAATACACAATATGGTGGCACAGTAGTTGGAAATTGTTCCAAACAAGTTACCATGGTGAATTCTATAACAGAGGCGAAGTATGTTGCCGCTTTTAAAAGCGACAAAGAAGATGTTGAATCATATAGTTCATTCATGAACTTAGTATGGTTCCAAGATGGCTTTTGTCAATGGGACACTACTGCAGGTAGTTGCTCCATAACTCAGTCTGAGGAATCCAGGTTCGACCTGTAATTCACATACATACAAAACCAAGTCCACACAAAATATGAATTTTGTGAAAGCATGAAAATGCGAGGATATGCAAAGATACACACGGAGCTAAAGTCGTCAGATCCGTTGGACATCAGGCTATACCACAAGCTAAGCATATTTACACCGGTGTGCCACAGGTGTAAAGTGCATTAAGCATTAACTAGATTATTAACACTAGTGCAAGTGGGAGTCTGTAGGAGATATGCCCTAGAGGCAATAATAAATGTTATTATTTATCTCCATGCTCATTATTATGTTTATGTTCCATGCTATAACTGCTGTGGTTCCCGAGCCCGTATATCCATAAAGGCTCTGGGGAAAACCCATGTGCACGTGTGGAATAATAAACGGTAAAATGTATTCCTAGTCATGCCTCTAAGACTAGCTCAAGTGTTGCATGATGATTATGTTTTCCCAATCATGGGCATGTCTATGCCAGCAGCTTTGAGGGCACAATGTTAGAAGAACATTTGTGTTGAATCGACCCGATTGATGTTATGCTATGAGTTACATTCGTCACAAGTTAATGGTTAATAACACAGAGATGGTTAACGTTTGCATGATTCCTTAGACCATGAGAGTATCGAGTTTCTTCATGCTTGCTTCATGAACTTTGGGGTTTGTTAAATGTCATCCGTAAATGGGTGGCTATTACGGCGGCTTACGGGTTCATGGAAAAGTATGTCAAGTAACTTGATAGCTCAAGATTGGGATTTGCTCCTCCGACGATGGAGAGATATCTCTAGGCCCTCTCGGTGTTATGGTATCCATCATCGTCTGGCCAGACACTTTGTGATTTGATCACGGGGATGCCGGAACACAGTAACGAGAAAAGAGAACAATACCGGTAATGAGGTAACTAGCATAGTGGACAAGTTGTTGATCCACGGGAATGCAAACATGTCTCACCTCGGGTATTTGTAACATATTGCGAAGCAACAGGAATAGCACACGGCAACTGGAGGTTCACTCGGATATTCATTCGTGTGGGTATAGGGGTCAATATGGGTGTCCACGGCTCCGATGTTGATCATTGATCGGAAGGGGTTCCGTGTCATGTCTATACTTCACCAAACCTATAGGGTCACACGCTTAAGGGTCATCTATCAACTGAATACTAGACAGGGAGTCTGAGAGAAAATCACCGAAAAAGTTTCGAACACCGGAAAAGTTTCGGACAGCGGAAAAGTTCCGCAGAGAGAGGTCACCGGATGAGTTCCGGTGAAACTGAAAATTTGTTTCAGAGGATACCATAAAGTCAAATTGGTTTCGGCACATGCCCGATAATTCTTGGAGGGTGCCAGAATCATTCTGGAAACTTTTGGGAATTTTCTGGAAGAAAAACCGGAAATGTTCCGGAGCTGCCGGAACCACTTCAGATGCTTTTTGCAGATGAAAATCACTAATCTGGAATTTTTCCAGAACACGTTGAAAATTATTTTAGTGGGTACAGGAAATGTTCTAAGCCCACATAAATATTTTCAGTTCGAACGGACGCTGAAAAATGTCGTCATGAATAGTGGCAGTGCTTTTTGGGTTACTTTTTGGAAAGCCATTATTTTGGGCTTTGTCCCAAGATATTTTTTGGGGGTGACACGGATGGATGAGGCTACCTTCGGGGGCCCCTCCTAGGTGTGGCCGGCCACATGGGGACTCCTCCTTGGAGCCCCCTCTTGTGCCTTGGTTTCACATTTGGGTCCTTGTGGAAGGACTTCATTCATGTGCTTTTTGGGTTTTCTTGTAAAACCACCCTACCCCTTGGGATTTCCTATAAATAGAGGTGGAGGGGCAGCCCTCCACACTCACTCCTTTCTCACATACAAGTGCCATTGCATGATCTGGCTTCTCTCTCCCTCCCCGCGAAATAGTTTTGCAGAGCCGAAAGGCTGTCTGGGTTCCGGTGGGAACTAGTTCTGGACGGCGAAGCCCTGCCGGATAGATGACACCGTATGTGTGCAACTCTGTAGAGAGGTCGTAGTTTCGATCTTAGTGCCCGAGGGGCTGTTCGTGAGTGCCTCCCGAAGGGCTGTCCAAGTGACGGTCCGAGTTCTGTGAGTCCTCCCGAAGGGCTGTCCGAGTGACCGTCCGAGTTTCGAAGGTCCTCCCGAAGGGCTGTCCGTGACACCGTCCGGGGGACTGTTCGACCGCCTCCCGGAGGGCTGTCCGTGGGGCAGATGAGGGAGTACATCCTCGTGGTTGGGAGGTTGTAAATCCTAGCTGCGGGGATCTGCACCGCCGATCGTCATCGACTCTACTTCCGCTGCGCTACGAGTCGGTAACGAATATGATCAAACCTTGTATGCAGTCTGCATAGTGGTCCTGGGTTGGTGCGTAGGTCGGAAAATTTTTGTTTTTCTGCTGCGTTACCCTACATAAGCAACTACGTATCTTGTTACAGTGGTGCATGCAGTTAACTGAGGCCACAATGTAAATTCCAAACGTTCACAGCTAGTCCAGCGTTCATGTGGAACAATCATATTAAACTCGGCTTCATAAAATACTTGAAAAGCATAAGTTAAGCAATTTTATACATCTCAATGATTCGTAGAACATAACAAACATTTACTAGTCTCTACTCTTATTAAAAACAGAGTTGGTGATGATGGTGTGCCTGCCATCCTGCATTATAGGTCGTCCGATCTATATCTGACGGATAGGAAGGAAACTATGGCAATTTTGCAAAAAGATACCCACACCCCTCTCCACATTTGCAAATAAGGCCTTTCCTCATTCATCCTTTTCTCTCACAAGATAAACTACTCATACAAATGCATCTTGATGTTCCGTGCAACGCACGGGCATCTTGCTAGTTCATAGCAAAAGACAAAGTTGTCAGAAGGTTTACAAATCATGAAAAATCAAGCAAGCCTTCTCTGAGCAAAGGGCCTCCCTAGGCAGGCTTTAATTTCCTTGAGTTCACTCTGGTTTTTCTTGTTGCCACCATCCAGGGTTAGGTTCTCTCATTCCAGAATAACCAATTATAATTGTGTTCTCAGTTGGAATGCTGAATTGAACCATGTAGTGTACTAACCATCTGAACGTCTTGTGCAGTTCCACTAAATTTAAGCACTGCTATTTGCAGAAATAAGCAGAGCACAATGCCTCTTGTCCGCGCACCTGTCCCAAAAACCTCCGTGCAGCTGTGCCAGCTAGTCCTCTGTCCATGGATGAACTGGGAGAAAGTGCATTCCCGACTAGGATGCAGTTGTTTTCGCTCATCCCTGCACTGCAATCAGGAAGTAAAACGTACGAATCAGCTTCTTTTAGATTGCGTTGGTCATTCTACCTAGTTACTACCAATGTAGGAATACCTGGAATACGGGTGGTTAGACGACGATAGCTAGGAATAGCCATCTCATTTTGTGCAGTTCTACTAAAACTGAGGTGTGTACTTTTGACTGCGCAGATAGAAACGATATGGAGACAGACATCCCTGTTTGTGCAAATATGAAATAAGGTTATTTAAACAGTGACAGTTATTTGCAGTGGCATATGGTTAACAGCAGCATCTATTGTGTTATAATTGGCACTACATTGACAGTATGAAAGTGCCCTTAAGTAAGAAGTAGCATCACATCACATCAACACTGCCACTAGATTAACATGCAGAACAATAGCATTAGTATTACTGTCATGAGAGTAGCACATGGTCACTAAATGTGCAATCAAATTTGTGCAGTTCCACTGGGATGAAGCAATGTTAGCGGTGTGAGATTTAAGTGTATCTGCAAAAACACAATTCATGGGAAATAAAGCAAGACAGAAGCACTTCATAAAATGGTGGTGGCATAGCTTCAATTTATCAACGGCACTAGACCATTACTTAATAGTGACATTAGGTGGCATTGCTTGAATTTATCGACGGTACTAGACCATTACTTAATAGTGACATTAGGTGGCATTGCTTAATGCTTCATGTGATTTTACATTAACGGTAGCGATATGGGCGTAGGGACAACACGGGCATAAAGTGGTGAGGCAGATGTGGTTGCAGAGAGTGGCAAACACTCAGGCAGCATGTCTGCATTTGTTCCATTTTTTATCTCCTCGGTGACATTTTCCTATGTGAGCACAGGAAATCTAGACCTGCTCGTTCTCATTTGCGTTGTCCCCCAACACACCTCACTCTCTTTCCTTTTTCGACCAAGAGATAGGTCCACCTCCCCCCACCCTTTGCCATCCACCATGCTTTCTTCGCCTTTTCAACCAAGAGACCGGTTGGGTAGCCAGTATCTACTACTTTCCCCCGTTTCCTCTTAGAACCAAGTCCTAAATTCATGCTACGGCTTTCCCACTTTCTTCCCTATTTGAACCAACTCTTAGATTCGACTGTATGAACTAGCTTTACCTCTAATAATAGTAAAAGTCTAGGTGGCCTTGGAACAGCCGACGGAAGTAGAAAAAGATCCACACGCAGCCACGTGGGGAGCTGGGGCAGTAGAGCAAGGCAGGTTTCAAAGGAATATATACCTGAGGGTCATCGGGATGTGGCAAAGACAGCGTCGGGAGGCCGCATCTTGGCCACAATACCGTAGGGACAAAGAAGGGTTCGGAGGCCCTCCCGAGCCGGCCCTGTCTCGGAGAGAACGGCACGGCCGCCGATCGGGACGCGCGGGCAGCTGTTGGTCTCCTCCCTCGCCGCCGACGACCGCGTGAACGATGCACCTACACCCCTGCCCCGGCCGAGGTGGTCCGGCCGGATTTGTGACCAGCCGTGAGCAGAGAGAGAGTGTGGCCAGCTATGTCTTGCTTAGATCTAAAGAGCATGAGAGAGTGAAAGAGAGGAACCCTAGTAAAGCAAGCGCCGAGGCTCCTGCTTATATATATAGTGGAGTGATTTTGTTGTAGCAGCCGTTATTAAATTGAATACGCGTGAACCACTATTTTCATTTAAAGTTCAAGTAAAAATAAAACTCGATCAATAACGTGCCACCGCTTCCTGGTCGCACTATCAAATCACCGCGTCCAGGACGCACTATGTACTGTATCATTCACGTGCGGTCCCCGACCCTCCATCAAGTTGAAAACTAGACTAGTCAAAATGTCAATTGGGATGCCTCTTTGTCAACAAATGCGCTCCTAGCTTAAGAAAAAGTGCTCCTACGTGTACCCGTAAGTGGGTGTGAGAGAACTAGTGCGTGCGTGCACCGCTTCTTTTCGTGAGAGTACAATATACTACGCCCAACGAACGTTCGCCACAAGAGTAATAGTATAAGTGTGTGACGTGTGAGTTAAAATAAAAGGTGCACGACGTCTTTTATTTTTTAGAAGTTCTGAGGGTAGGGTGTGAAGAGCAGATATGTGTGTGACATCTACCTAGAGATAGACTGTGGGTGCGAGAGGAATCGGGAGAGTCGTGACTCGTGAGGGTGCGTGTGTGCGTGAGAGAGAGGGGGCACCGGGCACGTATCAATGCAATGCATGTGTCCGTAAATAATATCTGACAAACGTTCGCCACAAGCCGTTTCCTGACGAACGCCATAAGAACCGTTAGATCGGCATCCGACAGTGTCAGTTTTGCCATGGCATTTAACAGAACAGCCACTCCTCCGACACACAAATCTTCCACGTGAGTGTTAGCAACTGCCGTATGCTCCTCCCTCCGTTCCAAAATATAGTGCATATAGCTTTATTGAAAATTTGAACCTCAGAAACTTTTACCGAGTTTTCGTATACCAAAATACAAATATAGAATACCAAGTATATATCATTTCATTCATCTTCGAGAGGTAACTATAAAGATGGGGCAGGAGTGTACAAAGAAAGACCGTCGTATCACCTGCAGCAATTTCAACCATCCTTTGGTGTGGAGGAATATCATAAGAACTCTATACGATATGATTTTATAGGATTTTTTCCTTTAGATTCCAATTGGTTCATAGGAATAGATTCATATACTCCATATTTCAAAGGAAAATAAACATGATATCATTTTTATAGCTTTAGAGACACTTGGTTCATATGAATGGATTCCTTCACTCCCACAATTTTAAAGGAAAATAAACATTAGCGTATATTCAATAGAAAAGTTCCTATGATGTGAACCAAATGACATCTCTTTTCTAATCCCTCCTCATAGGAATTGAGATACATGCCATCTCTAGATTCAATAGAAAAGTTCCAATGATGTGAACCAAATGACATCTGTTTTCTAATCCCTCCTCATATTAATTGAGATACATGTCATCTCTAGATTCAATAGAAAAGTTCCTATGATGTGAATCAAATGACATCTCTTTTCCAATCCCTACTCATAGGAATTGAGATACATGTCATCTCTTTCCCTACAACTTCCATATATACATCTTCTATTCCTAAATATCTAGTACAACCCACTAGTAGCTTTTTTCCTGGACATGCAACTATGGCACATGAACACGTCATGCATGCAAGTCATAAATCACATTGTTTTTGTACTCTATGCATGCAAGCACCACATCATCAATTCGTGCATGTTACTCATAAGTTATTTCTTGCATTAGATTTTGTATTGACAATGTATGTGTTGGTCACGTGCACACATATGTAGTTCACATTCACATTTTTGTTAGAAATGGTCATTCTTTTATCTGCAATTTATTTTTCCTCTTTGTATTACATTTTCATTTTAAGCATACATTCACTTCCCATTAGTTATAGATGTTTTTGGAGAAATTTTTATGCATTATTTTGAGTAGCAAATTTCACGCGGCCGCGGGTATATCAAAATGCGGGGCTCATGCGTCATTGCCTTTCGGTCGAACCTACGTCCATAATTTTTTGTACGTATATCTCCACTGGTCCCCGAACCCAAAATGCTGCCTCGTTCCCGTAAAACCAAGTGGCCCACCCGTATTAAGGCGTCGACTCGAACTCAATCCCTCTCCCGTTTACTACGGCGTGGCCCCGCACACCGTAGTACTCCTACGAACCCTACCCGCCGAACGCATCATCGGTTTTCGTCAAGAGGACGAGGGAGAAGCGGATTTGTAGTGGAGGCTCCTACCCTAGGGCGCCCTATGTAGCTGCCGCACGCATCATTAGTTTTCTTTTTTTCTTTATGCTCTTGCGCCCTAGAGTGAAATGATGGTTGCTTCGTCCGTCCAGCTTAATGCGGGAAAGGTGGGGCTTTGTGATTTGACCCCTCATTGCTCATTTACTACTACTGCGGCGCTACGACCGGGGTGCCTCCAAGTCCAACCGCTGCTTCGAACTATAATTTGGTGCATCGCACGTGGAATAAGACGGTGGATGAGCCACATGTCGGCCAAAGGGGTCCTGTTAAGTGTGTCGCCATTTCATGTGCGGACTGACCCTGCTGAGTTGCTACGCCAACACGACAGGAGCAGCCTACCACTTGGTTTTGCTCCTTGGTGAATCCCGACTATATTGATCTAAAAAGATACTACTCCCTCCGTCTCGGTTTATAGGGCGTGCACATAGTTCTAGGTCATCTATTTGACTAACTAAATATGAGTTATATGTCACAAAAAGTATATCATTGGATTCTTAAGCGGATGTAGTTTCTAAACATATATTTTCATCACATATAAGAGATATATAGCTAGTTAAATTCTCAACCTAGAATGACGTGCATGCCCTGTAAACCGAGACGGAGGAAGTAGTAAAAATGAGGTGATTTTACCGAGCGATGGGCGGGGGAGCATGGCCTATCATGCGGTCCCACATGTCATGATGTACCAAGGCGATGCGCGTCCCTCTTGAGGCAGAACAATGGCAGAAGCAATATGTGGTTTTCTTGAAGGAGATGATGGCGAAGCGGATTCAACGAAGTGTGAAATAATGGTTGCTTCGTCCGTCTGGGGGAAAGGTGCAGCATTGTGATTTGACGTCTCATTGCTCATTACTACTACTGGGGCGCTGCGACTGGGGTGTGTCCCCCCTGCTGTTCTGCAGTGTTATTTGGTGCATGACACGTCGATCCGGTTGCTATATGTCCCACATGTCGGCTAGAGGAAGTACATAATTCATGAAAGCGAGCGTCTCCACTCTTTTAGTACGACGGAGGAGTACAAGACACGACTTGGTTTTTGCTGCTTCGCGCGATCCATCGATACAAACCCGGATTAACAAAGGCGAGGGTGGGTCTTTTCCCGCGAGGCAGGCAGGGGAGTTTGGCATAGTCTGTTCGAGGCAACGAGGCAGGAATGGAAACAAGTAAATAAAGGTTGAGCGACTTAGTTTTGGGAAAATCTGATTTTACGGAGTACGTACCCACTATGGAGGTAGTACTACTTACTACTCCCTCCTTTCCGGTTTATAGGGCTCATCTAAAAAAATTCGTTTTTCCGTTTTATAAGTCTCAATTCTACTAGTACTTACCATCACATGTTTGGATTTCGAGGTGCATTAAATCACCCGATGTAAGCAGTATCAAGAGAAAACTCACCAATGCATGTAGAAGTTCATGAAAATTTAGTGGTCATGCATGCATTCGTTGTAATAAATGCATCGGTAAACATAACTTTTTGAGAAAAATGAGCATACTAAATAAGTACTTGTGCAAACTACGAAATTAATCCCACCACTCACCATCTACCTTGGTTGGAGAGATTTTGAAATTGAGCCATAAACCGGAAAGGAGGGAGTAGTAACATAGCCTAGGGTAGCTTGCTGCACCACGGACTCCAAGGAAATTGCTATAGTACTACTCATATGTACTACCACTGTACTACTCCTATTAGTACTAAAAGACATATATTTCAAACAATATGATAATCTCTCTAACCAAGGTAGGGGAGTATATGTCTAACAGAGGGAGTAGTAAAAATTTCTCCTCGTCCCGCAAGCCACCTCACGCGTGTGTGAGGGAGCGGGCGTAGGTGTAGTAAGCAAGCTTCTCTTCGTTCTGCGACTCTGCGAGCCATAGCACCCGTGGGCGGGGGAGAGGGCGTAGCAAGCTTCTCCTCGTTCTGCGAGTTGATGGGACACATCAAACGTAGTACTACAGAGCATCTATAGTGTATAGAGCCTTGCCTCTAAGGTAGGCCCCACATGGTTTGCCTCTTATCAAATGAAAAAACCACAATATATAGACTCTAACCAGCCCCTAAGGTGGGCCCTAGCAGTAATTTAAAAAGTATTGATTAGCACCATATTTGTCCAATCAGTACTATTTCTCGTGTACTCCTACTTTCTTATGCTTCCTAAGGCTGACAAGTGGGACCAGATGGATTGTTACATTGTTAGAGGCAGCCTCTAAGGTTAGACGCGATGCTAGCCAATTTTTTGTTAGAGGCAGTTCATGCAATGTATAGAGGCCTGCCTCTAAGAGGAGAGAGAGGGCTTAGAGGAAACAAAAAGCATACATTGTGGATGCCCTAAGTGCCTACTTTTCGGTCTATCTGACTCAATTTGGAATCCACAATGTATCCATAATAGATGTTGAGTGGTGGAATAAATTTGTTACTTCCATAGTTCGCAAAAGTACTGAGCATGTGAGATGGTGAACGGAGGGAGTACGATACCATTAGTACTACGTACAGTTCTTTCGTAAGGGTTGTAGTAGTCCCTCCCATTCACATGTTCACATTTCAAACTTCAATCACAACGTTCCATGCAAGGATTAAGAGAAACCTCAGCAATGCATGTACTCCCTCAATCCATAGGGTCTAAAATGTGTTTTGGAGGCTAACTTTGACCACATGTTAGAGCAATAATATGACATCCAACTTACACAAATCTTACCATCAAATTCGTACGTGGTCATTATACTGCTAACACATGCATGCGTTGCAATTAGTACGTACTTACATGATACAGTAGTAAACACTCACTATCAAGTAGTACTAGTACTCTAGTACACTACTACTACTATGAGGCCATCCAACTATGTCCCGGCAGAAGACCGCGGACACCGATTATTCGTTCATATTTAAATTTGTTTTCACATAGCAAAAATATCCATCAAAAAAACACATGGCAAAATTTCACGGTGAACGAGGGATTTGAATGTGCTGGGAGGGGTGGGGCTGGAAGGGGCTGTTTGGATCTTGCCCGGGGTAGACAAAATATTGGCGATCCTTTTGTCCACCCGTGCCTTTGCCACCGATGAACGAGGAAGAGCTCGGGTGCTCATGCATCCTCCAGCGCGCGCGTTGGAGACGAGCTTGCACGAGCTGTGCTTTTTTTGTCCCACCACGCCGCTCGAGCCGGCCGCAGACCGACCGGCGACCCGCAAATTACGCCATCCAACCGCAGCCGCACACATTCTGACAGCAACTCAACCAACCGGACGAAATTCACGCAAACACGGCGATATTTCATATAAACAATGACGGAATTCATATAAAATACCGGATTTTCATATAAACATGACGGATTTCATTACATTCAAATCAATTAAGCGGTGCTACTCCTAAACAGCACAGGTATAATAATACCTAGCCTAAATGGTCGCCCGCAGATCCATTTGTCTTCCTCATGTCCGGTAGCACGATCACCGGACTGCCGGGAGCCCCGGAGGTATATGCTTCAGCGCAAAGGACGGCTCACTTCCCCGCCGCTGAACTGACATCGTTGGCTGATGCCCAAGATGGAGTCTGAAGGGGGCTTCTCCGCTTCCGTGGAGCCCATGCGGGGTCGATGAAAGTCCTCGCAACAAAAGGATCTGGCAAGACACCTGCTGTGTACGCCGGCGTCGCCTCGGCGGTGGCCTTCATGGGACCCAAGCAGCGGCGGCCTCCCGTGTTCTACTTCTCCTCGATGATGGCGGCGGACGCGGAGGCGCTGGCCACCGACTCGTCGCTCTCCGCGCACCTGGCTTCTGTCTCTGCTTGCATGGCGCGGCCGCAGGCATGGGAGTCTCGGCCACAGAAACGGGAGACGCGGTCGCAAACATGGGAGGCGAGGTACGAGGCGGCGACGTGGACGGCAGCGACGACGCCCGTGCTCCGTGCCGTGCCGGCGTGGAGCCACTCGCCGCACCTCGTCAAGCTGGCCTGGAGCGGTGAGTTGCTGAACCACGCGCCGGCTTGGGGCGGCAACTGGCTCCGTCGGGCGAGGGTAGGGAGGTGGATCAGCGAGCTGCATAGCTCGTATCCGGTGGGCTCGGCGGGCCAACCAGCCGGCTTGGATGCTGGATAACTACTTTTAGTAAGCCATTGTAAGAGTGGAGAAAATGGTCAAGGAGGTGATAGGGAAGCGGCGGAGGTGTGCGATTCTTGGCCGGCGTCTGGCCTCGTTTAAATAGGAGATTAAATAGACGGCGGACGGGAGGAGCTCGGCCAGCGTTGCGTTTAATGCCGGCCCAGTCATTAACGGACGTGTGTCCGGAGTGGGTTTCTCGGCTTTCACACGGGTTTCATAGAGGTGTTTGAATGCGGCAAGGAGGCGTGTTCAGCCGGGTGTGCAGCGAGCGGCGCCCTCGACTCTGATGTACGACACCACACCGTTCTTCCACTGACGTGTGGGCTCGTTGGGTACCTGGCCTGCATGTCAGTGACCCAACGCAGGCAGCGCATGGCAGAGGAGCTTTTGGTGAGCTAGGGCAGTGAGAAGTGGGCATTTCATAAACCGATGATTGTTCATTGAGTGTGACATCATCTAATTCATGTAGGTTGATAAGCCTACTATATAATGTAAGAGAATTTTAAAATTTTCATATATATGTTGATAGCCCGTTAGATAAGTTGTGATTCATAATGACCGCTGCAAACATCAATGTCCTGCTTATCACAGATAAGATTGATTAATACCCGTAAGAATCCATGTCCTTAACAAAAGGTGCATGCACGTATAGGTTGAGCATGTGTCTTGCGCCGTGTGCTGTGTGCATGAAGGCGTGCGAGTGTTGTGTGCGTGCATGTGTACATTTCAGTGTTGCATGCATGTGTGCGTGCGTGTATTCATGAGTGCATGTGTACGTGTCAGTGTTGCATGCCTGCATGCGTGCGTGTGTTCGTGCGAGTGTTGCGTGCGTGCATGTGTACGTGTGAGTATTGCATGCATGCATGCAGGCGTGTTTCTGCGCATGTGTCATGTGTTTGTATTCACCACAATGGCTCGTGCGTGCGTGCAATTAAAATGGCCCGCTCGGCATATCATCACAAGGCAATCCTTGTCCGCTGTGGTTAGGGCGCGCAGGCTGCCAACCAGAGGTCTCACGACTTCGAATCCTCACCGACCAATAATTTATTACCATTTATGTCTTTCATATACGCGCTGACAGGTGAGCCCTACGGTAATGTGTGCTGGTGAATATGGACCGTTTGACTGGTCAATTGATCGTGTCATCAACAAATTACGAAGCTGCATGGTGAGCCAGTGGCCGTATGATCACCATAAAATGTATTTTATTAACATAGTACAGACTCAAGCTGCCATTTCTTTCTTTCATATACGCACTGACAGGTGGGCCCCACGGTTACGCGTGCTGATGGTGCAACACTAGTTGCGCCACGTGGAACATTTGACTAGTCAATTGATCATGTCATCAACAAATACGGAGTTGTACGGGTGAGCCAGTGACCGTATAATCACGACATGTATTTTTTTTAACACAGTACAGACGCAAGCGCTCATATATACACGCAAACACTCACCGCTATAAGCGCACATATGCACACCCTACCCCTATGAGCACCTTCGAGAGAGTGAGCCAACATATGATCTTAAGATTTTACAAAGTCACCATAGTTGCCTCCTAGTCGAGGGGAATGTCTCCTCCCACTGAACACACATCGCCGGAAAATACTAAGATTAATCTAGGATAAATGCGAGCACCAAGACTTTAACCCTGGTGGACTGGGGAAACCACTGTCCTCCTAACTATCCAACCACAGGTTGGTTAGCACCACAAAATGTATATGGTGACCGTGATGAGTTATTCTAAAGTCCAGTGACCATATCGTGCTTTCGCTTCAAATACAATGACCGTAAGTGTCCTCAACAAAATACGGAGCACACATCAAATACAATGTCCGTCAGTGTCATCAACAAAATACGGAGACGTACCGTGAGCTAGATACCGTATGATCACCACAAGAATGTATATGGTGACCGTAATGAGCATATTCTGAAGTCCCGTGACCGTATAGTGTTTTTGCTTGAAATACAGTGACCGTCACGCGTGAATGTGTCAGGGGCATACTTTTAGAGGGCCGAGAGATAGTTTGTGTGCGTACGTGAAAATGGTGTAGAGAGAGGGGGTGTCCGGTGGAGACAAGGAGAGATATGCCCTTCGTTTCTCTTTCCCGTGACTAATATTTTAGGAGAAAATATAAACATTCACAATGCAGAACAAATATTATTGGATGCACCATGCAATTTACTTTCATGTATAACTTTGTACTATTGTATATGCTTATTTTCTTAGTGGCCGATTGTGTGTGGGGTGTGGTGGGCACATCATTTCTAGTTGTGGTGGGTCAACGTGAGGACTCATGGGTCGGTTCCATCCTGCACCACATAGGTTGGACCGAGACGCGTTATACGAAGTCCCATGTGGAGGACTCGGTGTACAAAACGAAGCTACCAGAGTCGTGGAGGACTCTATCCCCACTGATGATAAGCTGACTATATATGATTTGTAATCCTAGGCCCCGAGTATGTTATATAAGCCCGGGGGCTAGTTCGTCGATAGTATACACACACGCACAATGCCTGGTATTCACGTGTACTTTGTACACACCCCTATCACAAATATACAGTACCAGGAGTAGGCTTTTTCCTCAACTGCAAGGGCCCGGACTTGGGTAAAACTTTGCCTCGTATTACCATCCAGCCTAACAGTCAGGGATATCCTACCGAATGATCTGATGGAATCTTATCTGTCAAGTACTAAGAGAGAGGTGTGGGGGGGGGGGAATGTGTGCGAGAGAAGCCTAAAGATAATGTGCGTGCGGGAGACACGTAAGCACATATATGTGCCTATAGAGGGCTAGTAGAGACCGTGCGTGTGTGTATATGCATGCGAGAGAAATAGTGTTTTCCAACTGAGATTAGTGAAAATAGTGGTACATAGTAGCAAGAAAGAGAGAGGGAGATATATAGAGAGTGTGTGCGTGAGACACCCCGGAAGAGTTTGTGAGCATGCGTGAGAGAGAAATGCCGATGTATATAACGTGTGTGCACTTATCCGTCAGATAGAGATATATATATCGCGTGTGTGAGAACGGGCCGAGGCATAGTGCATCTACATGTAGAAAGCAGTTCTACGCATTAAATTAAAATATAAATGGCATTATTATTTTTGGATGAGATCATGAATTTTGCAATTTGCATATGAACAAACATCGGTCTATCAGACACCCATACTCTATTGAATTCTAGCATGTGCATGGGTTTATTTGATATTATCGATCCATAGAGTGAGAGTGGTTTGAAATCCAGACAATGCATTGCTTTTGTCATTCATATATAAACATTAATTAGTGCACTCCATGTTGTTAGTGTCAAGCACTTTATACATTTGTCACTTACATGGATACATTCCAAATTGCTAGATACGAAATAGAATAAATGTTAAATTCAACATAAAGGGGGTTTTGAAGATTCGAATTCATAAGAAGTGCATTCATCTATTTGAATCCGAGATAATGGCATTTGTAAATCAGAGCTAAAAGGGGCATCAATCTTTGTTATGCATTTGAACATGCAATATATTCATACGCATGTCTAACTATTTTTATGCAACCAAGGTGATTATATCTAGAACCATGCATGAATTGAGGTAAGTTGCATATTTTTTAATATATAATCATGTACGATGTATATTCAAATGTACCCCCTCCATTCCAAAATAATCATAGTTTTAGGATTTTCAGGAGTCAGGATTTGTGAAGTTTGACAAATTCTAAAAGTTCAATTCAAGAGAACTGAAAACGTTAATGCTTCTGCTCCCAAATATTGAACGAATTGCCAAATAAGCCTCTGGTCACCCGAAACCGCGCGAGACTAATGTTTGGTGGTAGGAATTATTGTCCTGACTCTGACCCGTGTAGCCTATCGGCCCGATGTCCAAAGGTCTAAACCGGGGTAAGTTTGTAACTTCACCAAGACGCCAGTCTCAACCGCCTCTGAGTAGCATTCATACGCTGTGGGCGCCTAAACACCCATGCGCTCGGCCGAAATGTATCCCGCCCACCATTTGGGACACCTGAGATTACTGTCCTACACCCGACCCGCAATATGTCCAAAATTTTAGATGTGGGCAAAGTTTGTAACTTTCCCCAAATTTCAAACAAGCGCATCCCAAACCGAAACATTGTTCGCCCTTAGTTCCCCCTCCCTCCGTTTCCCCATTCATACTCCGTGGGCGCCAAAACGCCCTCTCCACCAGCCGCGAAACCCCAGCCTCCTCCGTCCCCCACCCCATCGCGCCCAATCCACCGCCGCCCTCCTCCATCACGCCGGAGTTGGTACCCCGACGTCGTCGTCCACCGCAACCGCAACCGCAACGCCCTCAAGGACTTGGTAGCTGAAGCCGAGGCAGAGCTGCCTCCACGACACCGACGCCGACGTGCGCCGTACCAGAACCACTTCGACCACGCTGTCCTGCGCCTCACCGATGCCGCTCCACTGTCGCAACCGTCCACCGCACCAGAGTTGTTACCGCTACGCCGTCGTTCGCCGCCTCGGATCTTTTTCCCCGCCACCGACAGACGGCCACCGCACCACACTCAACAACTTGGCCATGGGTTCGTCCAAGGCTCCACCGTCCTCCACAACTTCTCGTTTCCAGCGAACCACAAGAAGATCGTTGGAAAAACAGAAGGAGGACACAACACTCCCAGCAGAAAGAGGTACTCCTTTTCCCTTATTCGTGCAAATCTTACGTCTCTGCTCACACCGTATTCATCCCACGAAAGAAACTAGTTGAGCGCTTCTTACTGCACCTTCTTCGTGATACTAAATGCACAAGGTTTCCTCCCATTTACTATTTCACCTTAGCTAGAGGTCAGTCGCCCGCCTGGATTTCAATTTAGGGTAAGTTGATTCGCAATTAAAATAAGCAGCACCCGCTTAGGCACGCGGAGAACCTAGTCCGCCTGTTCGCCGGGGAAGCGGCGCATCGGTGTCTATCATAGCGGTGTGGGGCGCAGGAGCTGCTTGCGCCCGATCTGGAGGTCGGCGGGGCTTGAAAAGATGGCCGGGGGGCGGTGCCAAGCACGGCGGTGCGGTGAGGTCGAGGGGAGGGCGGAGGCAGGGGACTGGGCCGGTGGTCGCTGGCGTTTCGAGGAAGATCGTCAACACTGACTGGCTGGAGGTAGATGAAGGTGATCTGCCCGTTCTTTGTACATCGGACGGTGCAGAAAAAATGGACTGACCTATTTGTTTTCAGTCGACTATTATTGTCGTAGGACCACACCTTGTGGTGTGCTGGAGGAGCATCTGCATTTCCCAGCCATCCATGTGCTCATATTTTGAAATCCTAGAATCTAGTAATTCCGTGTGCCATGCATGTTGTAGAGCTATCATATGCCTTCCGTCATTTATTTCTCACCCACCTGCTATCTTCTACTTTTACACTGTACTAATTATGCACACACTTCACCCATACTCACACTATTGTTTTTTTATGCATGGGTATTTCAGAATCTAATGCAGTGTTGATGAATACACAAAAGAAAAGACAGAAGTCGCTGCAGTGTAATTCGAAGATAAGCACTAAGCGTTTCAGCCCTCTAAAGGGTGTAGTGTCAGCAGATGGAGACAGTAAACGTGGCTCTGCAGTTGATGATCTCAATTGCCACACACAACCATCCCAGGTGCTTGCTTTAACTTCGCGCTGTCAAATGTGGTTGCATGTTGCATATGGTGTCTAGCTTGTATTGCTTCCAATTTGGTTAAATTGCATCTGCTTACTTTACACATTATACGTTTGATAATGACATGCCTTCTTGTTTTTGGTACATACTACATATGTCTATTAACCATGTTCTTACATCAAACTACTGCTCTTTTGTATCCCTCATCAATCACTTATGATGAGACAGTCACCCCAGTGGGTTACTGTGACACGCGCTACTCGTTTAAAGAGTGCAGTGTCATCCTCCCCACATGATTCTAAAGGAACAGTAAGGCTAAATGAAGATAGTCAACGTAGCTCTCTAGTTGATGACCGCAATTCCCCTACACCACCATCGCAGGTGCTTGCTCTTACTTGGCAATGTGATATGTGGTTACATATTGCATATGGTGTCTACCTTGTAATGCTTCTAATTAGGGTAAATTGCATCTGCTTAGTTAACACATTATACCTGTGAATATGACATGCCTTCCTGTTTTTGGTACATACTACGTACGTCTTTCCATTAACCATGTTCTTACATCAAACTACTTTTCTTGTGTATCCCTCATCAATCACTTCTGACGAGACACCTTCAAATTGACAGTGTAATATTGGTTGCATCTTGCATATCATTTCAAACATGTATTGCCTCTAATTTGTTGAAATGCCACTTATAATGAGACACTTCTAACTTGGTAGAGTGATTTTGGTTGGATCTTTCATATGGTGTCTAGCTTGCATTGCTTCTAATTTGTTGAAATGCCTTCTGCTTAGTGTTTTTCGTATATATTCAATCCTCCTACAATGTGGTTGCCTTACATAAAAGTTGTGTTCGTCAGTATCATGCATCAACGAATTTGGAAGAGCGAATTTCATTCCTTTTTCTTGTGTGTTTACTTGACAAGGCAAAATCTAAAAGGACGAACGCACGGAATGATGGTGGTCCTCTAGAGCAACCGAAACAGATGATCTCTGCAGATTCTCCTGCTACTCCTACTGTAGTGCAAGTTCCAAATCTCATCTCCCCTACTCCACAACCCCAGGTGCTTGCTCTAACATGGCAGTGTGATATCTGGTTGCATGTTGCATATGGTGCCTAGCTTGTATTGCTTCTAATTTGTTAAATTGCATCTCCTTAGCTTACACATTATATATGTGAATATGACACGCCTTCCTGTTTTTGGTACATACTACATCTGCCTATCACACCATGTTCTTACATCAAACTACTGTTCTTGTGTATCCTGCATCTATCACTTATGATGAGACAGTCACGCCCGTGAGTTAGTATGAGATGCGCTACTCTTATAGAGTGCAGTTTCATCCTCCCCACATGATTCTTAAGAAATAGCAAGTCTACATGAAGATATTGAACGTAGCTCTGTACTTGAAGACTGCATTTCCCCTACACCACCATCGCAGGTGCTTGCTCTAACTTCGCAGTGTGATATGTGGTTGCATATTGCATACAGTGTCTAGCTTGTAATGCTTCTAATTAGGGTAAATTGCATCTGCTTAGTTTACGCATTATACCTGTGAATATGACAAGCCTTCCTATTTTTGGTACATACTAGATCTATCTGTTAACCATGTTTTTACATGAAACTACCTCTCTTCTGTATCCTGCATCAATCACTTATGATGAGACACCTTTATTCGTTGCATATTGCATTTTATTTCTAGCCTGTTGCCATGTATTGCTTCTAATTTGGTCAAATACATTTATGAGGCCACCCTTTTAATTTGGCAGAGTGATATTGGTTTCATCTTTCATATGGTTTCTAACTTCCATTGCTTCTAACTAGTTCAAACACCTTGTGCTTAGTTTACACTTTACATATCATACATGTCAATATGTCATGCCGTCCTGTTTTTCATACATATTCCATCCTCCTATCATGCGGCTGCCTTACATGAAAGTAGTGTTCGTCAGTATCATGCATCAATGAGTTCTGAAGAGAAAATTTTATTCCTTTTTCTTATGGGTTTGACTTGACAAGGCAAAATAAAAAATGAGGAAGGAAAAGAGTAAGGAAGGCGATGATGGTGGTCATCTGCAGCAACGTAAACGGAGCATCTCTACGGATTCTCATCGTACTGCTAGTGCATTACAAGTTCCAAGTCTCCGCTCCCCTACTCCACCATCCCAGGTGCTTGCTCTAACTTGGCAGTGTGATATCTGGTTGCATGTTACATATGGTGTCTAGCTTGTATTGCTTCTAATTAGTGTAAACTGCATCTGCTTAGCTTACACTTGATACATGTGAATATGACATGCCTTCCTGTTTTTGGTACATACTATATCTGTCTATCACACCATGTTCTTACATGAAACTACTCTTCTTGTGTATCCTGCATCAGTCACTTATGATGAGACACCTTTAAGTTGGCAGTGTGATATTGGTTTGCGTCTTGAATATGATTTCTAGCATGTAGTGCTTCTAATTTGATGAACGCCACCTATGACGAGACAGTTTTAACTTGGCAGAGTGATATTTATTGCACCTTCCATATGATGTCTAGCTTACAGTGCTTCTAATTTGTTGAAGTGCCTTCTGCTTAGTTACCACATCATAGGTGTGAATATGTCAAGCCGTCCAGTTTTTCGTACATAGTCCATCCTCGTATCATGACTTTGCCTTTCATCAGAGTAGTATTCGTCAGTATCATGCATGAATGAGTTCTGAAGAGTGAATTTTATTCCTTTTTCTTGTCGGTTTGACCTCATAATGCAAAATCAATAAAGCGGAAGGAAATTGGCAAGGCATTGGATGATGGTGGTCCTTCCGAGCAACTGAAATGGAGGTTCTCTACAGATTCTACTCCGCCATCCTTCCAACAAGATTCACAAGACAACGCAAGGCTAGACAGTCAACGTAGCTGTGTAGATGATGAACACATCTCCCCTACTCCACCATCATAGGTGTTTGCTCTAACTTGGCACTATTCGTATGATGTCTAGCTTGTATTGCTTCTAACTTTGTTGAATTGCATCTGCTTACTTTATACATCATGCCTGTGAATATGACATGCGTTCCTGTTTCTAGAACGTACTATATTTGATCACACGATGTTCTTACATCAGACTACTGTTCTTGCATATCCCGCATCAGTCACTTAAGATGAGGCACCTTTAAGTCGCCACTGTGACATTGGTTGCGTCTTGCATATGATTTCTAGCATGTACTGCTTCTAATTTGTTGAAATGCCAGACAGTTTGAACTTGGCAGAGTGATATTGGTTGCATCTTTCATATGGTGTCTAGCTTGCAGTGCTTCTAATTTGTTGAAATGCCTTCTGCTTAGTTACCACATCATAGGTGTGAATATGTCACGTCGTCCTGTTTTTCGTACATATTCCATTCTTGTATCATGTGTTTGCCTTTCATCCGAGTAGTGTTCGTCAGTATCATGCATGAATGAGTTCTGAAGAGCGAATTTTATTCCTTTTTCTTATCGGTTTGACTTCACAATGCAAAATCAATACAGCTGAAAGAAATTAGTAAGGCAGTGGATGATGGTGGTCCTTCGAAGCAACTCAAACAGAGGGTCTCTACAGATTCTACTCCGCCATCCTCCCAACAAGATTCGCAAGACAACACAAGGTTGGACAGTCAATGTAGCTGTGTAGATGATGAGCACATCTCCCCTACCCCACCATCACAGATGCTTGCTCTAACTTGGAACTGTTATATGTGGTTGCGTGTTCCATATGATGTCTAGTTTGTATTGCTTCCAATTTTGTTGAATTGCATCTGCGTAGCTTATAACTTATACCTGCAACAATCACTTACCCATAAGACACATTTAACTTGGGAGTGTGATGTAGGTTGCATCTTGGATTGTCTTCTAGCTTGTACTGCTTCTAATTTCTTGAAATGGCACTTACGACGAGACACTTTTTAACTGATAGAGTGATATTGGTTGCATGTTCATATGGTGCCTAACTTTCATTTCTTCTAATTTTGTTGAAATGCCTTCTGCTTACTATTTTTTATATATATTCCATCCTCCTATCGTACGTGTGAATATGCAATGCTGTCTTTTTTTTTGTATATATTCAATCCTCCTATCATGCGCTTGCCTTACATCAAAGTAGTGTTCGTCTGTATCATGCATCAACCAGTTATGCAGAGCTAATTTTATTCATCTTCTTATGGTTTTGACTTGAGAAGGCAATATCAAAAAATAGGAAGGAAAAGATTAAGTTATGGGATGTTGGTGGTCCTCCGGACCGACGCAAACAGAGACTCTCTAGATTTGCCACTTCTACTGCTAATGCAGTTGAAGTCCCAAGTCTACATAATGAGTTCATCTCCCATACTCCACCATCGCAGGTGCTTGCTCCAAGTTGACAGCGTGATAATTGGTTTCATGTTGCATATGTTGTCTAGCTTGTATTTCTTCTATTCTAATTAAATTGCACCTGCTGAGTTTATACATTATACATGTGCATATGACATGCCTTTCTGTGTCTAGAATACACTGCATCTATCTATCATACCATGTTCTTACATCAAAGTACTGCTGTTGTGTATCCCATATCAGTCACTCATGATTGGACGCTTTTAACATGGCAGTTTGATAGTGGTTTCCACTTGCATTGATTTCTAGGTTGTACTGCTTCTAATTTTTCGAAATGCCACTTATGACAAGACACTTTTAATTTGGCAGAGTGATATTGGTTACATCTTTCATATGGTGTCTATCTTGCATTACTTCTATTTTCTTGAAAATCCTTCTGCTTAGTTTATATATCATAGCTGTGAATATGTCACGCCGTCCTGTTTTTCTTACATATTCCATCCTCATACGGTTATCTTACATCAAAGTATTGCTTGTCTGTATCATGCATCAACGAGTTCTGAAGATCAATTTTATTCTTTTGTGTTGTGGGTACAGCTTGACATGGCAAAGTCAAAAAAGAGCAAGGAAAAGAATATAGTAGGGAATGGTGTTACTCGTCGGGTGCAATGGAAAAGGATCTGTCCTCGAGATTCTGCTGGTACTTATAGTGCAGTAGAAGGTCCAAGTCCACCGGCTAAATCTACAAACACAGTATCACCTGCTCCACTAGCTGCAGCATCCGCTTCAACTGTACCGGCATCTCAACGAGTTACTAGTTTGTTTGCTCCGCAACTGGCCAGTTCCCAAGCTGCCTTCACACCTAACACTACTTTCGAAGCACTCCTGACACAACAAGAGTTGGCAAGATCAGATGAACCTGATGAGCATCAACACCAAGACGGTACCTGACCGAGTCAAGTTGCAGTTGCATGCTCCTTTATATGTACTCTCACAGTTTGATGTGCACTAACACTTTCCATATTCGTTGTTGAACTAGCACCACGGCGCAAGCGGAAACAGACATCAGGGATAATTCTTGACAGATTAACAAAATCTAAAGGAGGAAGAATGGAGATCCATTTTGAGGCAGGTTAAAAAGGCCACGTGATGCTACAGAGTCAGCCAAGTTAGTATCAGAGGCAGCCGTTGCCATTAGGTGTCATGCATGTATCCTCCCAACGTGGATCCAATACAGGAATGAGAAAGACGATACCCAGTTTAACACCTTCCTTGACCATTTATCCGTAAGTAATGTTATTCATCGCAATTTGTAATATTGTCTTGCTCTGTCCCATACTTTCTATCTTTCTTCTAATAGGACTCACATTCTTTTTTCAACAGATGAGGTTCAAGTTGGATCCGAAAGATGATGCAACTAAACAAGCATGCACTCATGTTTTTCAGTCTGCTCTGCGACAGTATCGATATCACCTTAGAAAAACTCACTTTGAAGGCAAGGCTAACAATGAAATCGCCGAAACATCTCCAGTGGAATATATTACAGATGAAGACTGGACAGCCCTTGTTAAACACTGGTCTGATACAAAGTATCAGGTAGGGTATATGTTTTTGATCAGATCACATATTGAACTTGTATTTACGTATGTGCCTTACAAGTGTATCTTCTTCTAGGCTAACTGTTTGAAGAACAAGACCAACCGTTCTAAAGTGAAATTCCAACAGACAACAGGATCTCGTAGCTATATTGCACACTGCGATGCTCTTATAAATACCTGCTAGTTCCTTCTTTTTTCTGTGCCATATTGTCGTATCTATATTGACTTGTTTCAAATACAGAGGAAAGTCCATGCGGACCAAAAACAACCTGAACCGAATGCAGTGCAAATCTTCAAGGATTGCCACACCAAGCCGCTGTTGTGAGTCCTTACTCCTCCTGCCTTTGAACTGCTTGTTACTGTGACGTGTTCACTTAACACTTGGTTTGCAGCCAATGTCAGTTACTCTGTTCATTTTTATACACGGTTGTCTTAACGTATCATTTCACCTTACATGGTTTAAAAGAGATGAAGGATATTCTTTTGGTCTTGATCTGTAATCTAGTTGTGATGTTCACGTGCCCACACAATGATACAATAGCCTGTTTGTTTTATATCTGTTTGCCCTTGATATGAATGATGTCATACTATGTTCATCCTACTTTAAACCATGTCTCTTTATCCTTACATGTCAACGAATGTGAGGAAATAGACAATACAGTAGGCATGCTACATGGACATATGTTTCGAAAGTGATTTTATTATATAGTTGGCACTACAATACTTGCTAATGTATTACAGTAGTTCACCAAAATAAGTTATGTATAAACATGAAACCTACTTTGTTTATTTTTGTCTCATTAGTAACTTTTCTGGTACACTAATCTACAAGTTCAAACTTTCAGCAAGCTATGAAACAAATGATTGAACAGCCACAACCACCTGAAGGTGATGAGGCTACAACAGGCACAATGTCACCTCTTGCTGCAGTGCGTCAGTATCTCTCCACTAACAGTGCAAAAAGCACCTTCCTGCGTAATTCTGGGTTGGTTGTCAAGGTAACCTCGTTCAAATCGCCTACTGAACAAAATCTTCCGCTAGACAGAGTGATATATCTGTGCTCCAGACACAAGTCCAATCCCTAATGGACGTCGTTTCGGAAACAAGAATAGTGGTTGACAAATGTCGTCAAGATATGAATGGTTTTGAAACCAGACTATCAGATATTTGCTTTGTTGCTCAAGAGCAATGGCGGAAAAAAGGGAAAGATCATGCTGCTCCATCAGATTCTACAGCCTGAAACATTAGTACTCAGGCCAAATGATCTGTACTTCTATACATCTTGTGGTGCTTTTATCCGTAAGGACTGTAAACTTTATGCCAACAGGCCTTTTGTTGTATGGCTGGAATTTATTTTGTTGTGATACAACATTTATCGTGCTGCCAAAGGCTGTAGAAATTACGACGCTATTTTTGTATAGTGTAGGTTTATCTTAGTAATGTATTCGGCCGAAAGCTTCGTAGGAGCCCAACATGCCAACATTCATCAGGCCCATTCCAATTGGGCTAAAAACGATTATGGGCCGTAATTTGCATGTAGCCCACTAAAAATATCTGGGCCTAAATTGTAGGAGATATGCCCTAGAGGCAATAATAAATGTTATTAATTATCTCCCTGTTCATAATTAAGTTTATATTCCTTGCTATAACTGCTATGGTTCCCGAGCCCGTATATCCATAAAGGCTCTGGGGAAAACCCATGTGCACGTGTGGTATAATAAATGGTAAAATGTATTCCTAGTCGTGCCTCTAAGACTAGCTCAAGTGTTGCATGATGATTATGTTTTCCCAATCATGGGCATGTCTATGCCAGCAACTTTGAGGGCACAATGTCAGGAAGGACATTTGTGTTGAATCGACCCGAATTGATGTTATGCTATGAGATACATTCGTCATGAGTTAATGGTTAATAACACAGAGATAGTTAACGTTTGCATGATTCCTCAGACCATGAGAGTATCGAGTTTCTTCATGCTTGATTCATGAACTTTGGGGTTTGTTAAACGTCATCCGTAAATGGGTGGCTATTACGGCGGCTTACGGGTTCATGGAAAAGTGTGTCAAGTAACTTGATAGCTCAAGATTGGGATTTGCTCCTCCGGTGATGGAGAGATATCTCTGGGCCCTCTCGGTGTTACGGTATCCATCATCGTCTGGCCAGACACAGGGTGATTTGATCACAGGGATGCCGGAACACGGTAACGAGAAAAGAGAACAATACCGGTAACGAGGTAACTGGCTTAGTGGACAAGTTGTTGATCCACGGGAATGCCAACATGTCTCACCTCGGGTATTTGTAACATATCGCGAAGCAACAGGAATAGCACACGGCAACTGGAGGTTCACTCGAATATTCATTCGTGTGGGTATAGGGGTCAATATGGGTGTCCACGGCTCCGATGCTGATCATTGATCGAAAAGTGTTCCGGTCATGTCTATACTTCACCGAACCTATAGGGTCACACGCTTAAGGGTCATCTATCTGCTGAATACTAGACAAGGAGTCCGAGAGAAAGTCACTGGAAAAGTTTCAGAGACAACGGAAAAGTTCCGGAGAGAACACCGAAAAAGTTTCGGTAAAACCGAAAAGTTGTTTCGGATAAAACCATTGATCCAAAAAGGTTTCGGCAAGCACCGGGAATGTTTTGGGGGTTGCCAGATAGGTCTGGTAATTTCTGGAATTTTTCTGGAGAAAAAACCGAAAAAAGTTTTCGGAGCTGCCGAAATTGTTTACCGGGTAAACGAAGATGGTTTTAAATTAAAACACCATACTAGAAATGTTTTGGAGCGCGTCCGGATAATTTTAGAGGGTGCCGGAAATGTTCTGGGACCTTCGGGAATTTTTCTGGAAATTACACGCGGGAAAACATCTTGTCCCAGCGAGGGGGGACAAGATTCCACGTTTCGTGGGGGCTGTTTTTGGGGGGGCCCCCTAGGGGGCAGCCCCCTTGTTGGTGGACAAGGTGTTGGGGGGGCCCCCCATGGTGGGGGGCAGCCCCCACATATTATGGGATATGTTGGGAGGAGGTGGCAGCCCCTCATGGGGGCGCCATGGGGCAAAGGGGGGCCCCCATGAGACAACTCCCCACCTTTGGTGGGAGCTTGTTTTGTGGGGGGGGGGCACATATTTTGTGGCTGAAATTTTCAGCCACCCCACCCACTCCTTCCCCTATAAAAGGAGGTGGAGAGGAGCTCTCCATCCTCACTCCAACTCTCTCACACAAGCCATGCATGATCTAGTATTCTCTCTCCCTCCCACGAAATAGTTTCGTAGTGCCGAAAGGCTGTCTGGGTTCCGGTGGGAACTAGTTCTGGACGGCGAAGCCCTGCCGGATAGATGACACCGTATGTGTGCAACTCTGTAGAGAGGTCGTAGTTTCGATCTTAGTGCCCGTGGGGCTGTTCGTGAGTGCCTCCCAAAGGGCTGTCCAAGTGACGGTCCGAGTTCTGTGAGTCCTCCCGAAGGGCTGTCCGCGACATCGTCCGGAGGACTATCCGACCGCCTCCCGGAGGGCTGTCCGGGTGGCGGATGAGGGTATACATCCTCGCGGTTGGGAGGTTGTAAATCCTAGCTGCGGGGATCTGCACCGCCGATCGTCATCGACTCTACTTCCGCTGCGCTACGAGTCGGTAACGAATATGATCAAACCTTGTATGCAGTCTCCATAGTGGTCCTGGGCTGGTGCGTAGGTCGGAAAATTTTTGTTTTCTGCTGCGTTACCCAACATAAATCAGCATAAGCTTTCATATTTTTGGTAGGCCTGTGCCCCTAGTGAGCCTTTAACAGGCCTAAACATAATTTGGGCCCTCGGTAACAATAGGCCCTTAACATTTGTAAATATCTCGAGCCCATAAAAAACATGGGCCTTTAATAGGCCGAAAGTGAGATTGGGCCCTGATTGTGCCAAATAACCCACTGGTCATTAGCAGGCCGAAATGTATCTCAGCTTATGGTGGCCCATTTACAATGCAGATCGTTCACAGGCCGTAAATGCGCCGACCTACTACACGGGCCTTTAACAGGCCGGAAGTTCGGTCGGGCTTGATTAGTATCAGTTTTATATGGGCCGTTAATAGGCCCGATGTGACGTTGGGCCACAAATGGCGAATGGATTTCGTCCAACGTTAACAGGCTAAAAATCACAACAGGCTAGAAGTTGCCCAAATCTACAGTGGGCCTCCAACAGGCCGAATGTCAGACATGGCCGAATATGACCCAAATCCTTCACGGTCGTTTATGGGCCGAAAGTTTCAGTGGCCAATAAATGGGCCCAAATGAAGCAGGACCTTTAACAGGCCGGAAACACACCGGGCCGTAATTTGGCCCAAATACTTAGCGAACTGTTAACGGGCCAGAAGTAACCGTGGGCCGCGATGATGACAAGTTTAGAACGGGCCGCTGATGGGCCAATTTGACACTAGCCGTACGGGCCTTAACTGCGAATGGGCCATCTACAAGCATGCCGTTAATGGGCCAGCCCGCTAATTTTGACAGGGCCAGCCTTTTTAACCTAAATGGGCCGCTGTTGGGCCTTGCCACATGTCGACGTATCATAAGCGCCTCCTGTCCATTGGGCGGTTGATATCTGTCCTTTTCGGATGCTGACACGTGGTTGCTACAGCCAATGAGAATTTTACACGTGGAAAATCCTCATTGGTCCCAGCTGTTAACGGGTTATCGGATCCAAACTGGAACCCGATAGCTTAACGGCGACCCGTTACGGTGGATGCCACGTGTCGGTTACCCTTGACGAAAGCACTTCTATGACACGCGATTTATCGTCATGGAAGTGGACACTTCCGTGATGATAATTTTGGTAATGTCATGGAACACTTCTACGACAGCACAGGTATGACTATCTTGATTCTGTTATAAAATCGTCATGAATGTACATGCATGACAAAAAACGCGACCTACTGTGACAAACACGTGTCATCACGGAAGTGGTTTTTTTTGTAGTGGTGGTTGCTCTCGTCGGCTGCCAGCTGTGCGGCCTCTCAGCCTTCCACTTGCTTCCTCGGGGCGACGTGCATGTGGGCCTCATCTTGGGTGGCGAGGTGGAGCTAGGGCAAGCGGCGCTAAACGGTGCTCGTCCCACAGCTCGTCCGGCGGCACCACCGGTGATGATCCCTATTGCGGCACTTGGTCTTAGGCCTCCTCCACTCACTCTACCCCCTTCCAACCATCACCGATCTGCCCGGGGCGGCGATAGGTCTATATGCTCCGGTAGCCGTCGATGATGAGATGTGATCTATGGGCGGCTTGAGACAAAGGGTATGACTATGCAGTAGCGGTGGTGGCATTTTTGGATGGGCCAATAGTCTTTGGCGGCAAGGCGACGGTAGCCACAACCCCGTTCAAAGATACATGGGCGGCAACAAAGGATTTCTATAAATGAATGTGGCGGTCCATCTATTACGCGAGCGGGTGACCCTGTGGTCTTGCGCTGTATGAGGTGGACACAACTGGCCGGAGGTCTTTGACCTGCAGATCAGAAGGAAATGATGCATTTGTTTTGTCCTTCGATTCTTCCACAACATGCAAAGACGACAGAGCAAGAAGACAATGTGGGACTGGCGAAGTGTCCTAAAATGCGATTTTGGCAGTACCGGTGAACTTTCTCCCTCATCAATCATTGCTTGGATTTGATCTGGACTTTGGTGGTTGGATCCAACAATGGCTGCACTTGAGCGTCGTTCCCTTCCTGAAGACTTTGCTGCTGGATAATCTTTCTCATTGTCGTCGTGGTGTCCAGAGATGGTTGGTTTGGATGGTGTGAGAGGCATTGCGTAGGATTATGTTTTTAAAATATGTGTGCAACGGTAGGCTACATTGTGTTTGTTTTTTTTTTAAATAAACCCGTGTGTAAGGCATCGCACATTGTTGTATCTTTATAACCATGTGCGATGTGCATCGCAAGCTTTTCTTTTTTGCAAAAGTCATGTGTAAGTCATCACACACGGTTGCTTTTTCTAACCGTGTGTGATATTTGATATCACACAAGGTCTTTTTTTAACCGTGTGCGATGCATACATCACACATAGTTTTGGCCGAATGTGTGGGATAGAAGGACTTAATATGATGATTCTACACTATTCCGGATTCCTTATTTCACACAATTTTTATTGTAAGATTGCTCATGTGTTATTTGGTAATGTGTCGCTGGCTTAGAAAGGTGCAATCCTCCAAATTCAGCCATTTGAATTCACCATTTGCATCAGGTAAATTCCTTACTATTCACTAATTTTGTTGCTGTTTCACCATTTGCATCCCTTCTGGTTGTCAAGTAATCTTTTGGTGCGTTCTCATTAATTTGTGTGCATGCAGCTGGATTCAGTTTCAAAAAAAGGAAAAGGAAAAGAACCTTGGAAATGGGTGGTTGCGCTGCAGATCGAACTATGGACCGATGACCTGATTAGCTAGCTTGTGAGCTTTGTTTTTTGCGGTGGAGCTAGACTTCTGCTTCCTACTTTCTAGCAAGAATTTCAGGCACATGCATAAGTAGGAAGGATGATGTTGTACAGAGAGAAAAGAAACCCTTGTGTAAGGCATGTACATATTCTTGCATACAATGATAGGGTACATGGCACATATTTTCTTTTGAAAGAAACCCGTGTGTAAGGCACACGCTGTTGTATTATTTTTTTTATAACTCTGTGTGACCTGGGCTGCGTCGTAAACATTTTTATTTGTGCAAAAGTCATGTGTAAGTCATCGCACGTGGTTGATTTTCTAACTGATATCACACAAGCTTTTTCTTTTTGAACCGTGTGCGATGCATACATCACACATTACCATCCAATCCTGCGCTTGTCAGTATCCCGGCCATTCGGTTGTTAGTGGCGATCACCAGCTCAGTGTACGACGTCCATGCCATCACCGTACCACGGAGCGGTGGTTGGAGCTCCATCCGCTCCGAGACGGGGGTGGAGGCACGCGGCGGAGCTGTCTCCTTTAATATGTTCTCCTCGGGGCTATGGATGGCATGTGGGCAGAGGGCGGGCTGTGGTCGCAACCCTTGTTTCTCGGCGCCTGACTTACTCCGTACTAAGAGAAAACTCTTTGTTACTGTAGCCAACCCTCCATCCAATAAATAGAGTCTAACACTTTATACTATTCACTAACTCTATACAAAGTTTATTAAAATTAAGACATTTATTTTGAACGGAGGAGTAGTTTTGTTCTTTTTTATTTCTGATGATTGATGATTGGAAAGGTCACGTCCGCATAGCTAATGCATGCATGAGCGTACGTGTGGCCTTACCTGAATGAAGAACCAAATAAAGGGCGATTATTACACGTGGAACGGAATCAAAGCAGCTTTTCCTGATTTATAGACTCGCTTGTGCGCGCGCGGACCTTCGGTGTCCTCGTTTCCTGATTCCACGCAGTAATCCAAATCGACGTGCCGTTATCCGCGGAGCCGGTGAAGCAGCGGCGGCGCATGCATGGAGTGACTGCGGCGGCGCGGAGCCGGTGACGGAGGGGCAGGGGCACAAGAGGCCGTTGCTATCCGCAGTGGGTGCTTCAACAGCACATGACCAGCTGAAAACCCAGCGTGAGCACGGAAAGGAAGGGGAGGAAGGAACTCCGATCTCCTGGCCGAGACCACCGCGGCGCCGCCATGAAGCTGACGGTGGAAATTCTCAACGCAACCCGCTTCGAGATCCGAGTCCAGCACTTTGACACCGTGAGATTCCCCCCGCCGCTCCCCCTCATTTAGTTTCAAATTACCATGATCTTTTTTTTTTAAATCAAACAGGGCCCGCGTGTTCTTGTGCTGATGCACAGCTTCACGGCGATTTGTTTCGGAAGTTCTCATAGCATTTCGATTAATGCAGATGATGTGACGGTGAACTAGATGTTGTAGGGACATGTGGTTATGCCTTAATATACGGAAGGGATTATCTCGTTAGATTTGGGTGTGCTACCTGCATGCTGTGATTAGGGTTTTTTGTCGAGGTGTTGGCCCCTGGATTCGAATGCGTTTGCACTGCGTCCTCATTTACTTGCGATGCTCGGGATCGTCTTAGGGGAAGAACATGCGGGTGAGTTTGCAGGAAGGATGTGAACGTGGTTGTTGTAGGCAGGCTGTTTAAAAATATATATTGGCAGACGATTTTGGCAGTAATCCAATAAACATGATTGGCAGACGCATGATGCTCTTTCTCTATTTTGGGATATGCTGGTGCTGATAGCTTGTTCCGGGGTTGGATTTGGGAGATGAATTGGAATTGGCGAGGATTTAGGTCCATGGCCAATTCAATTGATCTTCATGATCTAGGGTTCAGTTTGGCATCGCAAGGTTGAGTTCAGGAGTGCCATTGCTTTTTTCTTTCCCATCGATCTGCAGTAACCATGTCTCTTGGACGCCTTGTTATCCACTGTTCTTCCCCACCCGTGTCCCTTTGCCATGAGAGTACACCTTTTTCCAAACGCGTTCTGTTATCAAGGCGAAAATTTTTTTTGTGATATCTATCTGTGTTCTTTTTAACTTGGCGACCTAGGATCTGTGGCTGCACAATGGCGTTGTTGATCCCAACAGTTTTTATAACTAATAGGTTTATATTAAATATATTATGAGATTTGCTGTTAATTTGTTTTCATAGTATATATACTTATGTATAGTTGTATTTTTTTGTTTGTCAAAGTAGCATCTCGAAAACCTTTTAACTATGAATAGTAAACAATCAGTGGGAGTAATTACTTGCACTTCGATAATCATGCTAACTGTTTGCTTTGAATCGATTATGGCTGTCAAGAAGAACATTGAAGGGATTAAAGGAAGGATAGTTATCACCGGGGCAACACTGCTGATTCACATGGTCAAGCCTATTGGCAAGGATTTTGAAGGATGAACAATTGGATGAGAAATCAAGTTAGCGAAGTATGGATTTCTAGTTCTCATGAGAGGTAGACTGCTTATGGAAACGTACTTTAAGGAAATTAAGCGACTACTAGCCAGTAAACGTAGAATGAAACTGGCCGTAGGCAGATGCACCAGCACAAATGAAGAAGGAACTTCCCCCCCTACTCTCCCTTGTTTCCAATAGAAACCTCCACTAGCAACGCACTAGTGCTTCTCTTGTTTCTGTTGTGTGCACAACGAAACTTTAAGCTGCACAGGATGAAAAATATGCGAGGAATTACAACTGATAAATGAATTCCATGTTGGCAAGCACCTTTTGGAAATTCTCAACAAAAAATAAGAAGCAAGCATTCTATTGAATATTTTCTTCTTTCCTGTTCTAATCTACTCTGTATTAAGTGGGCAAAACGCAACTATATATATATATATATATATATATATCTATATAGATATATATAAATATATATATATTAGAACACACACGTACTAAGGAAATTAAGCGTCCACTAGCTAGTAACGTAGAATGAAGCTGGCCGTAGGCAGATTCAGCAACACAAATGAAGAAGGAAAATTGTCCACCCACCTACTCTCCCTTGTTTGTGCAATAGAAACCTCCACTAGCACGCACTAGCGCTTCTCTTGTTTCCGTTGTGTTGCAATGCAATGCAACAGAAACTTGTGAGATCTCGGAGGTTGGTCCTTGCTTAACGCTTGTCCCCAGGTAGCAAGCAAGGGCCGGTACGGTGCATCCACTGAAACCTCTTGCATATGCATGCGCTCTACGTTATATATAGTTGTACTACATGATCGAGAGTGTAGCCTGTAGCTAGCCTATCTCTCTGTCTTCATCACATCCTTCTTCGAACTAGGTAAGCTAGCTAGGAACGATCGTCGATATCGATCATTCGATCATGTACTACGACGCCGAGATGACGTTTGCTTTCCTGCTGCTGACCGTGCCCACCAGTCCCGGTGCAGCCTTCGACGTTGACCCGTTGAAGCCCCGGGCATAAGTAGTAGCTCCTCCCTCCTACTCCTTGCTATTGTTTGGGTTCGGTTCGGTTCTTCTCGGCGCCGGAACTCCATCTCAAGCTACAAGGCCATGATTTCGGAGGTGCGCAACTTCGGCGCCCGAACAAGCAAGTACACCGAGCACGGCTTGCCGACCTCGCCAGGCAAACCGACACCCCGAAGCCAGACCGGTGGCTGATGCTCGAGCTCCGCGGAGATGGCCAGGATGAGATCATCCTCGCCATACGAAATGACAACCTCTACATCGAGGCCTTCACCAACAGCTCCGGGAACTGGCACGTCTTCGCCAACATCCGCAACCTCATCCCACCTCCCACGGGCCACAATCCTCCCCTTCAAGGATAGCTACAGGGGGCTGGTGAACGGGCATGCCAACCCGAGACGCTGGTGCTTGGCAAGGAGACCACGCTCCGGGCGCTCCACGAGTTGGCCGTGTACAAGCAGTCGGTTGCGCCGACACCGGCTGCGGTCCCCCGCGCCCTGGCCATAATGGCTGTCACCTTCTGCGAAGCAACGCGCCTCAGGCCAATCCAAGACTACATCCAGCCCAAATGGCTCTCCGTGGCGCCACGATCAATAAACCCTGGTATGTGGTAGGGTGGTCCGACATGTCCTGCGCCGTCCTTTTGTGCGCGCCAGAAAAAGGGACGCTACGACGCGGCCTGAGGCTGACAAACTGAACCGCCAACTGGGCATGTCAAGCCTCAATGAGGTCTTCGGTGCCCTGTCTCTCATCCCTCTGGCCCAAGAACACACTACTCACTCAGGGTCCACACCTCCTGGCCATGGGGCATGAGGCATCACACTGCATGCAAGAATAATTAATAATTAAACTAGCTACTCATATGCATGCATGCCCTGTCAATCGCTCCATGGTTATAGTATCAATTTATGTAAGAATAAATTGTTGAGTTGCCACTCAAACTCACTCCATGTAATGTACGTACGTGCGTGTTCCTCCATGATATGTATAGCAGCGCCTGATCATGTACTACATCTATCCCTGGATAATGTATTATATTTCCAGTCTTGGATCTTTAGCTATCCCCGTACCTCTGGGTTTTGTTCTTTCTCCATGTACAGCAACATCCTTTCTACTTATGCATGCAAACTACCAGTAGTAGTAGCTAGGCAAAGGTGGTAAAATGAGATGACAAGAGCACATATTTTCTCACAAATGTGCAACCGGCAAAAGGATCAGATCGCTGAACTTGAGGAGTGCACCTTTCTAACCCTGCGACACATTACCAAATAACACATGAGCAATCTTCCAATAAAGAATGTGTGAAATAAGAGGTCCGGACTAGTGCAGAATCATATTAAGTCCTCCTAGCCCACCATTCGTGAAAAACCTTAAACTGGAGTACGCGAAACCATCCCGCACGCGCGGTTTTTGCAGCCGCTGTTGGAGATGCTCTTCCTGCTACCCCGATTTGGAGTTACTGCAACCTCGCTCTCTATTTATTCCCAATACAATCTTTAGTACGAGTGTTACTGCTACCCCGATACATGATTGCTGAATCAGTAGCATGATGCATTGCTTTGCAGGGAGGTGCTGGGTTATTTTGAACTGTAAAATTAAACTTTTTTTTTACTCCTAACGGGAATTGTATCTGCAACAGTAGCATGATAGAGTAGTTCAGGTCTATTTTAAATTCTTATTTGATCAGTACTCCTATTTTATATACCCCAACTCAGTAGCTATATCAATAGTCCAATAGTACTCTCCATCTGTAAGCTAATATAAGAGCGTTTAGAAACGCTCTTATATTAGCTTACAGTGGGAGTAAAATTCAGTTAAGTCTGACCTTAACTGAATTTATAAGTATAAGTATAGATTCTTACTCATGAATCTCAACACATGGAATTCTTGGAGTACAATGATGACAACACATTTGATCACAACAAAACCTCATTTGATCAAATCCTCTTCACAAGAAACAAAGCCTCTCACAAGCATCAAAGCCTCTTCACAAGCAACAAAGCCATGTAAGCAGCATATCTCTTCTCATCTGTTAGTGATTTTCCTTTAGCAATAGTTGGACGAGATATGATTGTGTTCTAGCATTTATGTTATACGGTGCCATGGGCCTGTCACCGCAACGGCAACTTTCCTGGTCGTGAAAATCATCTGTTGGGCCATGTTGTGGGGTTTATTGTCTAGTAGCACATATGGCCACTTATATCATGCATACATCATAGGAGGCAATATTTCTGCAAAAAACATGTGTATATCAGTATATGAACTTTTGGTACTAGCCGTTGAAACTGATGAAAACTGCACCTATTTCTAACTGAAGAAAGAACATTGGTGCTGCAAGGGTTGCCGCTAAAAATTCCTGCCTTGTACATAAACTTGTTTTGGTTCCTTCTACTTGCAATTCAATGTTCCTACTTGATATAACTTTTGTGTGCTAAATGTGATTGCCAATAATAGGAGAGGTGTCCTAAGAATGTGTTGTTTCACTAGCACGGAGATGTTTTTAACACATGGTAGCACACGGCATTCTTCTTTGATTCATCAATACATTCAACATTTGGGTGGCTTGGGCTCATCCCCCGGTAGTACTATCATAATTTATATATTTTTGAGTTGATTGTCATGTTTGTTCTGTAAAACATATGTGTACTTCTGGTGCAGTATGTGGTCACATAAGACAATTGACTTCAATTTCAGTTAAAGGCTGCGTATGCTGTATAACCTTATTTCCTGTTACAAAAAAAAACTTATAATAAATTTTAAACAATGAAATCAGTCTTACTCCGCAGGGCAGTATGATTATTTGTCAATCATTTAATTGCAATGAAAGAAGAACTTGTGTGTAGTTGCCATATCAGGAATTTAAGCATTTTTTAGTGAAATAGTTTGGTGTTTTCAGAAAAGAGTTGTCGTTTCCATTTCCTAATTAGCCATATATTTGGATGTAATACCGTCTTGGAGTCGTCACTCTGATACTTACTTTCTCTGCCTAGTCAGCTGGGAAGACATGCGGTGTAATTTCCCTTCCATGTGAAGTACAAAATAGAAGACATGGTCGTGCGGCGATTGTATTGCCGTTGTACAGAAAACATAAAAAGACATGCGGCGTTTTCCTTTTCCATATTAGCCATGCGATTCTTCCCAACCCGACCCGTTATGCTGCCGAAATTTCCAGTCGAATTTGTCACAACTTTCCAAATTTTGTCCTTGTTTGTAAGAAAACATAACAGTTAGGGCGTTGGCTGCAAAATGTTATTACTTGTCCGTAATTCTTGTAATGAAAAAAGAGTGTCCAACATGTATTTATTAACAACTGTTCGACATTGTTTGGATAAATGTGTTTGTTTCTAGCAACTCATGACAATTAATGAACTCTATCTTAATAAAATCGACTGAGGTCCTGCCTTGCATTGTCAAAAAGCAACTTGATAAAGCACTGGGTTCAATAGTGACACCTGTGGTGACAGGGGCGGAGCTTTGTTGGGGCCAAACCGGGCCATGGCCCGCCCAGGTTTTTCACAAATTTTTTATACCTATATGCTAGCCCACTCAGCCTGTTACAATCCATGAATCGATCGGAGCCTCGGACGACAGCACAGCGAGCCAGGACTAACGCCGCCTTCGCGCGCATCTCAAGCAGGCACAAATCTTGTGCCGCACATAGTGCAGATCAGACAACCTCCTCGCTGCTAAACGCATGCTTTTTTGCTTCCTGTTGCCTACTCCATGGCTTGATCCGCCACCACGCAACATCGCAGTGGCGCCATCTTCCCTTCCCTCCGGCCTCCGCACTGGCCAGTCCTAGCCTCGGCCGTCGGGATCCTGTCGCGGTGCCGCCCAGATGCCTCCGCTGACGCTGCAATCCACTGAGACTACCGGTCTACTGTCGGCGCTGAGTAACGCTGGATGTTCACCTCCTGACCACTGTGTGGCCGATAATTTCTAATTATCTCTGGAGTACTAGATTCCTGTTATTCTTTGACTGAACTGAGCATAATTCATGCATTTTACATTAAATTCATATGTAGAAATAGAAGATAAAGATATATTTTTTCTTGGTAAATTAGCGGGTTGTTCGTATCTACCGTGTTTTTGTTAAATGCATTTTAATGTAAGAAGATCATTCAAACAATGCCTAATAAGGTAGATATTTTAGTATCTTGCCAGTAACCTGTTTGTTAACCCGTAAAAAAACCAACGAGAACAGGCGGTACCGAGTAGGCACCAATGCCTAAAAATTTTGTGCACTTCTTTAGTTTGGCCCGCCCAACATTTTCTTTGAAGCTCCGCCACTGTGTGGTGATGTTTCTAGCTAGGCTGAAGATGGTTGCTATCTTGGCGTAAATGTTTTTGGCATGAAACACACAGGAGTTTATTCCAAATTTTAACAGTGCGTACTACATACATTGTGTGATTTTAGTAATTTAGAAAATAAATCCCTTAAAAAAGAGATAGAAAATAAACACAAACAATACAGGAGGTGAAATTTGATCTGCCCGCGCCTTGCCTTGTTCCATGCATGTCCTTTTTTTTTCTTTTTTTGAGGTGGCAGGTCCTTTTCTTCTTTTATAGGAGTATGAATCTGATTGAACGTACGTGTGTATGATTCTCTACATCAGTAGACCCTACCCGCGCGCGGTGGCAAGCTCGATCACG
>CM022303.1:47285459-47344505 GCA_011799875.1 Thinopyrum elongatum | reverse complement strand
AGCGCGTGGCGAGGTGGAGAGCGATGGGAAGCCGCGTGGCGGGCGCAGCAATTTATAGGAGCACCGCTTCGTGCGCGCCAAATCTAGCACACGACTGCCCGCTTTTTCCCGCGCACGCGCAATCATTTCCCGCTCGCCTGAGTTTCCCCCCTCCACTGGAGTACGCGAAACCATCCCGCACGCGCGGTTTTTGCAGCCGCTGTTGGAGATGCTCTTCCTGCTACCCCGATTTGGAGTTACTGCAACCTCGCTCTCTATTTATTCCCAATACAATCTTTAGTACGAGTGTTACTGCTACCCCGATACATGATTGCTGAATCAGTAGCATGATGCATTGCTTTGCAGGGAGGTGCTGGGTTATTTTGAACTGTAAAATTAAACTTTTTTTTTACTCCTAACGGGAATTGTATCTGCAACAGTAGCATGATAGAGTAGTTCAGGTCTATTTTAAATTCTTATTTGATCAGTACTCCTATTTTATATACCCCAACTCAGTAGCTATATCAATAGTCCAATAGTACTCTCCATCTGTAAGCTAATATAAGAGCGTTTAGAAACGCTCTTATATTAGCTTACAGTGGGAGTAAAATTCAGTTAAGTCTGACCTTAACTGAATTTATAAGTATAAGTATAGATTCTTACTCATGAATCTCAACACATGGAATTCTTGGAGTACAATGATGACAACACATTTGATCACAACAAAACCTCATTTGATCAAATCCTCTTCACAAGAAACAAAGCCTCTCACAAGCATCAAAGCCTCTTCACAAGCAACAAAGCCATGTAAGCAGCATATCTCTTCTCATCTGTTAGTGATTTTCCTTTAGCAATAGTTGGACGAGATATGATTGTGTTCTAGCATTTATGTTATACGGTGCCATGGGCCTGTCACCGCAACGGCAACTTTCCTGGTCGTGAAAATCATCTGTTGGGCCATGTTGTGGGGTTTATTGTCTAGTAGCACATATGGCCACTTATATCATGCATACATCATAGGAGGCAATATTTCTGCAAAAAACATGTGTATATCAGTATATGAACTTTTGGTACTAGCCGTTGAAACTGATGAAAACTGCACCTATTTCTAACTGAAGAAAGAACATTGGTGCTGCAAGGGTTGCCGCTAAAAATTCCTGCCTTGTACATAAACTTGTTTTGGTTCCTTCTACTTGCAATTCAATGTTCCTACTTGATATAACTTTTGTGTGCTAAATGTGATTGCCAATAATAGGAGAGGTGTCCTAAGAATGTGTTGTTTCACTAGCACGGAGATGTTTTTAACACATGGTAGCACACGGCATTCTTCTTTGATTCATCAATACATTCAACATTTGGGTGGCTTGGGCTCATCCCCCGGTAGTACTATCATAATTTATATATTTTTGAGTTGATTGTCATGTTTGTTCTGTAAAACATATGTGTACTTCTGGTGCAGTATGTGGTCACATAAGACAATTGACTTCAATTTCAGTTAAAGGCTGCGTATGCTGTATAACCTTATTTCCTGTTACAAAAAAAAACTTATAATAAATTTTAAACAATGAAATCAGTCTTACTCCGCAGTGAGGCAGTATGATTATTTGTCAATCATTTAATTGCAATGAAAGAAGAACTTGTGTGTAGTTGCCATATCAGGAATTTAAGCATTTTTTAGTGAAATAGTTTGGTGTTTTCAGAAAAGAGTTGTCGTTTCCATTTCCTAATTAGCCATATATTTGGATGTAATACCGTCTTGGAGTCGTCACTCTGATACTTACTTTCTCTGCCTAGTCAGCTGGGAAGACATGCGGTGTAATTTCCCTTCCATGTGAAGTACAAAATAGAAGACATGGTCGTGCGGCGATTGTATTGCCGTTGTACAGAAAACATAAAAAGACATGCGGCGTTTTCCTTTTCCATATTAGCCATGCGATTCTTCCCAACCCGACCCGTTATGCTGCCGAAATTTCCAGTCGAATTTGTCACAACTTTCCAAATTTTGTCCTTGTTTGTAAGAAAACATAACAGTTAGGGCGTTGGCTGCAAAATGTTATTACTTGTCCGTAATTCTTGTAATGAAAAAAGAGTGTCCAACATGTATTTATTAACAACTGTTCGACATTGTTTGGATAAATGTGTTTGTTTCTAGCAACTCATGACAATTAATGAACTCTATCTTAATAAAATCGACTGAGGTCCTGCCTTGCATTGTCAAAAAGCAACTTGATAAAGCACTGGGTTCAATAGTGACACCTGTGGTGACAGGGGCGGAGCTTTGTTGGGGCCAAACCGGGCCATGGCCCGCCCAGGTTTTTCACAAATTTTTTATACCTATATGCTAGCCCACTCAGCCTGTTACAATCCATGAATCGATCGGAGCCTCGGACGACAGCACAGCGAGCCAGGACTAACGCCGCCTTCGCGCGCATCTCAAGCAGGCACAAATCTTGTGCCGCACATAGTGCAGATCAGACAACCTCCTCGCTGCTAAACGCATGCTTTTTTGCTTCCTGTTGCCTACTCCATGGCTTGATCCGCCACCACGCAACATCGCAGTGGCGCCATCTTCCCTTCCCTCCGGCCTCCGCACTGGCCAGTCCTAGCCTCGGCCGTCGGGATCCTGTCGCGGTGCCGCCCAGATGCCTCCGCTGACGCTGCAATCCACTGAGACTACCGGTCTACTGTCGGCGCTGAGTAACGCTGGATGTTCACCTCCTGACCACTGTGTGGCCGATAATTTCTAATTATCTCTGGAGTACTAGATTCCTGTTATTCTTTGACTGAACTGAGCATAATTCATGCATTTTACATTAAATTCATATGTAGAAATAGAAGATAAAGATATATTTTTTCTTGGTAAATTAGCGGGTTGTTCGTATCTACCGTGTTTTTGTTAAATGCATTTTAATGTAAGAAGATCATTCAAACAATGCCTAATAAGGTAGATATTTTAGTATCTTGCCAGTAACCTGTTTGTTAACCCGTAAAAAAACAAACGAGAACAGGCGGTACCGAGTAGGCACCAATGCCTAAAAATTTTGTGCACTTCTTTAGTTTGGCCCGCCCAACATTTTCTTTGAAGCTCCGCCACTGTGTGGTGATGTTTCTAGCTAGGCTGAAGATGGTTGCTATCTTGGCGTAAATGTTTTTGGCATGAAACACACAGGAGTTTATTCCAAATTTTAACAGTGCGTACTACATACATTGTGTGATTTTAGTAATTTAGAAAATAAATCCCTTAAAAAAGAGATAGAAAATAAACACAAACAATACAGGAGGTGAAATTTGATCTGCCCGCGCCTTGCCTTGTTCCATGCATGTCCTTTTTTTTTCTTTTTTTGAGGTGGCAGGTCCTTTTCTTCTTTTATAGGAGTATGAATCTGATTGAACGTACGTGTGTATGATTCTCTACATCAGTAGACCCTACCCGCGCGCGGTGGCAAGCTCGATCACGTGGACTCGGATGTGGTGCCGAAGGCGAACCCTGAGCCTTGCAGGGCGTCCTCGACAATCTTGTCCAGACGTGCTGCCATGGCCGGTGTCATGTGGTTGGCCCAGTCCCCGGCCACGCCCTTCCTGAAGAAAGCCTCATTGTTGACGTGCTCTTGCCTGCCATTTTTGTTCATCTCCATGTTCTTGAGAGCGTCGATGCTGCACAGCTCCACGATGTCCTGCGCAACCCCAGTGGCTTCCTCCTTTTCAGAGAAGGCACACCCGGTGAACTCCGCCAGCTTCCTCACGTTGCCCACCGGGTCCCGAAGCATGTCCTCATACCGGAGGAAGAGCACCTTCTTGGGCCGTGTCCGGCTCGCCTGCCAGTAGCCGACGACGTGGTGCCACTGCGGGCCGCCGACGCACCGGCCGTCGCAGAAGAGCTCAAACGCCTCCTCCAGTGTGTATTGCTTCGGTGGGCTGCCGTCCTCCTTGGAGGCGGCCGCCAGTTTCTTCTTGGTGAAGAACCACGTGGAGATGAGCGCGTCCTTGGGGTCGCGGCAGATGTAGACGATCTTGCAGCCCGCGTCCTCCGGCTCCGCTATGACCCGCTCCGGCAGGAGGGAGCAGGGCATGTGGGTGGCGATCACGCGCGGCGAAGGGAGTGCCGCCAACGCATCCTCCGCCGGCGGGCGCAAGAAAACCAGCTCGAGGAAGTCAACGCAGTCGTGGGGGTTGCTGCGGCGGAGCGGATGGTCGGGGCTGCACGGCGGGTGGTCGGCGCGGTTGAGCGTGGCGAAGGCGAGGGCCTTGAGCCAGGTGGTGCCCGACTTTGGGAAGCTGGCGAGGAGGACATCCGACGGCCTCGGCTCGAACCCCGCGCGTGCGGCAGCCATGCCCGGAAGAAACGGCTCCGGCATCCAGAAGCCACCGTACTGCCTGAGCGGAAACGGCGGGCACCGTGTCTCCAGTGGGAGCGATGGGATCAAGAGCTCGGCCATGTCCTTGTCGATGGGAGACGGGGCCATTGATCCGTGTGTTTATTTGGTTCATCGATCGGTGCTTCTCGCTGCGCACACATATATACAGCATGCATCACCATTATCGGTTTAAGATAGTGAACCACGCTTGCGGCAAGGTCGGAGAGCTGCCTTAGTTTAATTAGATGCACGGGTCCCTGTGAAGATTGTTTATTTGCACGAGCTACGAAATGATTCTTTTTCTTATATTAGGTGCCTAACGGCATGATTCTAACGGCATGCATGATTGCTTACTTCTTCCAGAGAGGCAGCTACTGAACCTGCTGGAGTATTAGTCTTCCCTGCTGAAGTATTAGTCTTCTTGTGTGGCTGAAATTACTACTCCCTCCGTCTCATAATTTAGTGTAAAAAAAACGCCTTATATAAGACGGAGAGAGTACTTCGAAATTGCAGTTTTTTTGGGTTACCCCGCATTTCTCGACCAAAAGGATCCACTATCGTACTCTTGAAAAACTCAGACCCACTATTAATAAGTTTAACGACTTAGTTCTATTTTATACTCTTATCTCTACAGCGAAAATAGAAGGTAATAGGAATCATGTATATATAAACAATTTTATATAGAGAGAACTAAACAAATATGTGGCCGGGGTCTTCAATCAGCTGGTAAACTGTTGAGACTTTTGTCACATAAGGGCATCTCCGATGGTAATCCGAAAAAAACTCATGCATCCGTCCGCGGACACGGATGCGGGAGGCAACCATCCAACGCTAATAGCATACATTTCAAACCGCATTTTAACTAAACGGATGAAATCCATTCAAACCGGCAAATATTCATGAAAGTTCGGATAGAAAATAGCACAAATCATCCACACATAGCATGCAAATTAAGTCTAATACAACAAGGTCTCAAATTCGACTAGATCTCGGATGTCCAACAAGTTTTTTAGGAACGGATCATGTCTTCCCACACATACTTTTCCTTCAGCTTTATCCAGCAGTGGGTGCATGTAAATGATCGTCCCGCTGACCTGTGGTACAGCACGGCAGCGCGTGCGGGCTACATATAATGTGTAGAGCAACACTGAGTGAATGAATCAATCAACATGTTTAGCAAGAGGAAGTAAGACTTACCATCTCCTTCATGCTTGTGTGCAATGGCTACCTTGCCTCGAGCTGACTGATCAAGTTGCAGTACTTGATGGCGCTGACCTGAATAGTGTGCCAGTGATACAAAAACAACCTCACGTTGCATGGTCGCATGATATACACATCGTAGGGTGCAATGTGCTTTCCTGTGTGAAACTTTTCATGCACTTGCTTCGAGAAGGCATACCGTACTGCAGGAGCGGAAACGGTGGGCACCGTGTCTCCAGTGGGAGCGATGGGATCACGAGCTCGGCCATGTCCTTGTCGTTGGGAGACGGGCCATTGATCCGTGTGTTTATTTGGTTCATCGATCGGCGCTTCTTCCTGCACATACATATATACAACATGCATGTATTGTAATTGCACATTGGGCTCTGCCTTACATCACCATTATTGGCTTAAAATAGTGAAGCATGCTTGCGGCAAGGTCAGAGAGCTGCCTTAGTTTAATTTGATGCACAGATCCTTGTGAAGATTGTTTATTTGCACGAGCTACGGCCTAGGATTCCACGACAGCCCAACGGTATGATTCTATTGGTTGCCTAACGGCATGATTGCTTACTTTATACCAAGTTGACGGCTTGATTAGTCATTTTTGCATCGACTTACAGCTAGGATATTAACAAAAGAACTAGGTAGGGAAGCACCTGGTTTGTAACCGATGTAATCTGAACCTCCCCCTTGTGCGCTTCAGGACTTGAGAGCACCAAAGTGCCATGGCTAGCTCAGAGTATGGAATACTAGTCCTTTGCCGAAGCCAGCTGTAGAGAGTCATCTACTGAACCTGGAGTATTAGGTTGGTCACAATGAAAAGTATCATGCATATGATACTAGTGTATGATAACACCTCTACAATGCATATCATCATAACTTAGTAACATCATTTATTGTCACTAGATTACCCGTTGCGCCAATGGCGCAAAGGGCGAGAGCAAGCCAAGTATTGAAAGAGTACACATAAAAATATTTAGAGACAGATTGAAACATATGAAAATAAAAAATTGCTGCTGGCAATGTCATGATAAGGGCAGTTGGTTACACATATAGAACAATTGATCACAAACTTCTTTTGACCACATAATGAGGTCTAAAGTGTACATGCAGTATCATACACGAATGGAATATAAAGGGTATATATATCTTGCTCAGAGCAACGCCAAAAGGGCAAAGATACTGGATCGATTGATACGAAGCAAAAGGTGGCTGCTGTTGGTTAGGACATATAGACTGAAGGTCACCAGAAACTATCTTGTGTAGTCTTCAGGCGCTGCTCTGACTTCATGCCAATATAGCATAACCTCTACGTCTATTCTTCAGTGCTTGGATTAGCTACTACTTTAGTTCTTTTGATAAAACAGTTTTTACACCAGTAGCAGCACCCCTAAGATTAGCAAGTTTCCAGCGAAAGGATCACATGAGAATCACATATATGTATCCTATACGAAGAGAAACAGAAATTCCTTCAACAATGATGATCGATGGAGGATCATTATGGTAATGCTTGCCAATATTTTTTCCCAGCCTGCAAGATTGCCAAGAACATGGACAGCATGTCATTTCAGAACTCGGACCCTAGTTGCAATTTCTGATCATCATTCCAAAGTACGAATTTAGATGTGCAAGTGGCAAACTGCACTTAAAAGACACATACCTGCCTAGAGATTAGTACTCTGCGGATTGTGCACGGATCTGCGACGATGAGAGCGGGGACTCCTCGTTGTTTCAGTCATCCTGCACCAGGGCTGCAAACTGCAGGTTCCACAGCACGTCCTCGTCTAACGGCTTCAGCGTTGGTTCCTTGGTCAGGCCCCGCGGGCAGATCTCCATGACGGTCCTCATCGACTCGTCAGAGCATCATTTGCTCACGGCTGGGTCAACGAAGTTCCTCCTCTTGCTCAGTCCTTCTGCTGTCAGCGCCGATTGCAAATGGTGGTCAATGAACAGTAAAAGTTGGGTTTAGACTTTATTCAGAAATGAGGCATTGTCAAGTGTACAGGGTTAACAAGGAAAGGAGGCATACCTGTTCTTTCATTATCTCTAACTCGAACTGATGGGCCTGGTAAAGTGTACAGGATTAACAAGGAAAGGACAACTCCTGAGATATTGAGGTCACAAAATAACTTTTTCCCTGTGTGAAGGTAACATGCCTATGTAGGTAATGTTTTCAAATAAAAAATTATCTCGGAGGAACACAATTTCCTTAATTAATTTACATGTATGGTATCAAGATGCATCACACAACAAGCTATATCAGTTCAGCAACTTAAGCTTGAAGATGTTTCGCTAGAATCGCTACAGCTATCTATACAAAATTTAATTCAATATAAACCTGTTGTATGAGCTTGAAAAAGCAGACCACAATAAATTAATAGCCAAAGGAAGGACCGAATGATACATAATTAATTAGACTCTAATCTCACCGCCTCGAGGTCGGAAACAAGGGCACCCAGCTTTGGTTGGCCCATGGTAGCCATTCCATGGTAGATCCAGCCGCCGAGCGGTATCAACCATGGCCTGAATTAGAAGAAAATTCATTCACTAAGCCTACCAAAGGAAGGCCATCTTCACTCCTGAGTTGCAAAAATCAAGGAATTGTCAATAACTCACAGCAAACACAATATTCAAGTTCTTGAGTATTGTGGATCAGTGAGAAAACAAAGAGTCATTGGTCAACATGTGATCCTGCTAAATACGAACTGAAACACTTGAAGATCGTAGTGAGACATCACCATATATATCTACATCCCTGCAAAATCCGTAAAAAATGTAGTTAGCGGCCGGTGGTACTATGTATTGTGTGAACTAATAAATAATCACTATACTGGAAAAATTAATATAACCAACTTGAAAAAACAACTATATCATTCTGACTGACTTTGTTCAAACACAACCAGACTCCAGACCACAAATAAGAATCATTTCATATTACAAATAGAAAATATGAGAAGGACTGCTAGAGGTACAAATAAGAATCATTTCATATTACAAATAGAACATACCTTTGCATCAGTAAATGTCGATTAGCATTACATTCAGACATCCAATAGATCCAAAATGCACACATAATTATAATGGTGGACCATAGGGTATCTATTGCCAGGTTATTTAGTGTTCCATGTCCGGTGAAAGTGAAGAGTAGTGTAATGTCACACTATTGGTACAGAAAAACTGCTGCAACCACGAAAAGAAAAACTAATTTTTTTGTTTATGCACAGTATAGTGCCTGGCTATCAATATTTTTGCATTAAATGTCAGAAAATCATATAAACACATATATCACGAAGTTATTCTAATACTCTAGTAACATATAATATAATAACTAATATATTAACAACACTATTGCTTGAAGGGTCCAATACGTGAGCCCGACTTTCTGGTGCGCGAGGGATGGCGCTGGAATGGCGGGTGCTCTAGAAGATGTTTGACGGTCGGATGTTTGACAACCTCGTTCCGGCGCGCGAGGGATGGCGCTGGAATGGCGGGTACTCTAGCAGCGTTTATATGTTCGATTACTGGAATCTGAAAAGTCGGGCTCACGTATTGTTTACCTTCGACCTTCGGAGGTCTAAACTGAAGAGTAGGGAGACATGGAAGCCTAAGTAGCGGTCTTTTTTTTGCTGCTAACCTCCCTCTCAGTTTGGGTGCCCTCAGCTAAATTGTCTTTATGCTCATGCTGCAATTTTCTTTGCCTTTAAACAATAAAATCTACATGTGGAAACTGTGGAGAATACAGATGAACATAACATAGTTGCTGACTATTTTTCTCTTAACTAAGTTAATATACAAAAGTTTTGTTCATATACCTTGCAATTTTCACGTGAATATCCAGATCCAATGGCCAACCTATGAACAAGGGCCAGCCTGCACTTTCCCCCTATCACAGACCTCCTTGCTCTCTGCAGCAGCAACCTGAAGCCAAAAGTACACAAAACTGTACAAACTAAAATAACAACATGTCCAGATGCCTAGTAACTTTGAAAGTCTGAGTCCTACTACAGCAGCTCAAACAGTCAATGGTCAGAAGAGGCTAATTAAGGTACTGGTACAAGGTACTTAACTGGGCATACATAATATGTAGGCTTAAAGAATTTTGATAAGATGCCAAGGCTTGTTTAGTCTATAAATGGTATACTCACCTGGTTATCTGAACAGTAAAGCCATGGTTGTCACTGCATATCTCTGGACTACATAATGATGGCATAACCAGAAGATTAATGCACCGGTTCATGAACGAAGCGAAAAGAAAATAAGCCTATAATGTCCCATGTTATATGTGCACCAAATCATGGCAACAGACCTGCGGATCATGCTCGCTCTGCCGACTTCCTCGCCGAGCTTAAAAATAAGGTGGTGAGGTGCACCACTCCGGTGGTGGTGGCCGGGGACTTCAACCTCATTAGGTGGGCTTCTGATAAAAGCTCGCCTAATGTTGATCGGGTCCGCATGCGTCTATTTAACGACTGCATTGCGGACCTTGCGCTCCGTGAGATAGCCCGCGTAGGGGCTAGGTTCACGTGGACGAATAAGCAGGCGGACCCCATCCGAAGTGTTTTAGATCGGGTCTTTGTGTCGGCTCAGTGGGAAGTGATGTTCCCATTGTGCTCTCTCAAGGCGGTCACTCGGATTGGCTCTGATCATACCCCCCTGCTTTTCTCGTCGGGGGATGAGGCCCCCCCTAGGACCCGTCGCTTCCGCTTTGAGACATTCTGGCTGGAGCAACCGGGTTTCTTTGAGATGGTTCGCGACCGCTGGCTAGAGGCGGTCGCGTCCCCACCTCGTGTGTTCTGTGCTGTGGATGTCTGGCATCACTGTGCTAAATTGTCTCGTCAGGCCATGAAGGGCTGGGGGGCGAACCTTGGTGCTGACCTCCGGGCCCGTAAAGGGGCCCTGCTGGATCAGATTAAGGTGTTGGATGACCTTGCTGACGGGCAAGGCTTGTCTCCTGACGACTGGCTTAGGAGATACGCCCTCGAGGCCTCGCTCATGGACATTTACAAGAGCGAGGAGCTGTTCTGGCAGCGTCGAGGGGGCCAGAACTGGCTCCTTAAGGGGGATGCGAACACTGCCTACTTTCAGGCGATTGCTAATGGCCGCAGGCGGAAGTGTGCCATCCCTTTCCTCTGGGATGGAGATGTTCTTCTGGAAAGCCCAAAGGACATCTCCACCCATATTTACTCCTTTTATAAGGAGTTGTTCTCGGCTGAGCTGCGCAGAGGCATCTCTCTCTGCGCTGACTTCTGGCCGCTTGCTGACCAGGTCTCCGATGCGGAGAATGCGGAACTTACTCTCCCATTCTCCCCTGAGGAGATGGGTCGAGCGATTGCGTCTATGAAAGCTTGCTCGGCCCCGGGGCCGGTTGGCCTTCCGGTAGTCTTTTTCCAGAAATTCTGGGAGATCTTACGCCCGGTCATTATGACCATGTTTCATGAGTTCTATATTGGAACCCTGGACATGGCTAGGATTAACTATGGTGTCATATCTCTGATCCCCAAAGTAGTTGGGGCGACGGATATTCGGCACTTCCGCCCCATCACGGTGATCAACGTGTTGGAGCGAATCTTTGCGAAGGTTTGCGCAACTCGCTTATCCCCGGTGGCGGAAAGGATTGCTCACCCCCTTCAATCCGCGTTCCTGAAGGGCCGGCGGATCCATGACGGGATTCTTGCCCTTCACAAGATCATCCACGAGGTGGCGTCGAAGGGGCTTAAGGGGGTCATCCTCAAATTGGACTTCCAGAAGGCGTATGACCGTCTGGACTGGTCCTTTTTGAGGTTGGTGATGGAGCGTCGAGGATTTGACGAGAGGTGGTGTTCCTGGATCATGCAACTGGTTAGATCTGGGAACACGGCGATCAACATCAATGGCGAGGTGGGACCCTTTTTCCAGGCTTCCAGAGGGGTAAAGCAAGGGGTCCCTGTCTCCCCCTTGCTTTTCAACCTCGCAGTTGATGCCCTTGCGGGCATCTTAGATAAGGCCAAGTTGGCCGGCCACCTTAAGGGTGTAGTTGGTCACCTCATCCCGGATGGGGGGTTTACTCACTTGCAGTATGCGGATGACACCATGATTATGGTGGAAGGCTCGGACTCGGACATTGTTAATCTTAAGTTCCTTTTGCTCTGCTTTGAGGAAATGTCTGGACTTAAGATTAACTTTGATAAGCGCGAGGTGGTGGTCCTTGGCTATTCGGAGGCTGAGCAGCTTCGGATCGCGGATAACCTCAACTGTAGGTTGGCGTCATTCCCCATATCTTACTTGGGGATGCCCCTGGCTGAGTCCAGGATTTTGGTGAGTGGGTATGATCCGCTTGTGGGACGAGTAGCGTCCCGTGCGGAGCCCTGGTGCGGTAGGTTCACTTCTAAAGGTAGCAAAACTGTCCTCATTTGCTCGAACCTTGCCAGCCTCCCCATGTATATGATGGGGATGTACATCTTACCCGAAGGTGTGCATAGCTCCTTTGACAAGGAGCTGGCTAGGTTCTTCTGGCAGGCAGGGGATGGTCGGCCCAAGTACCATATGGTGAAGTGGGCTGACATTTGCTTGCCGAAGAACCAAGGTGGGTTGGGCATCCCTGCATCTCGCCGGATGAACGTTGCGCTTATGCTGCGTTGGGTTTGGCGGATCTTGCGGGGAGATGGGGGGTTGTGGCTGCAGCTGGTTGAGTCCAAGTACTTGCAGGGCCAACCCCTCATGGCTTGCTCACAGTCGGCTGGGTCCCAGTTCTGGAAATCTATTCTGGCCATCAAGGAAGAGATTAGGCTGGGTTTGCGTTTCTCGGTTGGCAATGGGTCTGGGACCCAATTTTGGTTGGACCCATGGCTTGAGGGCGAGCCTCTCCGCTTGCGGTTCCCGAGGCTCTTTGCGATTTGTGATGACCCGGCCATTCTTGTATCTGCGGCTGCTCTGGAGGAGGGATGAACATTGCGTTCCGCCGCTCATTCGGACCAGATGAGGTACGGGAATGGACAGACCTGAGGGAAGTAGTCCCTCTTCCTCTGTCCCAGGACCCTGACACTGTTTCTTGGAGCCTTTCTCCTTCGGGTGAATTCTCCGTTAGTTCGGCCTATCAGGCATTATGTGTTATGCCGGTTCTACAGTGGCTATCCCCATTGTGGAAGGCACCGTTGCCCTTGAAGATTAAGATTTTTGTATGGCAGCTCCTCTGTGACCGTCTGCCTTCGGGGACCGAGGTGTTGAAACGCCATGGTCCGGGCAATGGCCTTTGCCCTTTGTGCCATGTCCCGGAAACGGGAACGCACATTTTGTTCTCTTGTGTAGCAGCGTAGGCACTTTGGTGCTTTGTTCGTGAGGCTCTAGGGCCAGAGTGGGAGGCTCATGACCTTGCAGAGTTTCTGCAGGTTAGGGCCACTCAGGTTGGCTGTAAGCGCCGACTGTTCTGGCTCATCTTCGCGGCTATGATGTGGACTCTCTGGACTACTCGCAACAAGATGGTGATTGAGCGGGTGTTCCCGCGACGTGCTTCTGACTCATTCTTCAAATTTCTTGCCTTCTTGCAGCACTGGCATCCGCTCGCTAGGCCGAGGGATCGTGGTCGACTTCAGCTATTCCTGGACGCCCTGGTGTCTACCGCGCGTCGGCTCTCCGACCGCTCGCATGTTTCGTAGCTTGCCCCTGGAGGCCTTTTTGTTTCTTCTTCTTCCATTTGGGCGTCTTTGTGCTGTGGCCCCAGCATTTCTCTTTTATGACTGTGCTTGAGATGTGGTTGTATGGACGTATGCTTTATCTATAAAGCGGGGCGAAAGCCTGTTTCAAGATCATGGCAACAGAAGTATCACCCATATTAAAAACGAAACTATGTGAGCACAAATTTTCAGGAAAATGATAGAATGGTGAGACTCATTGTGTAATAAGGATTATAAGCTCGGATGTGTACGTTTGAACAAATAGAAGACTAAGAAAGGGGAACATGCAACAAAAAGAACTTCCCAAAATTAGTAGAAATTTTACCTCTGTAACAGAGGAACTACATAAATATATTAGTTGGTATTTTCCCCGGATGGCGAATAGCCTGAAGAAATGAACAGTAGGTATAATTATGGTGTTATTTTCTTGCGCACGCACCAAAAGTTCGCAAAAAAATAATATTGGGACCATTGTACCTTTATTTTCCCCTTGACCTTGCTCTGACTATATGATGGCGATGCACGCTAGCCAGCATCTTCAGATTAGTCCATCCAGAAAGCACACCAAGGGTAACCATTGGATTGATTGTATGACCCCTAAAACGCCATTATCAGAAAATTCAGTTGGTACCTAATAGTAAATAGAAGGGCAGGGGTTGTTTATCATGCTTACTTAGAACTCGCAAGCCCTATCTAATCCCTCTCCAAAGCAAACGATCTATCTATGCGAAATAGTTAACAGAGGTAGGCAAAAATGCTATATACCAAAGTGTATATGTCAATCTAAACTGAAGTACTGCTCACAGGAAACCAAGTATAATAACATGTCGTTGGTCGCTCTAATAATATATAAGGTGTTCGAGGGGAGGGGTTATTTATACAGTTTAATTGAGTGATTTGGTACAAATAAGGACATGTACAAACCTAACATGCACGATAACCTCATGGGGTCTGTTTGGTTAGATAAGAATGAGCAGATATGAAAAATAGTGACAAACATTCAGCACAAAGAAAAAATAGCTTTGCATCTACACAATGGCGAAGCAAGGTAATGAGCTAAATTGGTGCATCTAGTACTTATCTGATTCACTATACACTATATGCTCACATAGCATCATAGTAATCTCAGGCCACTCATATGAAATCGCTTTTTTAGAGGTGCACTCTTTAAAATGCATGGATATCCCTTTTTTAGAGGATTAAAGAGTACTATTCAAACTGCCACAAAAAGCAGTAAAAATTGGAGCCAGCTCATAAATATATTTATGGGCAGACACATATATATGCATACATGAAACACATGAACATAAGGAAAGCATCTATCAAGTACATGGAAACCCATGTCGCTGCGAAACATGAAGAAACGGGTACAGAAGCGATGAACAAAACATTAACTTTGCCCTTTGGAGCACCAACTACATAGGAACAGTAATAGAAATTGTATGAGATGTAGCATACAGCTAGTCAAATGCTAGATTTCTTGCATTGTTTGGAGTTGGATGTGCACAACATCATTTTGTAGAGATTAATTTTTCAGCACCACATACTGATCACCTAAGAAATACTGACACATGGAGGTCCCATCCCATAAATAGCCAAGCATGAACAAAAACCATGAAGGAAAATATAGAAGAAATCAAAGGATAATACCATAGTTCTAGATCATGAATATGAGCACTCACTTGTCGAAAATAAGAGACCTAGGAATCTTATATATGAACAGCTTTCCAGTTTCAAAGACCAATTAGCTAGAGGCAAGGTTTGCTTAGCCTGCAGACAATAAAAGAATAAACAAAAGAACCATGATTAGAGAGGAAAAAAAATGGCCAAAGAAATAGTAGTGGGGATAATTGGTGGATTTGAAGGCATTCGTATCTTCTCCTCGCCACAAGAAAATAGTGGTGGATTTGGTGTGGTGTATATGCATATTCCCTGGTACACTTCGTCTCATTTACCTCCATGGCAAAGCGGGACAGTGTAGACCATCAGGAGCTTATCATCGCCTGCAACCTAGGAGAATCCGCAGGAGAGGAGTTAAAATGAGAAAGAACCTGGAAGATATAAGATCGTGTGTGATTACACATTCCAATAATAAAAGGAAGCAAGCCAAAAATGTTGTAAACAAATAGATGAAACTACTTCCAAGAAACTGATAGGTACCGTCCCAATAATACGCCCCCTCCTTTTATCTACGACCAAACATGTTGAACACAATGTTTCCTCCAACAACAGTAATCCTTATCATGCATGATTTCACTCGACATAAATCAATTAAAGCATAAACTTTATGTAGAATACAGATTGCTAGACCCCTTTTGCAGCCAACAAACTGGAAATCTGAAAGAACCTAAATCAAAATAAAAAGGTAGTGTACTGGAGATGTATGAATCTGGTCAACCGTGGGTGGAGCGAAAACACATGGAATCTCGAGAGCAAAATCTGAAGAAGACTCTCCCAAATCCATCTCTCTTTTTCCCCAAAATTGGGCACGGGTGAGAAGGTAAAGCAATTAACTTTTGAGCAGTATTTTTATGTGCTGAGAGGAGAGATAAGGTATGCAAGAAAAGTAGAGAGATCACACTTGCAGGGTGGAGGAAGAGCTCACCTGGCACTCGTGATTACACCCTCTGCTCGCTGTTTACGCGGGTAGGAAGCACCAGAACGGGTGTAGGAGAAGATGCAGCCTGGCACCAGTCTAGCACGCGCTGCCGGTGGAGCTCCAGGCCTCGCCCTCCCCTTCTCCTCCAATGGCGGCGACCTCCGCCCGATCTGGAACCACGGCGAGAGACGGCGCCTGATCTGAGAGAGGTGGAAAACAAGAGAGGCAGGATGGATGGAGGGCGGCGCGAGGAGCTGCAGCGGCCGCCGCGCACGAAGAAGAGGAGGCGACTCGGGAGGAGAGGAGCGGCCATGGCTGCCGCGTTCGCCGCGCACGAAGAAGAGGAGGCGAATCGGGAGGAGAGGAGCGGCCACGTTCGCCGCGGTCCTGGCCGAGGGCCAGCGTCCTGGCTGTCGCAGCTGCCATATGCGTGTTGGCGCTCGACCCTCCCTACACCGCGCCAGCCGCCGGAGGTGAAGAAGAGAAGAGGCGGCCGCTGCCGGAGCCGGCCGAGCGCGCAGGGAAGGAGGAATGCGGGGCTCGAGGCGGACGGGGGATTGGTGGATAGGGTTGGCCAATCCCACCGCACGCTCCTACCCACCCGCCTGCCAATCCCACGTCGCCCACGCTCGTTGTAGTCGACCTCTTTTTTTCACCAGAGACACACACGAGAGGGGCACTGTAAAGCTGGGCCCGTGACGAAAGAAGCCCCACTTGTCATCTGCTGCAGCGCGAAAGAGCAACGTCGAGAGAAACCAGCGGTTGGATGTTTGACATTGCTGTAAAAAATTGCCAGCGAGGTAAATTGTTCGACGCCGATTGCTCGCACGACGCAGATCGCCCAGGTATGCGGGTAGCGTAGCAAAGTTTATAGGTTCGATGCATGACACATACTATACATTATTTAATATGATACGGTATCATATCATGATACATAATACTCTTTTTTCTCATTTAATTGTGTGTCATCTCAACAAAAATACCTAGTTCAGGGGCGGAGCCAGGTTTTGAACATAGGTGGGGGCAAGGCAGAAAAACTAGTAACTACAAAAATATTGTCATAAGATGTGCTTTTCACTTTGAGCTCACGGTTAAATTTCTACGGCCTGCGACACAATATTTTAATTGGGAGTTTGTATACCAATTGAAATGAGGACAGAGCTAGCTCCATGAATTTCATCAGAAATAAGGTGATACTTTATTGTTCATCTTCATCTTGAAAAATAACTGACTTCAAAACTAAATAAACTAGACTTCCAAATCAATCATTTGGATTTTGCCGTGTGATTGTACTTTAGTATACAAGCCAGAAGGCTAAAAATTCCTAGCTAGTACTCTTGATCGATCTAACTAGTATGTAATTCAAAGTAGATCTAACAAAAAAACTAACCAATAACCTTTAGAAGTTCGTAACGATATACCTTCAAGTCTAGAGATGACTCGCCTTAGTTCGTCGCCAGGTCCAAAGACTGGACCAGTATGTCGTGGACGACGGCGCACGGAAACGCACGGTTGTGAAGACCGATGCTGCTACCCTCCACCAAGTGCTCAAGCGCTAGCCGCTAGCAGCAGCTGCTGCTATGCCCTAGGATAATGGCAACAATCAAATCTAAACGAAAGTTTCTAATATAATCTGGCTGGCGGCAGCGGCAAAACCCTAGCGGAAGTGCAGACATGCACATACGCAGGTCACGATCTGATCGATCATCGGTCACAATAAACCAGCCACGGCCGTAAATGGGCTATTGCCTGCTGGGCTTTGGGAACTACTACTTAACATATGGGCTAATGCGTAATTAGCTGCGGTCAGCCGGCCATTAGTGTGTACATATGGTATATGGCCTGCTAAAATTTGTTGAGGGGGCCGAGCGATTGGCAGGGGTCTAGCCCCTGCTCGGCCCTCCCTGTCTCCGCCCCTGACCTAGTTGACATACATGATATCAGTAAAGTTACTAAGCTCCCATGAATTGAAGCGCTCAGCGAGATTGCAGGTTAAATTTTGCTTCTTTTCACGCTTACACGGCTCGGTTCGGTGGGCTTGGTCAAAGCCGGGGCGGCCTGGTCCAGTCGGTAGCGGCAGATTTTTATCTTAATCTTGACGTTGTTTTACAGATTATTAAAGTTTACGCATAGCATATGTACAAAAAGAGAAATGGGTACGATATGAAATGCCACCAAATGAGATTATCCAAGTATCTATGGTAAAGTATGCAGGCGACATGCTTAAATATATTCCACCATTACTATATCCACAATAGAAATTGCAGCAAGTGGTGAAAAGTCAGAATCTAACCAAGAAAAACAAGAAAGTTGAACCGAATGAAAGGTAAATCAAGCCGCACATTAATGTCATTAAAGATTTTGGTTCCTAATCTCGGGGAAGACAAGGTAGTCACAAAAGAAACAGGGGATATTTCTCTCGTAAAAGGCACATTTATTTTGGATTGTGGCGCCAGTTTTATCCTTGTTACTTTCCACGAGATCAAAGTTCTTGTTACGATTCATCTGAGCCTCCCAGAACCAACTCCTTGAACCGAGTTATGCAATCCATTGCCCGCTTGAATTCACCACTCTCAAGGGCAAAGCTGAACCGACAGTAGTCTGTTATCCCGGTCCATGTGTTACTACTAATATGACTTTCTGCTAGACCTTAGTGTGTGCCTCTCTGCCGTGGCCAGGCCCAATTCGAATGTTGTTCGTCCATGCTGACGGATATTTCAGTGGACACGTCAATTATCTCCCCCGTTGCAACGCACGGGCATATGTGCTAGTAGAATAAATTAAATACCCACATTTTATGCTTTGAAGGTTTTTGCTTGTAGGGTTGTTATAGAACCAAGTAGGGATTATACTATGCTTATGGTTTGTAGACGAATCTTGCTGCCGAGTTGTCTTTGGGTCCCTACTATTTACATTTAACACTTTTTTTTTCAAATGCTTGATTAATTTTTTTGAAATACAAGTTTAATATTTTTTTAATACATGGTCAACATTTTTCCTAGACACATTTAACATTTTTCAAATACAAGTTTAAGATTTTTTGATTACATGTCATCATTTTTTATAGAAATTTAAAATTTTCCAAATACTTGATTAATATTTTTTAAATACTTGTTCAACATTTTTTTAAAGCTTGATTAACATTTCTATGTTCATGATAAAAAAAATTCATCAGTTTTTAGTACATGGTCAACATTTTTTCTCTGCACATTTATCAATTTTCAAATGCTTGATTAACATTTATCAAATACTTGTATAACATTTTTTCAAATGCTTGATTAACATTTTTATATACATTGATCAAAGTTTCTCATTATTTTTTAATACATGGTCAACATATTTCTATACACATTTAACATTTTCCAAATACTTGATTAACATATTTGAAACACTTGTTCAACATTTCAAAAAAATCATCATTTTTAATACATGGTCAACATTTTTTCTATGCACATTTAACAATTTCCAAATAAGTGATTAACGTTTTTGAAATACTTGTTCAAGATGTTTTCAAATGTTCGATTACATTTTTATATACATTTTAAAAATCATGATTTTTTGTACATGGTCAACATGTTTTGTATAAACATTTAACATTTTTCAAATGCATGATTAACATTTTTCAAAATTATGTAAAGTATACTTTTGTAATATACTCACAATATTTGGAAGCGTAAACAAAAGTAAAAGAAGAAAACAAAAAAGTAAAAACAGAAACAAAAACGAGGCACTGGCGTACCGCATGTCCGCATGCTTGGCTGGCGCATACGCTCACGCGAGTGCGAGGCGTTCAGCGAGTCAGAAGCTCATCTCGCTTAACGCGAGGTATAGGCGCACACTATATACATCGCCTCTTAGGATTCACAACACCACATCAGCCGCAACGCTTCGCTATTTGGGTGGCTTGTTTTCACACTCGCTATGTTCGTTTCTGGCTGGCTTTTTATACGCTAGGCTGCATCCTCTCACGCGCAGTTTATGGTAGGCTAGTTTCATAGGTGCTTGCAGATTTGCAGAGAAGAAAAGGTTGCTTGCACGTCACCAGACCAAAAGCATGGTAGGGTTGCACTTGTACTTCCTTCTTCTTCCCATTTTTTTTCACTTCTATACTATTTCTTTCTTACTTTTATTTATGTTTCCAAAATATTTAAATGTATTTATATTTATAGTTAAAAGTATTTTACTTAGTCATGGAAATGTTCATACACATTAAAAAATGTATATAATTGTTAAAAAAAACAATCACCATTCAGGAAAGGTTCATGACATTTAAAAAATGTTCACATATAAGAAAACAATATTTCATGACATTCTAGAAAATGTTCATACAATATAAAAAAACTTTTTGAGCACATATATAAAACATTCATACGAATAAAAAATTCCATGACATTCCAACTTTTTCCATACATTTATAAAAAATTCATGACATAAAATAATGTTGAACTAGTTTAATTTTTTTATCATAATACTTAAGATATATTTACTTTTTTAGAAAACTGTTTGTGAAAAAAATGCAAAAAGGTACATACATGCTTTCAAAAAATGTTCAACGTGCATATGAAAAATGTCCAATGCATATTTAGAAGAGAAAAATGTGTTTTTGGTCCCTCAAGTTCCCAGAAAGTTTAGACTTGGTCCCTCAAGATTTTTTGGTCTACATTTGGTCCCTCAAGTTTCAAAACCGGATAAGTTTGGTCCTAAACCAGATTTTGAGGGCGTTGACCGGGTCAAAACCGTCTGATGAACAGTAAATGTGATTTTTTTTCAAAAAACTTCAAAAAAATCTGAATTTTTTTGGGGTTCAATATGCTTACATGCGCAAGGTGCGCCCAAATTTTGGTGGTCTTTTGACACTCGAGGAGCTCGTGTAAAAAAAAAACAAAAATATCTGCCAGATGAATAGTAATTCGAAAAAAATTCAAAACAAAACCAAAAAATTCTGAAATTTTTTTGGGTCTAATATGCTTACATGCGGAAGGTGCAACCAAAATTTCGTGGTCTTTCGACCCTCAAGGAGCTCGTGGCAAAAAAAATTCACATTTACTGTTCATCATGCGGTTTTGACCCGGTCAACGCCCTCAAAATCTGGTTTAGGACCAAACTTATCCGGTTTCAAAACTTAAAGGACCAAATGTAGACAAAAAAATCTTGAGGGACCAAGTTTACACTTTTTGGGAACTTGAGGGACCAAAAACACACTTTTCTCTATTTAGAAATATGATATGAATTTTAAAATGTTCATGTAAAATAATATTTTTTACAAAATTTTAATAAAATATTCATGACCTTAACCGCTGGATCTGCCGCTCCCGTTTTGCTATTGGGCACCGCTAGGCATCCAAGGCCGTCCGATGAGAAGCCTGGAGATCGTCAGATCTGCTAGCCACAGCCGCCCGAGATTTGCTGCCTCGGTTTGTTAATTGGCTGCTTCCCTCCGTATAACTGCTCCCTGTAATCCCGTTGACTTTCCCCGCTAGCCCCTCTCTCTTACCGTTTATTCCTTGAAGCAGACTCATGTGATGCAGGTTTATCCTGAACGTGCATCCCACCCATTTTTTTTAGTGGAACGTGCATCCCACCCTTGGTTGTGTGTTTCCTAACAAGACTATACAATTAAGTTTGCTTCTAGCGACTCAATGTGTTGCTTCAAAACAGCCAAATTTATTTGATCTAACAGAAATTTGGGTCCATTTATAAGGTTTATTTTATCTCCAACCAGTTAAGTAATAATTGTTTCTCTCGACTAGAAAATTTGTTTTCATTGCAACACGATTTTCTTGTAATGAAAACATTTACATTTATTTCCGCCGAAACATAAATTGTATATTGCTTCCTAACAAATGAAAGTTTGCTACCAAAGAGAAAGAAATTTGCTCCCATGCAACAAAAGCTTAATATAATTCCAACAACAAAGAATAATTACATTATAACAAAAACTGTTACAAGATCCACACCAAAGAGCGCTGGGAAGCAAGGGTATTGTCTTGGGTTGCAGGCTTGCAGCGGCACAGTAGGGAACACTTAGGCAAAATATTTCTGAAGGAAAATTGGCATGATGGCAGCAAGCAGCAGGGATGCTAGAGCCAGCTATTAACCACAACATGTTGATATCCTAGTCGCTCACACACTACGCCGACAAGCACATCCTTAGGGAGGGCCTCGGTCGCTATCTCTGTCCATGTATCCACCACCTCCTCTGCCGTCTTCAGATTGACACCGCCGACATTGTGGGGAGACGTCAGTGCAAGGCGTTTGACAAACTGAGGATGCATGGTTGGCGCCGTTTGGCGCAAAACATCTATACAATAGAAGCACTATGAGAAAATAAGAATATCAAAACATAAATAATATGCAGTGGAAACACAAGAAATGAAATAAGCATGGATTACACGAAGCAACAATTTGTTCTAGCAGAATATACAAGGTACTGGAAGCATAGAAAACTGGGATGAAAGAAAAGCATTGCTACAGAAACATATATGAAACGTTGAAGTAGGAACCATAGCTTACATGGACCAGCTATTTCAATGATCAAAACATAGGTGATAGGCAATGGAATCATATATTACTGATACGAAGAGAAAAATTCAATACCATAGGAAAAATATGCGACACAAAAGTACAAAACATGGCTTACAGGAAGCAACGAATTGGTCTGTCACAACATACACTGGTTTGTATTTTGATCAAAATGGTGTTGAAAAAAAGAACAATAGAAACACAAAAGTTATAAATATAATAGAAACAAGGACCATGGAAGCAAACTACCTACACCAAAGAAACATACATAATATAATATGGGGCATGTCATATTACAATAGTGATAACAATGACAACTTTTTTTGAAGAAGCAGAAAGTATGGAAGCATTCTTTATAGACCAAAGAAGCAGATGAAGTATTATTTCGAAGCCCGATCAGTATGAAGCATGAAGATGTTCTATCCAAATATAACTCATCTTACTTTGAAGCATAGAGAATTGAACATGGAAATTAATTAAGATAGCCGCCAACATCAGGATCCATGTTTGTGTCAAACCTACATACAAAATTCACCTGAAAACTGGTTGAATGAAGCAAGCTTTGTAGGCCAACGAAACATATGTAGTATTATTTTTGGAAGGTCCATTAGTAGGAAGAAACGAGTGATATCTCAACATAAATCATCTTAATAGGAAGCATATTTGTGTGATGTTCATGCCAAATTGACAGATATTCATTGAAGATTTGGTGATCCACTACACAAAGCACATAACCAAATCAGATCCAATAAAAGGGAATAACCCGGGATATGCACACGGAGATATGAAAACAATACTCATAGCATGAAATATGTTAGAAATCAACAAGCACTGTATCAACGTGAGAGAGGACTCAAACAACCTCGATGCATATATTTGGTATGGTCATGCTTCCATATTTCTAGAGGTATGAAGCTGGGAATTTATGCAAATGGTGCATTATTAGTGTTGGGTGGAAGCATGAAAATTTGAATGAAACCGAAAAATTTGCCGCCAAGTGCGGACGGATATATTTGGAAGCTCTTTATACAGAAAGCAATGAAGCAATCTTTTCTTAGCATTTATCACCATCATTCGAAGAACTGAATATGGACACTAAGGAATAGCCACGATTGTCTGCCTACATAATGGGTTATCGAATTGTCTACAAAGCATGACCTACAGAATGTTTGATGATAAATGACAAACACATACCAGAACAATACTAGGCAGCCACTGAACATACAAACCAATTAGTACTGCTGTTGGATGAAATACAAATAACTTGCACTACAAAAGTTACGAAGGAAATAACCATGGTTCTCGCTTGCGGGTGGCCGCAGCTGCGCGCAACTCTGCTCGCCGTCCCGGCATGGTTCTTCTCGCCGGATGCAGCAACTAGTCGTCGACTCGTCGTTGTAGTAGCACGCCCATAGCAGAACCGTCCGTATCGTTGGCCGCAACACCCCGGTGTCACCCCTCGCGCCATCGACAACTCGCCCGCTGATTGAAGCTGTTTGTCGTGCCCGTTGAAGCTTTTCCATCACTGGTCGCAGCAAAAACACCATCAGCGCCGAATCAGCCATTCAGCTGCTGCCTGCCGTCACACGGTTCCAGCATGCCGAGATGCCGGCTCCAGCAAAATTGGGCGCTGGTTCCAGCTCTCCAACTTCGTAGCTCCCATGTGCGGCGAACGATGCAGCAATCCGGGGCTCCCGTTCCAGCAAATTTGGGCGCCCATCCCAGCTAAAGTGTACGCCCGTTCCAGCTCCTCGCCCTGCTGATCCTAGCAGCCCATGGCTCGTTGCAGCAAAGCAAGCTCGCCGGTTCCAGCTCGTCGTCGGTTTGCACTGACGTGTCTAGCAAAAAGATCTGAAAGCAACAATCTTCCATTGGTCGGTCGAAGAAAAAAAAACAGGTTGCAGCAAAACAAAACATCGGATGCAGCAAAAAACAACTAAACAGGGATAATTTGTGTGGCCGATTTGTACCAAAAAAGATAGCTACTTCCAGCAAAATAAAACATTGGATGCAGCAAAAACAACTAAATAGGGAGAACTCGTGTGGTCGATTTATAGCAAAAAGATAACTACTTCCAGCCAAATCAAACACTGGTTCCGACAAAAAAACTTAGCAAGGTGAACCCCCAGTGATTTGATTGTAGCAAACAAAAATGCTAATTCCAACAAAGCAAAAGACTGCTTCCAGCAAAAAAAGCGCCGGCGGCGAGTGCGCGTATGGTTCCAGCATATCACATGATTGATGGCAACAATTACCGATGCTGGTTCCAGCAAATGGCTGGCCGGTTGTAGCAGAGGCTGTCGTGGCTTCCGGCACAAAAATCGCCGCAGCCGTCGTCCATCTTCACGGTGTTAACCATGTAATATTGTGTGGGCCGGACTAGTTCCTTGGGCGCCACACATTGGGGTAGATCTTTTCTGTTTAAATATCTATCTCTATTCCCTAAATCTCTCTCTCTCTAATCTCCTCAACCGAACATGTATATCCCCTCGAGAGGGTTATCTCGCCATCTAATATATATACATGCGGGCTCCCTGAAGGGAGTTGAGACGCTTCATCAATAGCTTTCATGGTATACAGAGCAGGACTCTTCCATCGCATCTAGCTACCCTACTCCATCATTCCTTCCCTCTCCATCGATCTGCACCATCACCATCGATCCACACCACCACCATGTCAACCTCCAGTACGCTCCCCAGCTCTGCCCTCAACTACAACATCTCCGAACCCCTCACCAGGACGAACTACGTTCTCTGGCGAGCTCAGGTCCGATCCCAGATCATGGGTGCTGGCTTGTACGGCTACATCGACAAAACTATAGATGAACCTCCCAAGACCATCGTCGCGAAGGACAAGGATGGCAAGGATCAGGTGATGCAAAACCCTGCCTATGCCCCTTGGCTGGTCCAGGACAAGCAAATCGTCGCCTACCTCCTCCGGAATCTCTCCAAGGAGGTCCTCGTTCAGGTGGCCTCACTAGAGACGTCGCATGCGATATGGACGGCGCTGTCCACCATGTTCACTACAGTCTCTCTCTCGCGCGCCAACAACCTTCGTGCCGCCCTCACCAACGCCCAGAAGGGCACCCAGTCTGCCTCAACATACTTCGGCTACATGCGATCTCTCTCAGATGAGCTCGCGGCGGCCGGGAAACCCATCGGAGAACCGGAGCTCATCACGTTCATCGTGTCCGGCCTCGACATGGAGTACCAACCACTGATCTCGGTGCTTGATGTCCGCACCGAGCCCGTCACGGTGGACCTCCTCTTCTCCCTCGTGTCCAACTTCGACCAGCGGGTCGAACTCTACCATGGTAATGGTTCTGGAGGCTTCAAATCTTCAGCAAATTCTGCATCTCGCGGCAGGCAGGGAGGACGAGGTGGTGGCTACCGCAACCAGAAGAACGGTGGCGGCGGATCCCGTGGTGGTTCTCACAGCGGCGGCAGCCATGCTGGCAATGGCAGCAGCCATGCTGGCAGCGGCGGCGGCTATCAGGGAGGAGGTGGTGGCGGCGGCTACCACCCCAATGGAGGCTCCAGCAGCGGCGGTGGCTACCATCACAGTAATGGTGGTGGCGGCTATCAAGGGGGAGGCGGCGGCAGCTACTACTCCCCCAAAAATCACGGCGGCAACAACACCAGAAGATCCTCCAACAACAACCGGCGTCCCTTCCAAGGCTATGATGGCTATGAAGGCAAGTGCCAGATTTGTAAAAAAAACAACCATATTGCTAAAGATTGTGATTGGCGCTATGCCGATGATAACTCCCAGAAAAAGAAAATTGCAGCTGCAGCAGATGGATCATATGGTGTTGATACCAACTGGTATATGGACACGGGGGCGACGAATCATATCACCGGAGAGTTGGAGAAACTAACCATGCATGAGAAGTACCGTGGTCATGATCAAATTTACACGGCGGCTAATGGTGCAGGTATGGAGATTAGTCATATTGGTAACTCAATTATCAACACCCCACATAAAATTTTTGTCTTAAAAGATATCTTGCATGTTCCCGATGCTTCCAAAACCCTTCTTTCAGTTCATCACATTGCTCTTGATAATAATGTCTTCCTAGAGTTTCACCCATATTTCTTTTTGATCAAGGATCAGGTCACGAAGAAGATTCTTCATAGAGGTGTCTGTGTTCAAGGGCTATATGCGTTGCTTCCTCAATACTGCAAGTTTAATAAACAAGTCTATGGCGCCATCAAGCTCTCGGCCGAAAGGTGGCATAGTCGCTTAGGTCATCCTTCATTTGGTACTGTTCATCAAATTCTTAGTAGAAATAAACTCCCCGTTGTTGGTGAGAGAAACTCAGAAACCATTTGTGACTCATGTCAGAAAGCAAAAAGTCATCAATTACCATATCCTGTTTCCACTAGTGTTTCTACCAAACCTCTCCAGCTTATTTTTTTCTGATGTATGGGGTCCTGCACCCACATCGGTCGGTAGACACTCTTATTATGTGAGTTTTATTGATGACTATAGCAAGTACACTTGGATATATCTTCTTAAAAAACGTTCGGATGTTTTTCAAGTCTTTCACAATTTCCAAGCTTTCGTTGAACGCAAGTTTGATAGTAAAATCATTGCCATGCAATCGGATTGGGGTGGGGAATATGAGAAACTCAATTCTTTTTTTCAAAAGATCGGCATCTCTCATCATGTATCATGTCCCCATGCTCATCAACAAAATGGTTCCGCAGAACGGAAACATAGACACATTGTTGAGGTAGGCCTAGCTCTTTTAGCTGCAGCCTCTATGCCATTGAAATTTTGGGACGAAGCTTTCCTTACTGCCGTTCATCTTATTAACATGTGGCCTAGTCGTACTATTGCTCATGAAACTCCTACTGAACATCTTCTCCATGTCACACCTGATTATACTACTCTTCGTGTTTTTGGGTGTGCATGTTGGCCTAATCTTCGTCCCTACAACACTCGCAAACTTTCGTTTCGCTCCCAACAATGTGTCTTCCTCGGCTATAGTGCTCAACATAAGGGTGTCAATTGCCTAGATGTCTCCACTGGTCGTGTGTATATTTCTCGGGATGTTGTCTTTGATGAAACTCAGTTTCCTTTTGAAAAACTACATCCCAATGCCGGTGCCCTTCTTCGCAAGGAGATTCTTCTCCTTCCTCCACATCTCTCCGGTGTTGCTCCTGTGGGTGTTGATGATTGTGTTGATCCAATTATAACTAACGCTTCTAATTCTGCATATGAGTCTGCTGCTACAGGTGATCATGCTGCTGAAAACTGGGCACAAAACGGTACAAAAACAGTTGAAAATGGCGCTCCCAGCTGTTCTGTACCTATCACGGAAATTCAGAGGCAATCTGCCTTGGGATCGGCGCCTTTGCACCCGCCAGCGTCGCCAGAATCAGCTCCGGGATCTCCGTCCCACCAGGCGCACTCGCGCCCCGCGTCTGCAACCGGTCGCGCGGACTCCGACCCGACAGTGGCCACGCCGGCCACTCCTACCGCGGGGTCAGCGCGGTTCGCTCCTGAGCCCCGAGTCTACGCCAGGCGGGGCCCCACTCGGTCGCCTGTATCGGCTACGGGCGACAGCACGCGCCTCGAGCTGGATCCGGTGGGATCCTCTGCGGCTCCCTTCTCCTCCTCTATGGCGCGAACGGCCACAGATGATCCGGCGGGACAGGGGGACAGAGCAGACGAGGCTGCTACTCCCTCTGGATCAGCTCCAAGCGCTGATATTCCGTCGCTAACTGCTATGGTGCCACGTACACGTCTCCGCGCAGGTGTTATTCAACCCGTTAATTACAGAGTTAAATATGGCTTGGCTGCATCCACAGGTGAACCCCGCACACATCATTAGGCTCTTGCTGATCCCAAGTGGAAGGCAGCTATGGATGATGAGTTTCAGGCTCTTCAGAAAAATGGCACCTGGCATTTGGTTCCTTCACGACAAGGTAACAATGTGATTGATTGCAAATGGGTCTTTAGAATAAAAAGAAGGTCGGATGGCTCCATTGATCGGTATAAGGCTAGACTTGTTGCCAAGGGCTTCAAGCAAAGGTATGGCATAGACTATGAGGATACTTTTAGTCCAGTTGTTAAAGCTGCTACTATTCGTCTTGTGTTGTCCATTGCTGTGTCTAAAGGATGGAGCCTCAGACAGCTAGATGTGCAGAATGCGTTTCTTCATGGTGTTCTGGAAGAGGAAGTATATATGAAGCAACCTCCTGGGTTTGAAGATAAGAACAAACCGTATCATGTGTGCAGACTTGATAAGTCACTTTATGGGCTGAAACAAGCCCCTAGAGCATGGTACTCTCGTCTAAGTACAAAGCTGCAGCAACTTGGTTTTGTTCCTTCAAAGTCTGACACCTCATTGTTTATATATCACAAGTCACATATATCCATCTTTGTGCTTATTTATGTTGATGACATCATTGTTACAAGTTCCTCCAATGAAGTAGTGACTGCTCTTTTGTCAGATTTGAACTCAGAATTTGCTCTCAAGGACTTGGGGGACTTGCATTTCTTCCTTGGTATTGAGGTTAAGAAAAACAGAGAAGGTGGTCTTCATCTTTCTCAGGAAAAATATGCAACTGATCTTTTGCAGAGAGTTGGGTTGCAGAATTGTAAACCCTCACCAACACCTTTGTCCAGTTCAGAAAAACTCTCTCTTAGTGAAGGAGAACTTCTGAGTCAGGAGAATGGCACCAAGTACAGAAGTTTGGTAGGAGCACTGCAGTATTTGACTCTTACCAGACCTGACATCTCTTTTTCAGTAAATAAAGTCTGTCAGTTTCTTCATGCACCTACTACTGCGCACTGGACTGCTGCAAAATGCATATTAAGATATGTGAAACATACTCTGAGTGTTGGATTGACCTTCAGTAAATCTTCATCTACTCTTGTGAGTGCTTTTTCTGATTCTGACTGGGCAGGTTGTTTGGATGACAGAAGATCAACTGGAGGTTTTACAGTTTTCTTTGGTCCTAATTTAGTCTCCTGGTGTGCAAAGAAACAGGCTACAGTTTCCAGGTCAAGTACTGAGGCAGAATATAAGGCATTGGCAAATGCTACAGCTGAGATCATTTGGGTTAAGGCTATTCTCAAGGAGCTTGGTTTTCATCATACACAAACTCCTTGTCTTTGGTGTGATAATCTTGGTGCCACATATCTAGCTGCAAATCCTGTCTTTCATGGCAGAACCAAACACATTGAGATAGACTATCACTTTGTCAGAGAAAGAGTTGCAAACAAAGAACTGGACATTCGTTTTGTGCATTCAAGAGATCAAGTTGCAGATGGATTCACAAAAGCCTTGGCTACGAAACCTTTTGAGGAGTTTAGACATAATCTCAACTTGCAAAGTTTAGATTAAGGGAGGGTGTTAACCATGTAATATTGTGTGGGCCGGACTAGTTCCTTGGGCGCCACACATTGGGGTAGATCTTTTCTGTTTAAATATCTATCTCTATTCCCTAAATCTCTCTCTCTCTGTAATCTCCTCAACCGAACATGTATATCCCCTCGAGAGGGTTATCTCGCCATCTAATATATATACATGCGGGCTCCCTGAAGGGAGTTGAGACGCTTCATCAATAGCTTTCACACGGCACAGACCACATCGTCGGTCATAGTAGTAGGGGCCGCCGGTTGCAGCAAACCATCCCACCGTTGTCGTATCAGGTTGCAAAGTGGAAACACCAAGTTGTCGATGTAGCTTTGGCGCCATGCCTCCACGCTCGCCGAGAGTCGTGCTCCCGCACCTCCGCAACTTCATGTGTGTAGCCCGGGACCGCCAGCTTGCCACACACCTCTTCCATCACCGGCAAGCTATTCATTGAAGGTAGGCCAGGGGGGCAGAGAGGTGCACGGGGTGAATGGTGGGCATGAAGGGATAAGCAAGAAAAATGAGTGGTGCGTGAGGGAATAAGGAAGAGGGAGCGTGTGTGGCTGAGAGGATGAGGCCACACGCGGGCCACACGATTGCCTTCGATCGAACGAAGCGTACGCGACCTGCCAAGCGCGTTCCACTGGCACGTCGCAGGGAAAGGTTTCCCCTTTCCTTTCATGTTGGATATGGTCCACCGCAGGGGCACAGGCACACGCTCCACCCGCTAGAGCATATCCATGCTTTGCGATGAAACACATTACAATGCATTGTCAATCAAGATGAGATTTACCCCTCTTTATAATGAGAGAGATATCTCTAGGGCCCTTGAGTCAGATCTACTTAAGGTTAAATTGTTAAACTACTAAAGGATTCCAAGTCAGGTGATCGAGAAAGAGAGATCTAGCCCGAGCTTGACCAATATCGTGCGGTAAATTAAGGGACCGACATGTACTCCTATGTTACATAGATCTTGAGACATCCTTGTAAATCCCAACAAGGCCAGCGATCGAATGCGAACTGGACACCAGGGAAGGGCCAACCATCGGTTTGGAACTCCAGACCAGAGAAGGAGGTATCTATCACTACCCTAGCTGCATTCCTAGCACAAATAGTATAGTATAAGCAGCTCTTCTATCCAGGCCGTGCCAGCAAAATCCGGGGCCCTGTGCGAAACAAAAAAAATGAGGCCCTATTTCACTAGAAAAAATGAACTAACGAGCAATTATCATGTATATGATATAATGTCTAACTCACCTAGTCTCGTGCCCTATCCAGTTGAACTGCTATAATATGCTCTTCAACCAAGGAGGCAAGAACCGATCTCTAACAATGCAACGATCCTTGCCAAAAGTTAATTAGGATTTAGAAATTAGGAGTAGGGAGTGTAGGAGCCGAAGTTAATCAAGAGGACAAGCCAGTGGCAGCAGGCTACCTGTTTCGGCGAGAGGAACATGTCGATCAGATGAAGTTAATCGGAAGCGGCAGGCTCGTTGCCCCGCCTATCGCCGTGTCGCCCGTCGCCAATTCTGGATGCGATCGATTTTGATCTGGTCTAGATGTGCCATCTCACCTGCCTCTAAATGCAATCGATATCTGCTACCATCTCGATGCGCCTACATGGTTTCCGATCAGAGGCACCCACACGGTTGCCATATATATGAATCAATAGCATAGTAGATCACACAATCAAAGATAATAAAAACTTGGATGTACAATTCGCTATATATAAGATGAGGGTTGAGAGATTAATAAACAATACTCACTAGTGTTAAACCTTGATTAGTTGGCTTGACCATCGAAGAATTGGAGTGCGGTATGAAGAATTTCCCAACGCAGAGCCGGTGTCGCCTAGTTTAATCGGACTAAATCTAATCAGGACTAGTGAGCAAGAAGCAGCAGCGGCGGCCGGCAGCCTCCAATAACGTGTTAATCACGTTGTTTTTTTTTTCTTTTTGAGCTTTTTTTTAAGGTTTTTTTTCTTTTTGAGCTAAATCACGCTGGGGGCTAACCTATTCTTTTAGGGTAGGGTAATGTCCTGGCTAGTAGTTAACGCATCGAGCGGCCTGTGAGGCTGGGACGCTCGACTCAGCCAAGAGGACCAGCGGCCCAGCGCATAGGAATATACACATAGGCTTATAAAAAATTCTGAGGCCCCTAAAATTGATGGGCCCTGTGCGGGCTGCACACTCTGCACCACTATGGGCCCGGCCCTGCTTCTATCTCCTTGGCACTGTACAGAAAACCATGCAGAAGGGTTGATTAGAGCTGGGCATTTGGTAGAAACTGAAATTTCGGTTTCTGCTGCTCGGTTTTTTCATGAATTCGGTTTGTAGATTCGGTTTTCGGTTTTAACCGAATTCTGTACCATATTCAGAAAGTGCAGTTTCAGTTTCAGAACATATTTTGATAGCATGTGGGTTCTAAAGAAAAAAATGGCAGCATAATAGAGCAACCAACCAAGTTCCAACACATAACAGTAGGCCAATTAGGACAAACTGGTAAGTGCATAATAGCATAACTGATAAGTGCATCTACTAAAATTCCAAGACAAGACAAATTGATAAGTGATAAGCGGTTGGTAAGCAAACTCTTCAATTAGTTCTCCACAAGAATGAAGTGCAGCACACAACCAACCAAGTTAAAAGTCTACTTATTACACTTTAAAACATAGGCAAACAGCCAAGATTGAAGTGCCACCAAACAGTGCACTGCAGATGTGCTCCAATACCTAAGTTGAAGAGCAGCCAACACCCAACAGTAGGACTCCCACTCCCAGCAAGCCACCAAGCATGAAGCCAAGGGAAAATGTAGCTCTCTGTAGCAGTAGGAAAAAATTACAAGCGATAATTAGACATGAACAGCCAGGAGCATCTTTCTTCTAACTCTTAGGAGCATTTTGTAATATATACTGATAAGTAGACAATTGGTAACAGCAAAACAACATGTACAGGAGCACCTTTTGAATTGTTCAATGATTCGTCTTGTGTTGTCCATTGCTGTGTCTAAAGGATGGAGCCTCAGACAGCTAGATGTGCAGAATGCGTTTCTTCATGGTGTTCTGGAAGAGGAAGTATATATGAAGCAACCTCCTGGGTTTGAAGATAAGAACAAACCGTATCATGTGTGCAGACTTGATAAGTCACTTTATGGGCTGAAACAAGCCCCTAGAGCATGGTACTCTCGTCTAAGTACAAAGCTGCAGCAACTTGGTTTTGTTCCTTCAAAGTCTGACACCTCATTGTTTATATATCACAAGTCACATATATCCATCTTTGTGCTTATTTATGTTGATGACATCATTGTTACAAGTTCCTCCAATGAAGTAGTGACTGCTCTTTTGTCAGATTTGAACTCAGAATTTGCTCTCAAGGACTTGGGGGACTTGCATTTCTTCCTTGGTATTGAGGTTAAGAAAAACAGAGAAGGTGGTCTTCATCTTTCTCAGGAAAAATATGCAACTGATCTTTTGCAGAGAGTTGGGTTGCAGAATTGTAAACCCTCACCAACACCTTTGTCCAGTTCAGAAAAACTCTCTCTTAGTGAAGGAGAACTTCTGAGTCAGGAGAATGGCACCAAGTACAGAAGTTTGGTAGGAGCACTGCAGTATTTGACTCTTACCAGACCTGACATCTCTTTTTCAGTAAATAAAGTCTGTCAGTTTCTTCATGCACCTACTACTGCGCACTGGACTGCTGCAAAATGCATATTAAGATATGTGAAACATACTCTGAGTGTTGGATTGACCTTCAGTAAATCTTCATCTACTCTTGTGAGTGCTTTTTCTGATTCTGACTGGGCAGGTTGTTTGGATGACAGAAGATCAACTGGAGGTTTTACAGTTTTCTTTGGTCCTAATTTAGTCTCCTGGTGTGCAAAGAAACAGGCTACAGTTTCCAGGTCAAGTACTGAGGCAGAATATAAGGCATTGGCAAATGCTACAGCTGAGATCATTTGGGTTAAGGCTATTCTCAAGGAGCTTGGTTTTCATCATACACAAACTCCTTGTCTTTGGTGTGATAATCTTGGTGCCACATATCTAGCTGCAAATCCTGTCTTTCATGGCAGAACCAAACACATTGAGATAGACTATCACTTTGTCAGAGAAAGAGTTGCAAACAAAGAACTGGACATTCGTTTTGTGCATTCAAGAGATCAAGTTGCAGATGGATTCACAAAAGCCTTGGCTACGAAACCTTTTGAGGAGTTTAGACATAATCTCAACTTGCAAAGTTTAGATTAAGGGAGGGTGTTAACCATGTAATATTGTGTGGGCCGGACTAGTTCCTTGGGCGCCACACATTGGGGTAGATCTTTTCTGTTTAAATATCTATCTCTATTCCCTAAATCTCTCTCTCTCTGTAATCTCCTCAACCGAACATGTATATCCCCTCGAGAGGGTTATCTCGCCATCTAATATATATACATGCGGGCTCCCTGAAGGGAGTTGAGACGCTTCATCAATAGCTTTCACACGGCACAGACCACATCGTCGGTCATAGTAGTAGGGGCCGCCGGTTGCAGCAAACCATCCCACCGTTGTCGTATCAGGTTGCAAAGTGGAAACACCAAGTTGTCGATGTAGCTTTGGCGCCATGCCTCCACGCTCGCCGAGAGTCGTGCTCCCGCACCTCCGCAACTTCATGTGTGTAGCCCGGGACCGCCAGCTTGCCACACACCTCTTCCATCACCGGCAAGCTATTCATTGAAGGTAGGCCAGGGGGGCAGAGAGGTGCACGGGGTGAATGGTGGGCATGAAGGGATAAGCAAGAAAAATGAGTGGTGCGTGAGGGAATAAGGAAGAGGGAGCGTGTGTGGCTGAGAGGATGAGGCCACACGCGGGCCACACGATTGCCTTCGATCGAACGAAGCGTACGCGACCTGCCAAGCGTGTTCCACTGGCACGTCGCAGGGAAAGGTTTCCCCTTTCCTTTCATGTTGGATATGGTCCACCGCAGGGGCACAGGCACACGCTCCACCCGCTAGAGCATATCCATGCTTTGCGATGAAACACATTACAATGCATTGTCAATCAAGATGAGATTTACCCCTCTTTATAATGAGAGAGATATCTCTAGGGCCCTTGAGTCAGATCTACTTAAGGTTAAATTGTTAAACTACTAAAGGATTCCAAGTCAGGTGATCGAGAAAGAGAGATCTAGCCCGAGCTTGACCAATATCGTGCGGTAAATTAAGGGACCGACATGTACTCCTATGTTACATAGATCTTGAGACATCCTTGTAAATCCCAACAAGGCCAGCGATCGAATGCGAACTGGACACCAGGGAAGGGCCAACCATCGGTTTGGAACTCCAGACCAGAGAAGGAGGTATCTATCACTACCCTAGCTGCATTCCTAGCACAAATAGTATAGTATAAGCAGCTCTTCTATCCAGGCCGTGCCAGCAAAATCCGGGGCCCTGTGCGAAACAAAAAAAATGAGGCCCTATTTCACTAGAAAAAATGAACTAACGAGCAATTATCATGTATATGATATAATGTCTAGCTCACCTAGTCTCGTGCCCTATCCAGTTGAACTGCTATAATATGCTCTTCAACCAAGGAGGCAAGAACCGATCTCTAACAATGCAACGATCCTTGCCAAAAGTTAATTAGGATTTAGAAATTAGGAGTAGGGAGTGTAGGAGCCGAAGTTAATCAAGAGGACAAGCCAGTGGCAGCAGGCTACCTGTTTCGGCGAGAGGAACATGTCGATCAGATGAAGTTAATCGGAAGCGGCAGGCTCGTTGCCCCGCCTATCGCCGTGTCGCCCGTCGCCAATTCTGGATGCGATCGATTTTGATCTGGTCTAGATGTGCCATCTCACCTGCCTCTAAATGCAATCGATATCTGCTACCATCTCGATGCGCCTACATGGTTTCCGATCAGAGGCACCCACACGGTTGCCATATATATGAATCAATAGCATAGTAGATCACACAATCAAAGATAATAAAAACTTGGATGTACAATTCGCTATATATAAGATGAGGGTTGAGAGATTAATAAACAATACTCACTAGTGTTAAACCTTGATTAGTTGGCTTGACCATCGAAGAATTGGAGTGCGGTATGAAGAATTTCCCAACGCAGAGCCGGTGTCGCCTAGTTTAATCGGACTAAATCTAATCAGGACTAGTGAGCAAGAAGCAGCAGCGGCGGCCGGCAGCCTCCAATAACGTGTTAATCACGTTGTTTTTTTTTTCTTTTTGAGCTTTTTTTTAAGGTTTTTTTTCTTTTTGAGCTAAATCACGCTGGGGGCTAACCTATTCTTTTAGGGTAGGGTAATGTCCTGGCTAGTAGTTAACGCATCGAGCGGCCTGTGAGGCTGGGACGCTCGACTCAGCCAAGAGGACCAGCGGCCCAACGCATAGGAATATACACATAGGCTTATAAAAAATTCTGAGGCCCCTAAAATTGATGGGCCCTGTGCGGGCTGCACACTCTGCACCACTATGGGCCCGGCCCTGCTTCTATCTCCTTGGCACTGTACAGAAAACCATGCAGAAGGGTTGATTAGAGCTGGGCATTTGGTAGAAACTGAAATTTCGGTTTCTGCTGCTCGGTTTTTTCATGAATTCGGTTTGTAGATTCGGTTTTCGGTTTTAACCGAATTCTGTACCATATTCAGAAAGTGCAGTTTCAGTTTCAGAACATATTTTGATAGCATGTGGGTTCTAAAGAAAAAAATGGCAGCATAATAGAACAACCAACCAAGTTCCAACACATAACAGTAGGCCAATTAGGACAAACTGGTAAGTGCATAATAGCATAACTGATAAGTGCATCTACTAAAATTCCAAGACAAGACAAATTGATAAGTGATAAGCGGTTGGTAAGCAAACTCTTCAATTAGTTCTCCACAAGAATGAAGTGCAGCACACAACCAACCAAGTTAAAAGTCTACTTATTACACTTTAAAACATAGGCAAACAGCCAAGATTGAAGTGCCACCAAACAGTGCACTGCAGATGTGCTCCAATACCTAAGTTGAAGAGCAGCCAACACCCAACAGTAGGACTCCCACTCCCAGCAAGCCACCAAGCATGAAGCCAAGGGAAAATGTAGCTCTCTGTAGCAGTAGGAAAAAATTACAAGCGATAATTAGACATGAACAGCCAGGAGCATCTTTCTTCTAACTCTTAGGAGCATTTTGTAATATATACTGATAAGTAGACAATTGGTAACAGCAAAACAACATGTACAGGAGCACCTTTTGAATTGTTAAGAGGACATTTTCATCTAGTTACTCAATTAATGTTGTCTACATATATAAAATCACAATCATAATTTTTAATACAAATCTAATGACATCAATTTTATCTCACATAAACCACATACTAACAAAGTACTCCCTCCGTCCCATAATGTAAGTGCCTTATAAACACCTTGTCTTAACAAATTAATGTATGCCTTATAATTTGAGATGGAGGAAGTATAGATTTGAGTGGACAAAGTACCAGCATTCACACTACCATCACACCATCAAATTATAAGTACACATTTCACACGTGTCATCTCTGTTCCTAGTACATTAGATCATCGGATAGTTTGACGAGCAATGATAGTAATAAAAAGAATGGTGGGCTTGATACCATATGCACCATTGTTTCGTACCTCGTTTTTTCTCTATCAGAAAGATCATAGAAAATAAAAGGAGAGAAGTAATTGACAAAACATAAAGATAAGAACCTGTTGGTTTTTCTAAAAAAATCAAGTGATCCACCCCCAGCAGCACCTCCGGCATGGGAAGCCCCGTGTTACATCATTCAATTAGTCAAAAGATAATCAAAGAAGCAACACCGCACCAGCACTACACAGACAAAGGTGGAAAGTAAACCTGTGGGAAAAGATCTAATGGTGTTGTGTTTGGGATTCCAGAGAAGCCGGTTTCTCTAGGAGCTGCATCCGTGGTGTTTTCCCCTTGACCAACCACCGGAACAGCAACTTCAGCTGTCACTAGAATACCCTAATGTTTGAAAAAACAAAATATCAACTATAGCATCAGAAAATCGATCCAAATTAAAAATTCACATGGGGAGAGATACGCGCAGAGTACAGATAGTCAATGGCACGGTTTGGATTGTTATAAGCAGCACGAAGAGCTCTTTGGACCTTATCTCTCTCCCAACTAACACCCCCCATCTCCATTATCTGGTTAATCATTGTGTCCAGATTGCTTCCTGATGGTAAATCCGATGCTGCAAGATCAACTGTACTCGAAGGGGTCCTAACAAAAAAGAAACAAGAGTTTTACATAGCAGAACTAGTAAATTTAAAGGGAAATGGTTTGGTTCATATTCACACGACCATGACTGCAAGACAGATTGTAGGATCATGCAATGCTACAATTATACAACCATTTCAGATCTATACTCCATACAGTTACATCAATCCCAAAAATTTCAGGTTGGGGCCAAACTTCCCATTACCCAGCTATGCAAATTGCTGTTTCAATGGCATTTGACTTTCATGCACTCCAGAAATTCACCTAGTTATGATCAGTGCTTCTAACTTAATATTTAGTTTTGATGTTCATTGACCATTGTGCTTAAGTCAGAAGTTGCTGAATTTAACCCTATTGACTCATGTGACATGTTCACGGAGAAGTCAGAAAATATACTTTTCACTCTCCTTGCAAATTGCAATCTATTAGTTGATGCATCTACTTGTGTTTGTTGTCACTCTTCAAAATGAACGTTTGCGGCTATGAGGTCATTTAAGCAACATTGCATGATTTAAAGCTGAAACAAGCATTAGAAGGACGTGCCTCTGAAAGTTAAGAACACCGGTTTTCCCTTGGGAGGGATACATGCAGAAACGCGAAATTCGAGTGGTAAAGAAGATCCTAATGCAATATCAACTGGCAGACTTCGAACATACTCTGCGGGTGGTCTTTCAGGCTGAGAAGTCGTAGTTGATTGGACCCTGCAGAAAGATGACACATACATTTAATTTGAGCAAGACCCTTTGTGCATGCAGTAAAATGCAACCAGGACACTAGAAAGGGACTCACTCGGGCTGAGGAGCTTGTGGTTGAGCAACTGGAGGTGCTTGACTGGTAATAGGAGTGCTTGAAGCCTAGCAATGGTTCATGTGTCAGTACATATGCTTGCTACTATTGTGTTTTCATCCGCAAAAGAAGAATTTTACCTGTGCAGATGAAGCTCCACCGGAAGCAGAAGCTTTACTCTGCAGAAAATAAATAAAGAGCTATACTTTTAATTTTAAGAGAAGAAGAACAAGCCCGACGCATAAAGTAGGAAAAACTTGAATAATGTTAAAATAGTGTTATAAGTATCAAATACTTTATTTAGTGTTGATATAAATGGACATAGTACATCATAGCTAGAAACGTAGGAAGGAGCAATATAGATGAACTATGGCAGGAGGCCAGCAAATTGTGGCGCATTAAATAAGGTGAAAAAGTATTTCAGGCATATTCTTCATTAGTGAATAATAACTTTTAGGTGTCATATATGAACTTAATTTTCATGTGTAACCGCTTATGCTAGTTCTGCACTCATTAATAATTCATGTTATTACAATTGTTACACCAAGTATTCAGTAAGTGAAAATAATCCGATAGCATATGACAGAAAAAAATATCCATACTGTATAGGGCATAAGCAGTCTACCTTATTTAGCATTAGAACTAGAAATCCATCTTCGCTAACTTGATTCTCATCCAATGTACTTTTATCCTTCAAAACCTTGCAATTGTGAACCAGCAGTTGTTGATCCCATGGATAACTATCCATTCCATGAATCTCTTCAATGTTCTTCTTGACAGCCATAATCTGATTCAAAGCAAACAGTTAGCAAGATATTGAAGTAATTACTCCCAGTGACATTTCTTACTATTCATAGTTCAGAAGTCTTGGAGATGCTACTTTGACAACAAAAACAAATACAACTATACATTAAGAATAATACTATGAAAAACAAATTAACAGCAAATCTCATAATATATTTATTATATAAACCTATATAGTTTTAAAACTATTGGGATACGAACTTTGTAGCCACAGATCCTAGGTCGCCAAGTTAAAAAGAACACAGATGGTATATCACAAAAAATATTGATCTGTGATAACAGAATGATTTGGAAACAAGTGTACTCCTCATGCATGGCAAAGGGACACGGGTGGGGAAGAACAGTGGATAACAAGGCGTCCAAGGTTGAGTTTCAGGAGTGCCATTGCTATTCTTCATGATCTAGGGTTCAGTTTGGCGTCGCAAGGTTGAGTTTCAGGAGTGCCATTGCTATTCTTTCCCACAAAATCACCAGCATATCCACAAAATCAAAGTTGCGTAAATAGAGAAAGAGCATTGTGCGTCTAACAATCATGTTTATTTGGAATACAGCCCAAAATCGTCTGCCAATATATATTTTTAAACAGCCTGCCTACAACAACACGTTCACCGTCCTTCCTGCAAACTCACCCGCACTGTTCTCCCCCAAAGATGATCCCGAGAACTCACAAGTAAATGCGAGGACGCAGCGCAAACGGCATTCGAATTCAGGGGCCAACACCTTAATCAGTAGTAGCACACCCAAATCTAATTAACGAGATAATCCCTTCCGTATATGATGGCATAACCACATGTACCTAACATCTAGTTCACCGTCACATCATCAGCATCAATCAAAATGCTAGAGAACTTCCGAAACAAGATCGCCGTCAAGTCCAGCGAAGAACACGGGCCCGGTTTGAATTAAAAAAAAGTCGGGGAAATTTGAAACTAAAAGAGGGGAGCGCGCTGAAGGAAATATGCCCTAGAGGCAATAATAAAGTTGTTATTTTATATTTCCTTATTCATGATAAAGGTTTATTATTCATGCTAGAATTGTATTGATCGGAAACCTTAATACATGTGTGAATACATAAACAAACACCGTGTCCCTAGTGAGCCTCTACTAGACTAGCTCGTTGATCAAAGATGGTTAAGGTTTCCTAACCATTGACATGAGTTGTCATTTGATAACGGGATCACATCATTAGGAGAATGATGTGATGGACAAGACCCATCCGTTAGCTTAGCATAATGATCGTTCAGTTTTATTGCTATTGCTTTCTTCATGTCAAATACATATTCCTTCGACTATGAGATTATGCAATTTCCGGATACCAGAGGAATGCCTTGTGTGCTATCAAACATCACAACGTAACTGGGTGATTATAAAGATGCTCTACAGGTATCTCCGAAGGTGTTTGTTGAGTTGGCATAGATCGAGATTAGGATTTGTCACTCCGAGTATCGGAGACGTATCTCTGGGCCCTCTCGGTAATACACATCATAAGCTTGCAAGCAAACGACTAAGGAGTTAGTCACGAGGTGATGTATTACGGAACGAGTAAAGAGACTTGCCGGTAACGATATTGAACTAGGTATGAAGATACCGACGATTGAATCTCGGGCAAGTAACATACCGACAGACAAAGGGAATAATGTATGTTGTCATAACGGTTCGACCGATAAAGATCTTCGTAGAATATGTAGGATCCAATATGGGCATCCGGGTTCCGCTGTTGGTTATTGACCGGAGAGGTGTCTCGGTCATGTCTACATAGTTCTCGAACCCGTAGGGTCCGCACGCTTAACGTTCGTTGACGATATAGTATTATATGAGTTATGTGATTTGGTGACCGAATGTTGTTCGGAGTCCCGGATGAGATCACGGACATGACAAGGAGTCTCGAAATGGTCGAGAGGTAAAGATTGATATATAGGGCGATAGTATTCGGACACCGGAAGTGTTCCGGAGGGTACCGGGTACATATCGGGTCACCGGAAGGGGTTCCGGGCACCCCCGGCAAAAGATATGGGCCTTATGGGCCAAGAGGGGAAACACACCAGCCACCAGGGGCTGGTGCGCCCCCCATATGGGCTGAACCAAGAGGAGAAGGAAAAGGTGGAAGAGAAAGGAAAGGGGGGGATTCGACCTCCCCTTTCCCTTTCTCCCCCTCCTCTTTCGTTCCCCCTCCGGTAAATAAGGAAGGGGGGGGGGGGCGCCGGCCTAGGAGGAACCCAAGTAGGATTCGGTCCTACTTGGGGCGCCTCATGGCCTCTGCCCTCTCCATCCCACCTATATATATGGGGGGCGCCCCTAGCACACACCAGACAATTGCCTAGCCGTGTGCGGCGCCCCCTCCACCGTTTACACCCTCGGTCATATTTTCGTAGTGCTTAGGCGAAGCCCTGCGAGGATCACTTCACCATCACCGTCACCACACCGTCATGCTGACGGAACTCATCTACTACCTCAACATCTTGCTGGATCAAGAAGGCGAGGGATGTCACCGAGCTGAACGTGTGCAGAACGCGGAGGTGCCGTGCGTTCGGTACTTGATCGGTTGAAGTGCAAAGAAGTTCGACTACATCAACCGCGTTGTTTAACGCTTCCGCTTACGATCTACGAGGGTACGTAGACACACTCTCCCCCTCGTTGCTATGCATCTCCATAGATAGATCATTGCGAGTGCGTAGAAAATGTTTTGTTTTCCATGCAACGTTGATGTCTACTACGCAACCTTCTTCTTGTAGACTCATGTTGGGCCTCCAAGCGCAGAGTTTTGTAGGACACTAGCAAATTTCCCTCAAGTGGATGACCTAAGGTTTATCAATCTGTGGGAGGCGTAGGATGAAGATGGTCTCTCTCAAACAACCCTGCAACCAAATAACAAAGAGTCTCTTGTGTCCCCAACACACCCAATACAATGATAAATTGTATAGATGCACTAGTTCGGCGAAAAGATGGTGATACGAGTGTAATAGGGAGGGTAGATATAGGTTTTTGTAATCTGAAAATATAAAAACAGCAAGGTAGCAAGTAACAAAAGTGAGCAAAAACGGTATTGCAATGCTTGGAAACAAGGCCTAGAGTTCATACTTTCACTAGTGCAAGTTCTCTCAACAATGATAACATAATTAGATCATATGGCAATCCCTCAACGTGCGACAAAAGTCACTCCAAAGTTCCTATCGCGGAGAACATAAGATGAAATTGCTTGTAGGGTACGAAACCACCTCAAAGTTATTCTTTCCGATCAATCCATTGAGCTATTCCTATAAGTGTCACAAACAGCCCTAGAGTTCGTAGTAAAATAACACCATATGACACACATCAATCAACCCTAATGTCACCTAGACACTCCAATGTCACCACAAGTATCCGTGGGTCAATTATACGATATGCATCAAACAACTTCAGATTCATAATATTCAATCCAACACAAAGAACCTCAAAGAGTGCCCCAAGATTCCTACCGGAGAAACAAGGATGAAAACATGCATCAACCCCTATGCATAGATTACTCCAATGTTACCTCGGGAATCCGCAAGTTGAGTGCCAAAACATACATCAAGTGAATCAATAGAATACCCCATTGTCACCACGGGTATCCCACGCAAGACATACATCAAGTGTTCTCAAATCCATAATAGTATTCAATCCGATAATAGTGAAACCTCAAAGGTAAAACTCAATTCATCATAAGAAGGTAGAGGGGGAGAAACACCATATGATCCAACTATAATAACAAAGCTCGCGGTACATCAAGATCGTGCCAAATCAAGAACACGAGAGAGAGAGAGAGAGCGAGAGAGATCAAACACATAGCTACTGGTACATACCCTCAGCCCCGAGGGTGAACTACTCCCTCTTCGTCATGGAGAGAGCCGGGATGATACAGATGGCCACCGGTGACGGTTTCCTCCTCCGGCAGGGTGCCGAAACAGGCTCCCGATTGGTTTTTCGTGGCTACAGAGGCTTGCGGCGGCGGAACTCCCGATCTAGGTTTATTTCTGGGGGTTTCTGTATTTATAGGAATTTTTGGCGTCGAGAACAAGTCAGGGGGGTCCACGAGGAGCCCACAAGACTGGAGGGCGCGCCCTAGGGGGGGCAGCCTCCACCATTGTGGAGGCCACGTGGCTCTTCTGGCCCAACCCTTTTGCTTTGGGGGCTTCTTCTGGTCCATAAAAAATCACCGTAAATTTTCAGGTCATTTGGACTTCGTTTGATATTCCTTTTCTGCGAAAATCAAAAACAAGGAAAAAACAAAAACTTGCACTGGGCTCTAGGTTAGTAGGTTAGTCCCAAAAATCATATAAAATAGCATATAAATGCATATAAAACATCCAAGATAGATAAAATAATAGCATGGAACAATAAAAAATTATAGATACGTTGGAGACGTATCAAGCATCCCCAAGCTTAATTCCTGCTCGTCCTCGAGTAGGTAAATGATAAAAACATAATTTTTGATGTGGAATGCTAGCAAGTGCATAAGTTTGATCAATGATAATTTCAATCACTTTTTCTAGCATCATTATAAATCATAAACAGTAGCTCATCTCATAAAACTTTTCATGATCAAATAGCAAGCTATTCACATGTTAAAGCATAGATCATAAACTTTCTTGAAAATTAACAAACTGGGTTCTCAGTCATCAAACAATTGCAATTCATCTTATTTTCAGGAAGGGTCTATGTAAGAGCTTTGATTTAGCAAATCCCACATACTCAACTATCATATAGTCTTCCATGATTGCTACCACTCAAAGCATATTTTTAGAACAAATAGCATCCATTGAACGCAGAGAAAGATAGGGCTCAATGATTCGCCTCCCAACTTATTTATCATATAGATAATTGTCAACAATAATAATTCATGATCAAATATATTTGAATGGCCATATATGCTTAGATCTTTCCCCACCAGATGATGCTTGCCAACTAAATAATAGGTTGGAATAAGAAATTGACTCAAAAAAATAAAAGTAAAAGATAAGCCCTTCGCAAAGGGAAGCAGGGATTTGCAGAGGTGCCAGAGCTCGAAGCTTTTAAAACAGAGATGAACCTAATTTTGAGAGGTATGCTTTCATTGTCAACATAACGACCGAGAGTTCTCACTATGTTCCATGCTAGACACATTATAGGCGGTTCCCAAACAGAATGGTAAAGTTTTTACCCCCCCTCCACCAACAATCACACTCCACGGCTAGCCGAATTCACGGGTGCCGTTCATGCCAACAACTTTCCTGGGGGAGTTTTGTTTAATTATTTGAAATTTTGTTTTTGATCTTTTGATCATAGGACTGGGCATCCCAATTACCAGCCACTCTCTCGTGAATGACAAGTGAATAAACACTCATCATGAGAATAACGCACCTAGCATGGAAGATACTGACAGCCCCTAGTCACTACATGAGCGATTCGGGCATACAAAACAGATTATTATTTGAAGGTTTAGAGTTTGGCACATGCAAATTTACTTGGAACGGCAGGTAAATACCGCATATAGGTAGATATGGTGGATACTCATGGAAGAAACTTGGTTCAAGGATTTTGGATGCACAAGCAGTATTCCCGCTTAGTACAGAAATTTTGGCTAGCAAAAGATTCTAAATAGCAAGCACCACATGTTGGAGGATCCATAACAATAAATTTCTATACAAATATACCCAAGCATAACTCATTACGTTGTCTTCCTTGTTCAACTTCAACTAATATGCTCAAGTTTGAAAACAATTAATGGGGCTCACAATCATAGAAGATGTCCAAGATAGTATATTTATATGTGAAATCTCTCTTCCTTCAATATTCTTTCATGAATTGTTCAAGTGACCAATACTATGTTTGCTAACTTTCAATAAATTTACCACCTCTACTTCTTATATGTGAAGTCATTACTCCCCATGGGATAAGCAGATGAAGCATATATAATTTCAGATTTATGATATTCAATTCATTCAACCATTTACTCATAGGATATAAGTGAAGCACGTGAGTAAATGACTAACTACTCCAAAAAGATATAAGTGAAGATCGATGATTAGTCAAATAATTAAGTAGCTATGTGAAGACTCTCTCTCATAAAGAAAATTTAGATCTTAAGTACTTTATTCAAACAGCAAGCAAAACAAAATAAAATGACATTCTAAAAATAGCACACACCGTGTGAAGAAGCAAAAAAAAAAAACTTAGGCTCAACCGATACTAACCGATAATTCTTGATGAAGAAAGGTGGGATGCCTACCGGGACATCCCCAAGCTTAGATGCTTGAGACTTCTTGAAATATTATATTGGGATGCCTTGGGCATCCCCAAGCTTGAGCTTTTGTGTCTCCTTAATTCCTTTTATATGATGGTTTCCCTAAACCTTAAAAACTTCATCCACACAAAACTCAACAAGAACTCGTGAGAAAAGTTAGTATAAATCAAGTGCAAAACCATATCATTCTCTACTGTATAAAATCACTAAAATTATTATTTAACATTGCATACTAAATGACTCTGCATATTTAATACTCCTATCCTCAAATAGAATCATTAAACAAGCAAACATATGCAAACATAACAGCAATCTGTCAAAACAGGACAGTCTGTAAAGAGTGCAATTGTACTCATACTTCCCTAACTCCAAAAATTCTGAAACATTACAACCTGTATAAAATTTGTTATTTCTGAATGTGTAAAAATTTCAAGATTTTATCATGTTCTGACTTTCCAGAAGAATTCAGACAATAATAGAAAACTTTCTGTTTTGAATACAGCAACATATAGACTTGCAAAATAAGCATGGTAAAGGCTATACTTGACACTTTTATTGAACTAAAATATGGAAAAAATTACTCTAAATAACAGAAAGAAAATCCTAATAAGATAAAATGACGCTCCAAGCAAAACTCATATCATGTGACGAATAAAAATATAGCTCCAAGTAAGGTTACCGATAATGTTGGAGACGAAAGAGGGGATGCCTTCCGGGGCATCCCCAAGCTTAGTTGCTTGTATCTTTCTTGAATATTACCTTTGGGTGCCTTGGGAATCCCCAAGCTTAGGGTCTTGTCACTTCTTATTCTCCTCGTATCGATATCTCACCCAAAACATGAAAACTTCAATCACACAAAACTTGACGGAACTTCGTTAGGTGGGTTAGTATGATAAAACAAATCATTCACTTTGGTACTGTCAAGACAAGATTCAAATTTGTTTCCAACTTATGCCTACTGTACCCTATCATTTCTGCAATTTATATTGAGCAATATAAGCAATAGAAACTAGAAAACAAGCAAACTATGCAACAAAAACAGAATCTGTCAAAAACAGAAAAGTCTGTGAAGATCTGAATTAAGCTCATACTTATGCAACTCCAAATATTCTGAAAAATTAGGAAAACATAGAAAATTTGTATATCTATCCTCTGTAAAAAATTCAGAGTTTTTACACGTTCCAGTAAAAAATAGGAATATCTGTACTGGACGCAAAAGTTTCTGTTTTTGCACAGAATCAAATCAACTATCAACCACACTATCCCAAAGGCTTTACTTGGCACTTTATTCAAACAAAAGCTATAAAACATGATTACTACATTAGCTTAATCATGTGAACACACAAAAACGGTAGGGGTAAATATTGGGTTGTCTCCCAACAAGCGCTTTTCTTTAATGCCTTTTAAGCTAGGCATGATGATTTCAATGATGCTCACATAAAAGATAAGGATTGAAACACAGTGGGAGCATCATGAATCATATGACTAGCACATTTAAGTCTAACCCACTTCCTATGCATAGGGATTTTGTGAGCTAACAAATTATGGGAACAAGAATCTACTAGCATAGGAAGGTAAAACAAGCAAAACTTCAAGATTTTCAACACATAGGGAGGAAACTTGATATTATTGCAATATGTAGAAGCTTGAGTTCCTCTCTCATAATAATTTTCAGTAGCATCATGAATGAATTCAACAATATAACCATCACATAAAGCATTCTTTTCATGATCCATAAGCATAGAAATTTTACTACTCTCCACATAACCAAAACTCTTCTCATTCGGAATAGTGGGAGTATCATAAGAAACTCGAATACTATAAGTTGTTTCCACATTAAAAGAATAGTGTTCAGAAAAAGGGTAATCATAATTATGACAAGCTTTCTAAATATAATCAACACTACTTTTTATAACATAAGTGTCATCACAATAATCATCATAAGTAGCAACTTTGTTCTCATCATAATCAATTGAAACCTCTTCCAAGATAGTGGAATCATTACTAAATAAAGTCATGACCTCTCCAAATCCACTTTTATCATTATAATAAGATTCAACACCCTCCAAAATCATGGGATAATTATTATCTAAAGTTGACACTCTTCCGAACCCACTTTCATAAATATTGCAATCATCATAAATAGGAGGCATACTATCATCATAATAAATTTGCACATCAAAACTTGGGGGACTAAAAATATCATCTTCATTAAACATAGCATCCCCAAGCTTGGGACAAACATTAATTGCAGCAAATAAATTCTCAAACATGTCATTCTCATCAAACATAGCATCCCCAAGCTTGTGGTTTTGCATATCATAAGCATAATCACTCTCATCATTAATAGTATGAATAACACCAATAGTATAGCAATTATTATCATCACAATTTTCTAAGTTGGTGACAAAAAGATTCTCAAGATTATAACAAGTATCATTACTTTCCCAATCATAATCATCACAATGAGTAATAGGCATAACAATAATAGGAGCAACATTATTTAGGAGGGATACCTTTTTACCTTTGCTTCTCCGTCTTTTCTTTTTCTTCTCCACATCATGTGTGGGTTTAATCACCCTTTTGGAGCTCCTTATTGATGAGATTGGTTGAATAAAACGCTCCTCCTCGTTACCTGATTCATCATAAGAAAAAATAGGAGGATATTGGGAAACCTCTTCCCCTTCATTAGTATTCTCTTCATCTTCTATTTGTTTTCTTGTCTTTAAGAAATTGGCGATATAAAGATTCTCAATGCAATTTACCACACAATACATATAAATTTCCTCTAGATCAAAATCAAGAAATCTCTTAAGGTTATATTCTGGAATACCCTTAGTTATACGTTTCATTTCTTCATAACCCAGAAGCAAACTAAGTTCATTATGATGCGCAAGGGAAATCAAGTCATCACAATTTTTGGACACAATTCGATCATGAAACAATTTGCATTGGAGATTTAAATGACCACGTTAATTGCAAAGTTCACAAGGATGGCGGAAAATATTAAATTTTTTAGCACAAACATTTAGCCTCTCTTGCAACCATTTAGTTTCTAAATACTTATGCCTCTTGCAAAATCTATCTTCCCTTTTTGGTATGTAACTACAAACTCTATGCACTCCACAAAAATTGACATGCTTATAAGAAACATTTTTATCATGACTAGGGCAATCATCATTAGTACTATGGATATTCAAAGAATTCATACTAACAACATTGCAATCATGCTCATCATTCAAAGATTTAGTGCCAAACATTTTATTGCATTCTTCTTCTAACACTTTGGCACAATTATCGAAATCCTTATTTTCACGAAAAACAATAAAAAGATGAAGCATATGAGGCAACCTAAATTCCATTTTTTTGTAGTTTTCTTTTATAGAATAAACTAGTGATAAAATAAGAAACTAAAAGATTCAATTGCAAGATCTAAAGATATACCTTCAAGCACTAACCTCCCCGGCAACGGCGCCAGAAAAGAGCTTGATGTCTACTACGCAACCTTCTTTTTGTAGACTCGTGTTGGGCCTCCAAGCGCAGAGTTTTGTAGGACAGTAGCAAATTTCCCTCAAGTGGATGACCTAAGGTTTATCAATCCGTGGGAGGCGTAGTATGAAGATGGTCTCTCTCAAACAACCCTGCAACCAAATAACAAAGAGTCTCTTGTGTCCCCAACACACCCAATACAATGATAAATTGTATAGGTGCACTAGTTCGGGGAAGAGATGGTGATACGAGTGTAATAGGGAGGGTAGATATAGGTTTTTGTAATCTGAAAATATAAAAACAGCAAGTTAGCAAGTAACAAAAGTGGGCAAAAATGGTATTGCAATGCTTGGAAACAAGGCCTAGGGTTCATACTTTCACTAGTGCATGTTCTCTCAACAATGATAACATAATTAGATCATATGGCAATCCCTCAACGTGCGACAAAAGTCACTCCAAAGTTCCTATCGCGGAGAACATAAGATGAAATTGCTTGTAGGGTACAAAACCACCTCAAAGTTATTCTTTCCGATCAATCCATTGAGCTATTCCTATAAGTGTCACAAACAGCCCTAGAGTTCGTAGTAAAATAACACCATATGACACATATCAATCAACCCTAATGTCACCTAGATACTCCAATGTCACCACAAGTATCCGTGGGTCAATTATACGATATGCATCAAACAACTTCAGATTCATAATATTCAATCCAACACAAAGAACCTCAAAGAGTGCCCCAAGATTCCTACCGAAGAAACAAGGACGAAAACGTGCATCAACCCCTATGCATAGATTACCCCAATGTTACCTCGGGAATCCACAAGTTGAGTGCCAAAACATACATCAAGTGAATCAATAGAATACCCCATTGTCACCACGGGTATCGCACGCAAGACATACATCAAGTGTTCTCAAATCCATAATAGTATTCAATCCGATAATAGTGAAACCTCAAAGGTAAAACTCAATTCATCATAAGAAGGTAGAGGAGGAGAAACACCATATGATCCAACTATAATAACAAAGCTCGCGGTACATCAAGATCGTGCCAAATCAAGAACACGAGAGAAAGAGAGAGAGATCAAACACATAGCTACTGGTACATACCCTCTGCCCCGAGGGTGAACTACTCCCTCTTCGTCATGGAGAGCGCCGGGATGATACAGATGGCCACCGGTGACGGTTTCCTCCTCCGGCAGGGTGCCGGAACGGGCTCCCGATTGGTTTTTTGTGGCTACAGAGGCTTGCGGCGGCGGAACTCCCGATCTAGGTTTATTTCTGGGGGTTTCTGTATTTATAGGAATTTTTGGCGTCGAGAACAAGTCAAGGGGGGTCCACGAGGAGCCCACAAGACCGGAGGGCGCGCCCTAGGGGGGGGCGCGCCCTGAACCCTTGTGGAGGCCTCGTGGCTCTTCTAGCCCAACTCTTTTACTTCAGGGGCTTCTTCTGGTCCATAAAAAATCACCGTAAATTTTCAGGTCATTTGGACTCTGTTTGATATTCCTTTTCTACGAAACTCAAAAACAAGGAAAAAACAGAAACTGCCACTTGGCTCTAGGTTAATAGGTTAGTCCCAAAAATTATATAAAATAGCATATAAATGCATATAAAACATCCAAGATAGATAATATAATAGCATGGAACAATAAAAAATTATAGATACGTTGGAGACGTATCAAGCATCCCCAAGATTAATTCCTGCTCGTCCTCGAGTAGGTAAATGATAAAAACAGAATGCTAGCAAGTGCATAAGTTTGATCAATGATAATTTCAATCACTCTTTCTAGCATCATTATAAATCATAAACAGTAGCTCATCTCATAAAACTTCTCATGATCAAGTAGCAAGCTATTCACATGTTAAAGCATAGATCATAAACTTTCTTGAAAATTAACAAACTGGGTTCTCAGTCATCAAACAATTGCAATTCATCTTATTTTCAGGAAGGGTCTATGTAAGAGCTTTGATTTAGCAAATCCCACATACTCAACTATCATATAGTCTTCCATGATTGCTACCACTCAAAGCATATTTTTAGAACAAATAGCATCCATTGAACACAGAGAAAGATAGGGGCTTAATGTTTCGCCTCCCAACTTATTTATCATATAGATAATTGTCAACAATAATAATTCATGATCAAATATATTTGAATGGCCATATATGCTTATATCTTTCCCCACCACATGATGCTTGCCAACTAAAGAATAAGTTAGAATAAGAAATTGGTTCAAAAATATAAAAGTAAAAGATAGGCCCTTCGCAGAGGGAAGCAGGGATTTGCAGAGGTGCCAGAGCTCGAAGCTTTTAAAACAGAGATGAACCTAATTTTGAGAGGTATGCTTTCATTGTCAACATAACGACCGACAGTTCTCACTATCTTCCATGCTAGACACATTATAGGCGGTTCCCAAACAGAATGGTAAAGTTTTTACTCCCCCTCCACCAACAATCACACTCCACGGCTAGCCGAATTCACGCGTGCCGTTCATACAAACAACTTTCCTAGGGGAGTTTTGTTTAATTATTTGAAATTTTGTTTTTGATCTTTTGATCATAGGACTGGGCATCCCAACTACCAGCCACTCTCTCGTGAATGACAAGTGAATAAACACTCATCGTGAGAATAACCCACCTAGCATGGAAGATACTGACAGCCCCTAGTCGCTACATGAGCGATTCGGGCATACAAAACATATTATTATTTGAAGGTTTAGAGTGTGGCACATGCAAATTTACTTGGAACGGCAGGTAAATACCGCATATAGGTAGATATGGTAGACACTCATGGAAGAAACTTGGTTCAAGGATTTTGCATGCACAAGCAGTATTCCCGCTTAGTACAGAAATTTTGGCTAGCAAAAGATTCTAAATAGCAAGCACCACATGTTGGAGGATCCAAAACAATATAACTTCTATACAAATATACCCAAGCATAACTCATTACGTTGTCTTCCTTGTTCAACTTCAACTAATATGCTCAAGTTTGAAAATAATTAATGGGGCTCACAATCATAGAAGATGTCCAAGATAGTATATTTATATGTGAAATCTCTCTTCCTTCAATATTCTTTCATGAATTGTTCAAGTGACCAATACTATGTTTGGTAACTTTTAATAAATTTACCACCTCTACTTCTTATATGTGAAGTCATTACTCCCCATGGGATAAGCATATGAAGCATATATAATTTCAGATTTATGATATTCAATTCATTCAACCATTTACTCATAGGATATAAGTGAAGCACGTGAGTAAATGACTAACTACTCCAAAAAGATATAAGTGAAGATTGATGAGTAGTCAAATAATTAAGTAGCTATGTGAAGACTCTCTCTCATAAAGAAAATTTAGATATTAAGTACTTTATTTAAACAGCAAGCAAAACAAAATAAAATGACATTCTAAAAATAGCACACATCGTGTGAAGAAGCAAAAAAGAAAAACTTAGGCTCAACCGATACTAACCGATAATTCTTGATGAAGAAAGGTGGGATGCCTACCGGGGCATGCCCAAGCTTAGATGCTTGAGACTTCTTGAAATATTATATTGGGATGCCTTGGGCATCCCCAAGCTTGAGCTTTTGTGTCTCCTTAATTCCTTTTATATGATGGTTTCCCTAAATCTTAAAAACTTCATCCACACAAAACTCAACAAGAACTCGTGAGAAAAGTTAGTAAAAATCAAATGCAAAACCTTATCATTCTCTACTGTAGAAAATCACTAAAATTATTATTTAACATTGCATACTAAATGAATCTGCATATTTAATACTCCTATCCTCAAATAGAATCATTAAACAAGCAAACATATGCAAACAATGCAAACATAACAGCAATCTGTCAAAACAGGACAGTCTGTAAAGAGTGCAATTGTACGCATACTTCCCTAACTCTTAAATTTCTGAAAAATTACCACACTATATAAAATTTGTTATTGATGAACGTGTAAAAATTTCAAGATTTTATCATGTTTTGACTTTCCAGAAGAATTCATACAACAATAGAAAACTTTCTGTTTTCAATACAACAACATATAGACTTGCAAAATAAGCATGGTAAAGGCTATACTTGACACTTTTAATGAACTAAAATATGAAAAACATTACTCTAAATAACAGCAAGCAAATCCTAATAAGATAAAATGACACTCCAATCAAAACTCATATCATGTGACAAATAAAAATATAGCTCCATGTAAGGTTACCGATAATGTTGGAGACGAAAGAGGGGATGCCTTCCGGGGCATCCCCAAGCTTAGTTGCCGGGATTCGGCCTCCCCCTTTCCTTTCTCCCCCCTCCTCTTTCCTTCCCCCTCTGATAAATAAGGAAGGGGGGGTGCCGGCCTAGGAGGAACCCAAGTAGGACTCGGTCCTACTTGGGGCGCCTCATGGCCTCTCCCCTCTCCCTCCCATCTATATATTTGTGGGGGGCGCCCCTAGCACACACCAGACAATTGCCTAGCCGTGTGCGGCGCCCCCCTCCACCGTTTACACCCTCGGTCATATTTTCGTAGTGCTTAGGCGAAGCCCTGCGAGGATCACTTCACCATCACCGTCACCACGCCGTCGTGCTGACGGAACTCATCTACTACCTCGATGTCTTGCTGGATCAAGAAGGCAAGGGATGTCACCGAGCTGAACGTGTGCAGAACACGGAGGTGCCGTGCGTTCGGTACTTGATCGGTTGAAGCGCAAAGAAGTTCGACTACATCAACCACGTTGTTTAACACTTCCTCTTACGGTCTACGAGGGTACGTAGACACACTCTCTCTCCCTCATTGCTATGCATCTCCATAGATAGATCATTGCGTGTGCGTAGAAAATGTTTTGTTTTCCATGCAACGTTTCCCAACAGTGGCATCATGAGCCAGGTCTATGCGTAGATGATATGCACGAGTAGAACACAAAGAGTTGTGGGCGGTGATAGTCATACTGCTTACCACCAACGTCTTATTTTGATTCGGCGGTATTGTGAGATGAAGCGGCCCGGACCAACCTTACATGTCCACGCACATGAGACCGGTTCCACCGACTGACATGCAACTAATTTTGCATAAAGGTGGCTGGCGGGTGTCTGTTTTTCCTACTTTAGCTGAATCGAATTTGACTACGGCCGGTCCTTGAAGAAGGTTAAAACAACAAACTTGACGAATCACCATTGTGGTTTTTGCCGTAGGTAAGAACGGTTCTTGCTAGAAGCCCGTAGCAGCCACGTAAAACTTGCAACAACAAAGTAGAGGACGTCTAACTTGTTTTTGCAGGGTATGTTGTGATGTGATATGGTCAAGACATGATGTGATATACGTTATTGTATGAGATGATCATGTTTTGTAAGTTATCGGCAACCGGCAGGAGCCTTATGGTTGTCTCTTTATTGTATGAAATGCAAACGCCATGTAATTGCTTTACTTTATCACTATGCATTAGCGATAGTTGTAGAAGCAATAGTTGGCGAGACGACCACGACGCAACGATGGAGATCAAGGTGTCGAGCCGGTGACGATGGAGATCATGACGATGCTTTGGAGATGGAGATCAAAAGCACGAGATGATGATGGCCATATCATGTCACATATTTTGATTGTATGTGATGTTTATCTTTTATGCATCTTATTTTGCTTAGTACGGCGGTAGCATTATAAGATGATCCCTTCACTAAATTTCAATGTAAAAGTGTTCTCCCTGAGTATGCACCGTTGCTACAGTTCGTCGCGTTGAGACACCACGTGATGATCGGGTGTGATAGACTCTACGTTCACATACAACGGGTGCAAGACAGTTTTGCACATGCGGAATACTTGGGTTAAACTTGACGAGCCTAGCATGTACAGACATGGCCTCGGAACACTGGAGACCGAAAGGTCGAACGTGAATCATATAGTTGATATGATCAACATAGAGATGTTCACCATTGATGACTACCCCATCTCACGTGATGATCGGACATGGGTTAGTTGATTTGGATCATGTATCACTTAGATGACTTGAGGGATGTCTATTTAAGTGGGAGTTCATTAGTAATTTGATTAATTGAACTTAATTTATCATGAACTTAGTCTTGATAGTTTTGCAAATCTATGTTGTAGATCAATAGCTCGCGTTTTAGCTCCCTTATTTTTTGATATGCTCCTAGAGAAAACTAAGTTGAAAGATGATAGTAGCAATGATGCGGACTGGGTCCGTGATCTGAGGATTATCCTCATTGCTGCATAGAAGAATTATGTCCTTGATGCACCGCTAGGTGACAGACCTATTGCAGGAGCAGATGCAGACGTTATGAACGTTGGGCAAGCTCGATATGATGACTAATTAATAGTTTAGTGCGCCATGCTTTACAGCTTAGAACTGGGACTTCAAAAATGTTTTGAACGCCATGGAGCATATGAGATGTTCCAAGAACTGAAAAATGGTATTTCAGACTCATGCCCGTGTCGAGAGGTATGAGACCTCTGACAAGTACTTTGCCTACAAGATGGAGGAGAATAGCTCAGCCAGTGAGCATGTGCTTAGAATGTCTGGGTACTACAATCGCATGAATCAAGTGGGAGTTAATCTTCCAGATAAGATAGTGATTGACAGAGTTCTCTAGTCACTATCACCAAGCTACTAGAACTTTGTGATGAACTATAATATGCAAGGGATGACGAAAACGATTCCCGAGCTCTTCGCGATGCTGAAATCGGCAAAGGTAGAAATCAAGAAAGAGCATCAAGTGTTGATGGTTGACAAGACCACTAGTTTCAAGTAAAAGGGCAAGGGAAAAAAGGGAACTTCAAGAAGAATGGCAAGCAAGTTGCCACTCCCATGAAGAAGCCCAAAGCTAGACCCAAGCCTGAAACTGAGTGCTTCTACTGCAAAGAAAATGGTCACTGGAAGCAGAACTGTCCCAAATACTTGGCGGATAAGAAGGATGGAAAAGTGAACAAAGGTATATATGATATACATGTTATTGATGTGGAATTTACTAGTGTTCATAGCAACCCCTCGGTATTTGATACCGGTTTAGTTGCTGAGATTAGTAACTCAAAACAGGAGTTGCAGAATGAACAGAGACTAGTTAAGAGCGAAGTGACGATGTGTGTTGGAAGTGATTCTAAGGTTGATACGATCACCATCGCACACTCCCTCTACCTTCGGGATTAGTGTTGAACCTAAAATAAATGTTATTTGGTGTTTGCGTTAAGCATGAATATGATTAGATCATGTTTATTGCAATACGGTTATTCATTTAAGTCAGAGAATAATTATTGTTCTGTTTACATGAATAAAACCTTCTGTGGTCATACACCCAAGGTGAATGGTTTATTGAATCTCGATCGTAGTAATACACATATTCATAATATTGATGCCAAAAGATGCAAAGTTGATAATGATAGTGCAACATACTTGTGGCACTGCCATTTAGGTCATACTGGTGTAAAGCGCATGAAGAAACTCCATGCAGATGGACTTTTGGAATCACTTGATTATGAATCATTTGATACTTGCGAACCATGCCTCATGGGCAAGATGACGAAAACTCCGTTCCCCAGAACAATGGAGCGAGCTAATGACTTATTGGAAATAATACATACCGATGTATGCGGTCCGATGAGTGTTGAGGCACGCGGCGGGTATCGTTATTTTCTGACCTTCACAGATGATTTGAGTAGGTATGGGTATATCTACTTGATGAAACACAAGTCTGAAACATTTGAAAAGTTCAAAAATTTCAGAGTGAAGTGGTGAATCATCGTAACAAGAAAATAAAATTTCTACGATCTGATCGCGGAGGCGAATATTTGAGTTACGAGTTTGGCCTTCATTTAAAACAATGTGGAATTGTTTCACAACTCACGCCACTTGGAACACCACAGCATAATGGTGTGTCCGAACGTCGTAACCGTACTTTATTAGATATGGTACGATCTATGATGTCTCTTACTGATTTACCACTATTGTTTTGGGGTTATGCATTAGAGACAACCGCATTCACGTTAAATAGGGCACCGTCTAAATCCGTTGAGACGACACCGTATGAACTGTGGTTTGGCAAGAAACTTAAGCTGTCGTTTCTTAAAGTTTGGGGTTGCACTTATGTCAAAAGGCTTCAGCTTGATAAGCTCGAACCCAAATCGGAGAAGTGCGTCTTCATAGGATACCCTAAGGAAACAATTGGGTACACCTTCTACCACAGATCCGAAGGCAAGGTCTTTGTTGCTAAGAATTGATCCTTTCTAGAGAACGAGTTTCTCTCGAAAGAAGTGAGTGGGAGGAAAATAGAACTTGATGAGGTAATTGTACCTTCTCTCGAATTGGAAAGTAGCACATCAGAGAAAACCGTTCACGTGATGCCTACACCAACTAGAGAGGAAGCTAATGATGATGATCATAAAACTTCAGATCAAGTTACTACTGAATTTCATAGGTCAACCAGAACACGTTCCGCACCAGAGTGGTACGGTAATCCTGTCCTAGAAGTCATGTTACTAGACCAAGGCAAACCTACGAACTATGAAGAAGCTATGATGAGCCTAGATTCCGACAAATGGCTTGAGGCCATGAAATCTGAGATAGGATCCATGTATGAGAACAAAGTGTGGACTTTGGTGGACTTGCCCGATGATCGGCAAGCCATTGAGAATAAATGGATCTTCAAGAAGAAGACAGACGCTGACGGTAATGTCACCATCTACAAAGCTCGACTTGTCGCGAAAGGTTTTCGACAAGTTCAAGGGTTTGACTACGATGAGACTTTCTCACCCGTAGCGATGCTTAAGTCTGTCCGAATCATGTTAGCAATTGCCACATTTTATGATTATGAAATCTGGCAAATGGACGTCAAAACTGCATTCCTTAATGGATATCTTAAAGAAGAGTTGTATATGATGCAATCAGAAGATTTTGTCGATCCTAAAGGTGCTAACAAAGAATGCAAGCTCCAGCAATCCATCTATGGACTGGTGCAAGCATCTCGGAGTTGGAATATTTGCTTTGATGAGGTGATCAAAGCATATGGTTTTATACAGACTTATGGTGAAGCATGTGTTTACAAGAAAGTGAGTGGGAGCTCTGTAGCATTTCTAATATTATATATACAGATGACATATTGTTGATTGGAAATGATATAGAATTTCTGGAAAGCATAAAAGGATACTTGAATAAGAGTTTTTCAATGAAAGACCTCGGTGAAGCTGCTTATATATTGGGCATCAAGATCTATAGAGATAGATCAAGACGCTTAATAGGACATTCACAAAGCACATACCTTGACAAAGTTTTGAAGAAGTTCAAAATGGATCAGTTAAAGAAAGGGTTCTTGCCTGTGTTATAAGGTGTGAAGTTGAGTAAGACTCAAAACCCGACCACGGCAGAAGATAGAGAGAGAATGAAAGTCATTCCCTATGCCTCAGCCATATGTTCTATAAAGTATGCCATGCTGTGTACCAGACCTATTGTGTACCTTGCCATGTGTTTGGCAAGGGGGTACAATAGTGGTCCAGGAGTAGATCACTGGACTGCGGTCAAAATTATCCTTAGGTACCTAAAGAGGACTAAGGAAATGTTTCTCGGTTATGGAGGTGACAAAGAGTTCATCATAAAGGGTTACGTCGATGCAAGCTTTGACACTGATCCGGATGACTCTGAGTCTTAATCTGGATACATATTGAAAGTGGGAGCAATTAGCTAGAGTAGCTCCGTGTAGAGCAATGTAGACATAGAAATTTGCAAAATACATACGGATCTGAATATGGCAGACCCGTTGACTAAACCTCTCACACAAGCAAAACATGATCACACCTTAGTACTCTTTGGGTGTTAATCACATGGCGATGT